>CM076582.1:1214684103-1214912071 GCA_034641835.2 Pinus albicaulis
AGGATATTTTTTTTGTTCTGCATGAGATGAATTGTGATAGTTTGATTTTTAATTTTTACATTGACTAAACTAACAAAAAGTTCTTTTGTATGTAGCGTTTTCTGGCATTTGCTGAACCCGATGTTGGTGGTAGTGGGACACAAGGGCAAGAGATTGCCCAAAAACCCTCTCGTACACCTTCTACTCCTTTAGGTGCTAGCCAAGAAACACACCCTGCCCAAGCAGACACCCAGCCAACCGCTGAATGTGTTGGCAATGATGAGGCCGATATGGCCAACTACATTATTGCGTTTCCTGGAGCTACACGTGTCAGCTCCACAGGGACCATTAATGGCACGTTGTTGGTGAACGATGAAGGTGTCCCTATAAAGCATGTACAACTCCTAGGTAAATTTTAATATTTTAACTATTTCATGTACTCTATCTAAAACATATTTATCATGATTTTTATTTTTAAATTAATGATAATATTTTTTTTTTTCTGTGTAGGAAACAATGAGTTCTACAGGTTTTTGGAGAGCCATGCGTTGGTAATTTTTGGCCCAACCATACGCACAGGGTGGAATTCCCAGAATTCCAACCTGAAAAAAGAACTTCTAGATTATCTAGAAGCCCTTTTTGGGGTCGGCACATTTGACAGAACTGCGGTGGCTCGAGTAGCTGGAAAATATTTGAAATATACCAAGGACACCTATAGGACGTAATTGAAATTTAACCCTAGATACGAGCGTCCTCTCACAGTTCTAGAGAGTGAGTGGAGAGCACTCATCCATGACGGAAAAGAGAAAAGGGCAAAGAAAGAAGGAAAAATGCCAACTGGACCCGCAAGGTAAATTACAACTTTAATTCAATAGCTTTAATTTTCTCTATGTCTAAAATAAAAGTGTGCTACGTCATATCTGACTTCAATCTTTTGATGCTAGGTTTCCTGACACCTCAAAGGCAACCAAAGCTAGGATTTAAAAAAAGGGCGATCACAAGCTAGGCCAGGGCGGCTACTTGAAATTAGCCGCAAGAATTGTAATTAAGTAATTGAACATCTTATAATTAATTGTATCGCCTTCCAACGTTTTTGTAATCCTATCAAATATGATTAAAAATACACAATCATATGTAATGTAGGGTGATAACTTCGGAACAGAAACTACAGAGGAAGATAAAAATATCGCTTTCCATTTCGGCTATCAAGCTGTAGTTGAACGTCGCAGAAGCTTGGGGTAGGTCCCAAGATCCAGAATGCCTGATAAGGTAAAACATTAACCTTTCAATATGTTTGTTTTTGTCCATAAATTTAATTTCTAACAACTTTGTTTAAATCAGGGGAGCAGCAGTACCAACGAGGCAAATAACCCAGTTTTAGAGCCAGATGTAGATGATCCCGGAATGACTATTTCTAAGCCAAAATTGGTCAAAAATTTCTCAAGATAGGCCTCATTAAAGTTTCCCCTAGATTCCGCCTCTAAATCTGGAAAACTGCCAATTAGCCTCGCCAAAGTTGGAGGCCACTCCAAATTTGGAGATTCTGCTAAAAAACTGCCCAATTTAACTGCATGTTTAATTAGGCTTAATCCCAGATTAAATGGGATAAGCACGCACTTAAACTCATTTTGTGGGAGGCATTAAGTCGAGGTCACTTGGCGCGGTATTATGAGGAGGGATTTCCCATGGGGCTGGCCCCCTTCTTCCTCCACCATTGGATTACATTGCATTGAAATATAAGTTCGTGGCCAATCCTTTCAAGGATCATGGTCGTGGCCTAACAGTAAGGGGAGAGAGTGGAGCAGGGGAGGTCATGGGGTCGAGCCTCGACCTCACCCCTCAAACACGTTTTTGTAAACAATATATATTACGCCCCACATTTAATATGTGTGCTCCGACTATGGTTTTAAAACCTTTGATATTCTCCAATATAAACAAACTTTGGTTTAAATCGTATTTAACCAAACCGTATAATATGCCATCTGGATTATATGCTCAGACCTTGGTTTAAAATAAATGTCAATGAACTTTGCAATATAGTTTAAATGCTTGCCTTTGAAATGTTTGTCCACTGTATGGTATACTTTGGAATATGATTTGCCACCATAATAAAAAATTCTAACTAAGGCTAAAATAATATATCTTGAAACTAAATTATATATATAGGTTTGTAATTATATATATATATATATATATATATATATATATATATATATATATATATATATTAATCCAACCTTAATATATAATAAAAAATAATTTCCCACATAAAAATTCATGAACCCAAATTCAAGCTTGGAGGATATTGGGAAAATTTTACCTTCACAAACCAAACTGGAGAATCCTGCAGTGACACTTGTCACAGTCCCATTGGACAAGAAGATTCTCTACATGTTGGCTGGGTTGCCTTGTCATTAGCCTGTACTTGTTCTGCAATTTTTTTATAAAAATTTCCTTATTCTGAGCAACGATTAGCAGACCGTGACTTCTTCATTTGAACTCAGTTTTTGATGAAACGAGTTGCGTGGGATTCCTCGTGATGGGGCGGTCACTGTCGTTCAGTTTGCAATCAATTCTGAGAAATTTCATTTTTGAGATAAAATATTGAGCCTCTGATCACAGTGTGAACATTTTCTAACATCTCATCATCGATATTGATTTGATTTGTACATATGAGAACTAAATGTACAAAATGTGTTTAAATATTCAATAAATTATTAAATTTAAAAATAGTGTTTTAATGAAATTGAAAATTTAATAAATATGTATAATTTCAATAAAACACATTCAACATATATATACATACCTGGTGATTCGATTTCTTCACTTGAATTTCTTTCAACATTTTCAACATCTTCAATCATTGGTTTAATATCTTTTTCACTTTCTCTTTCAACATTTTCTATCTCATCATCAATGTTATGAGTAATATATCTTTGTTTACATTGCAAAATATTTTTCAAATTAGTTCATCAAACAAAAATTAAGTTTCACAATACATTAGTTAAATTTTAATTTATCATTTATAATATTTACATTTACATATATGCTTCAACTTTTAGTTGAGGATGATTTTCCCTTTCAATATTTGAGCGTTCTTCTCTCTTTTTTTTGCGATATTATCTCTCGTATTCTCTATGTGCCTCAGGGTTTCTTGTTTGATCATATTTTCTCTTGAAATTTATTTGATTTCCCATGATAATTTATTATGAAGCTCAAAAAATTTCCTTCAAAATCCTACTAAAAAAATCACTATCAAAATTTAGACAAAATCTCACTTCAAAAAATAATCACAAAAGATTTGATTTCAAAAAAACTCACTTTAAAATTTTTTCACAAAAGACATACTTCAACCCAAAACACTTACTTAAAAAAAAAACGCTTTAAAAATTCTGCCAAAAAAATGTCTTTTAAAAATGAAGCTCAAAATATTTCCTTCAAAGTCCTCAAAAAAATCTCACTTTAAAAATTTAGACAAAACTCACTTTAAAAAATCATTATAAAAGATTTACTTCAACCCAAAACACTTACTCTAGAAAATGTCACTTTAAAAAATACCCCCAAAAAATTTCCATTGAAAATTAAGCCCAAAAAACCTTTGAAAATTGAAACCAAAAAATTTCCTTTGCAAATTCAACACAAAAAATTTCCTTTGAAAATTCAGCGCAAAAAAATTCCTTTGCAAATGCAACCCAAAAGAATTCATTTGCAAATTCAGTCCAAATTTCAAGAATGGATGGTCGATATATAGTGTCCATCACAAAATTACCAAGTTTATAAATTTCTTCATCGAGGCACTGGGAGTTTGATGTGGTCATAGAAAGAGCATCAACGATACGATTATGGTTTCTAGCGATAGCTTGAATGGAGAATTCTTAGAAATTTTCAATTAGATTCATAACTCATTCCTTATATGGTTTAAACTTTTCATATTTGGTATTGAAAGATCCCTTCACCTGAAAATCAAGTCAGTGTCACCTATAATAGTCAACTTTTGAATTTTCTTGGAGGGGGTAGCATCAAGCCCTAGTAGGAGGGCTTCATATTAAGCTATGTTGTTGGTACATTCAAATTCAAGCTTTAGTGAAAACAATGTGTAATATTCAGATAGAGAGATCAATACTATACCATCTCCTAAAGAATCCTTTGAACAAGCCCTGTAAAAGTACATAGTTCAAATCCCTACGGTCATTCGGTTTTTTCTAGGTTCACTCTAATCAGCCTCCATTCACCAAACTCATAATCTTCTTCTCTTATATCTTCATCGGATTCACGAGTGGGTGACCATAGGCCTAGTGAAGTTATATCTAGGAATAATTGCACAAGAATTTTCTCCCATTGGGACCCTAATACAAGACATATCCTCATTGGTGGTTATCTTTAGTTCCTCTACCTATTGTGCAGATAAGTGCATTCCTCGTGAGGGAAGGGTTTTAACTACAACTTTGTCCATAGTCAGTTTTCTTTGAGTATAACCTTGTAAGAATACTTCCTTTCCCTTTATTATGCCATGAAATTACACTTCCCTAGAATTATTATGCATCTATTCAAGTAATTTTTACATATAGCCAACCTTGAGTCTTGCATTACTCTTAAAGGAATAATGTTGATTGGGGACCTAGAGTCAAGTATGCAATTACTTGGAAAACATTCATCAATGTTCAAGGTAATATATAATGGGCCATGTGTTGAATTTTCACAATCTTCTGTCTATGTTAGAGTCTTAAAATCATTGACGCTACAAAATAAATAATCTCAACCAAAACTACTTTGCACAGTGGAAAATATAAAGCAGTAAATCACACATGCACAAATATACACAATTTTTAACAAAATTGTACAATAATGTACAACCCCAATATTCATTATATTGAACCAAATATAAATAATACATCAGTATATGGTATACAAGATACAATGGAAAACTGCGTTGTAGCTTCGATGTTGTATCATGTCTTGTCGGTCCTTCGCTTTTGTACTGCTCACTAGCTGCCCCTTACTCCTTCAAAGGACAACACATCGAGACTCCAGGAGAGCTACCACCTAACACTGCTACATGTCATGTATGCTACATGTACATGGGATGATCTAATCTACTCTCTAGTTTGGCCAATACCCGAGCTCAAATCTTCCAGGCTATCAAACACCTTTGTCCATCAAGGTGCTACTCTTTGACACCAATATTCACCCAACCTTCACCTCCTCTTCGTCGCTTCAAGATAGCTCGTCTAGGGCTACTTTGGGCTATTAACATGCTTCCCTCCAATAGACTAATGATGCCAAATACCACATTGCAAGATATTCTCCTAGGATGGACTTTTGACCTCCACGAAAATTCCTCCACAATACATCCATAGGATACAACTTGTCCACACTAGGACATCACCCAAACTAGCATCAAATCAACACTATCTCATCAACATACCTTTGGTTGTGCATGTTTTTGTAGCTTTTCACTAGTTACGGCACACATATAATATGTCATAGCCCCAAAATCGCTCCAATAGTCACCTAGAATATTGTGGCCTCTCTTCCACAAGATCCTCCTTCCTTCGTTGCCTTACATGGCACCCTGTTTCAGCGTGTTAAGGAAAGAAATCCTCACAAAACTCCTCTACAGGACTGTGGCCAAGTTTGCAAACACAGAATAGGATTGCGGCATCATAACATAGGGAAGACAACCCTTAAAATTTGTGCACAGATATCCATATTTCACCTCAAGGCATGTGACCTTCCTTCTCGCTCAGTTTGGACCCAAAAAAGAGATAAATACCACCTAAAATCGTACCCAGATTTTCCTTTAGTCTTGTGGCATACCTCCTATAGAAGCTCAGCCTAATCACAAGTGTTTATTTTCCCTAAAAACACACTTCTTTACCTCCTTCATCCTCCTTCTTGAGCTCGGCCTTTTTCAAAGAGAATTTTATGAATGATGCAATTTTTGGATGAGTAAAATGAATCCATTCACCTTATATTTATACACTTTAGAAGGGATCCACGAATTTAAGAAGAAACATGTATTTTTGACGAATTCACTTCATGCCTACATGACATGACTGTCCATTAATTAATTATCAACTTCAAAAATTCATATCTCCACTTTTACAACTCGGAATCAGATGATTCTTGTTGCATTAGATTCATCTCGCCAAAATGTGCTCATCCATCACATGTAGAAATGTGCTCATGGAAATTCCCCAAAATACGATTGGTGAAAACCCCCATGCTTAGGTCCCAAGCCCACAAGTGACTCTTGTGGCACTTTTCCCTCCAATCCCCAAACCTTAGGACTTGGATTACCTCCCAAGCTACTCTAAAATCAACACTCCCTCTTAGCGAGAGAGGTACTTCCAAGACTAGGAAGTAACTCATCATCATCATCACTAATCACAACACTCGCCTAACTATTGGCACTCACAATCGCAGCAATCCCTATCCTGTGAACTACGCCTCTCTCGAAAGTGTCATTGTCATGGTTGGAAGCACCTTGCTATTCTTCTTCTCCTGTATGGCTTTCCAGTCCCTCCATGATTCCTTCTTCGTAGATGTGAAAGTACCCTTTCTTCCCACTGACCACGTGCTCTTCTTGGGCTACAAAGTTTCCCTCTAAATCTGTAAGCTCCCACTAAAACTTGACTCCCTCTGAGTCTCTGTACCCTATACCTTCTTCTCAAGAACATGTACCTGCTCCTCTAAAGCCTGCACTTGTACATGCTTCTCTGGAACCTGCACCTACTACACCTACTTCTCATGATCTATATGCTTGCACGTCAGCCTATATAGACCATGCTCTCTAACTCCAAGCATGATACCAGCGGAGCTAGAGCCTCTAGGCCTGAGTCCTGCCTTCCCATCCTAGAACAAAACCTCAAACCCATCATTCTCTATCATCGAGACAAAATCATGCTATATCTGAGTCCTGGTACAAACAATACATCCTGGACCTGCATCACACGTCCTGTCTCCATCATGCATGGAAAAAAACCCAATCTTCAGATCTCCAACTAACTTTTGTCGCCCAACACCATGTGCAACTTCGAGTCTCATTCAGCTAGAGTCTCAAAAACTTCCTGTGACCCTGTCATATTATAGTGTCCCTTCTTGGTGAGATAGCTTTGAGGACACTTAGAGATGGTTATTTTGATATAATGATATAATATTATGCATGACAGACTTATGTACGTGCTTATATGCTATAGACCTAGTTTGGGTCACTTGGTTGTTGTGTGCTTATGATAATATCTATGGTTGTGAGTATAAGAATTGATTTTGGTTAAGAGAATATTAGCGATGTTTTCTCTTCTGGTATCCTATTTTGGACATAGGTGTATGACATGAATGGTGATGCAGGATTGTGACACAGATCCATGGATGATCATGGTTATGTGGAAAATATAGATAATTATGATTTGTGGATGATACATGATTTGTATGATTATATTTGCGTAATCTCATACTAAGCATGATGTGGCAGGGGACTTGGTCATTGCCAACAAGGATGCTCAAGTTATAAATGATTGCAGAAGTCATTTCTACAAAACCAAAATGACTGTGGAAGTCATGCACAATCTTTGGTAAATTGTGAATAAGTTAATTATGAAATTCATTTGATTTATTTGATCTATAAGATTGTGATGTGTGCAGGTCTTGGAAGAAGACCTTACCAATGAACCATCTTATGGGTATGAGCTCATAATCAATACCTTAGGGTGACGCATGGAGTTCCAAGGTAGAGTAGATGAGAAGCCATGAAAATTAGGGCATGGAGTCCTAAATCCATGAAATATAAAGACGTGGAGTCTTGGATATATAATAAAAGGATTAGGGCGCAGAGCCCTAAATCCATGAAATATAAATACATGGAGTCTTGGAGCTATAATGAAATGTTTGGGGCGCGGAGTCTTGAATATTTAAAAATATCAAGGTGTTGAATTTTGGATCTTTAGAGTAGATCAGAGTGCGAAGTCCTCAATCTACTAAAGCATGGAGATGCATACAATAGGGGTGCGAAATTCCTATTATCCGGAAGAAAAATACCACTCATGGGAAGCTCACAGATGAATTTCCTTAATAGAATCTCATTCCTAACAATTTTGGAGTGACTTTCTAAAAATAGAAAGTCATGTCTACCATTTCAAGTATGACTTTCCAAAAATAGTAAACCACCTCCAATCAATGGGTAATCAAGTATACTTGAAGGAAAATCACTTAAATTATGATTAATCAATCGTAATAGTTCAATATCGACTTAATCCTCAATATTATTAATATTATTAATATTATTATTATATTTTATGAGACTATGATATTATTATTAAAAGGGAATTATATCTCCTCAATCACTTCACACCTCTATCCTTGATGATTCTCATGGATATATGTAACTCTCTCTGTCTCTTTTGATTATACATTACACTCTATTTTATGCACTCATCAAATAATGGCATATTCCTCTTACACTCATTAAAGACAAGTCATAAAAGATTACTCTTACACCCTCTTTAATGTATATGTTACAATCTCCTTAAATAAGGCATGCATACCTCTCCTTAATGGCATGAGTTACACTCCTCTAAAAGGAATACAAGGTATGCATATTACTCCTCTTTTATGACAAGAATTTGTTGCTCCTCCTATATATGTGCCTCATGTATTCTCACTTGGGGAGGAGGGGGGTGGTGCATTGTGATACCAAGAGTTGGAGAGATTTGAAAAATATTATGAGAGGAAGAGACTTGGAGAGTAGTCAATTTCTTTCAAAATGAATTTGAAATTCTTAAAATATATTACTAAGTAGCTCTACGTGGTGGAGCTGACCATGAGTGGTATTGAGAGGAAGTGAAACTTGTATTCCTCAAATTGTCTTGAATATCTCTCTACTACTATATTCTGGTATTGTTTGTGAGATCTTACAACTCAAGGTTTCCAGGGGGAGAAGTTCTCCTTGGATATGGTTGGGTGGAAAACCAGATGGTTCAAATGAGTTGGTTAAGGGATCAAAGATGGATCATATTCTCAGCGATTGGAGTTGAATATACCTTCAGAATTTGAGAAATGAAAGCGAAATATTGTTGAAGGTAATTGCAATAAATAAATTCTAAAGGACTTGGGCAAGTGTTTCACAATTTATGGTTTTGCTTCAAGTAATTAGATGCATGTTTTACAAAGGGTTTTGAGATATTTTGCAAAGTATTTGACGAAATCCATGAATGAGTAATGCTATCAATTTATTTATGCATGAACAAGTGCTAACTTGCAGCTTACACCAGAAGTAATAAAATGGACATGTACACAAAATATACCTAGAGGAATTACAGAATCAACCCTTAAAAGAAAATGAAAAAATAATGGCAACTAAAATATGCTTTGGAATATCAAATGCTTGAGGTAAGTTTGAGATAAATTTCAGTTATGGGTTATGTTTCATAATCTTATCAACAATTCAATGTTGTGTTATTCAAGTTGTTGTAATAGTACTATCAGAATTTTGACAGAAAGCCTTAATGTTTGTAGCATTCAGGGTTGCCATGTGTTTGTCAAATTGTAGCAATTGGTGCAGTAAGCTTGTCAAATCATGTCAAATGAATTAGCTTGTGGGTTGAAAATTTTTTCAAGGACTCATATGGTGGATTTAGAAATGTGTGAATTCAATGAGCATATCTTAGTAGCATAACTCTGGGTTGTTTTTCCTCATGTAGTGTTGTAGTTGAAAGTTTTCATTCCATGTGTTTGAAAAAAGTCATATATGAAACATTAAGGATATAATTTTTTTATTGTTTTAAGAATCACATTCCTAGGCATTTTCAATTCGATTCAGCCCAACATCAGGGTGTATCCATGCCTAATGGACCTGTGACCCTTGATTTAATTCCAAAAAAATAATTTTCAGAATCCACATCGGCAATCTGGGTGATTTTGCAGATTTTTGTTGTCATTTATGTGTGGTTGTTGTTGAGTTTTTGATGAAAGACTAATATTATTTAGTCCCTATTTTAAGATGCTAGCATTTAAAGTTTCAATTTTTGAATTTTATGAGATAAATAGGTTGAAGAATAATATTAAATTCATTGTTTCCAAGTGTTTGACAAAATGTCTCAATGGATTTTGATTGCATGCTTGCAAAGTGTTTGTCATAAGGGCTCAATGGATGTAGATTGCATGTTTGCAAAGTTTTTGTAAAAAGTCTTGAATGGATCTAGCTTTTGTGCATATAAATTGCTAGTTATTGTTGCTTTTATGTACTATAAATTATAAATAAACTATTTAATGGGTGTAGCTTCCTATGTCAAATTTTTTTTGGTATGAATGTGAAAATATATTTAATAATTTTTTGAAGTGTGAATAGAGAATAAGACAATGTTTCTTGTATTAACTAAATCTTGCATAAAAAAAAGAGCCTTGTTGTTGGAAACAATTTTACAGTGACTAATTCTTTAGGATTTTGTGCAAATGAGTATTAGTGATTTTATGACCTCTACTTCTCTATCTTATTGATGGTGGGTAAGGTGGTACCTTACATATGGTATCAGAGCCAAGTTAGAACACTAGGGCCTAATGGGCCAACATGCTTACTTGTAGGTTGAAGATGTATGAATGTCGATTTTGAATGCATCTTGAGTTGTTGTATATCTTGACTTGGAAGAATATTAATTGCATAGAGGATATTATTATTATTATGTCATTTAGAAACTCATGAAAAAAAAAATGCTTTCTTATATTCCTTTATATTTTTGTTAAGACATATTATTAGAAATATGTTAAAATGCTTAAACACATGCTGGGAAAGGGTGTGCTTGAGAAAGTTGGGGTTAAACCCAAGTATGTGAATCACTTGATTTTCAATCGATGAGTGAGATAGGTGGAGTGCATGCATGGTTTCATATATTTTTAATGCATCATTTTCAATGTGATATAGGCTTAGTATCCATCTTTACTAGCTGAAATCGTATCTACCAAGAAAAATAATGGCTTAATATAGACTATAGTATGATGACCTTGGTGTGTATGCTTTGGGAACGAGTAAAAAGTATAAGGTTGAGATTCAATTAACGTGATGATTGAGTTCATCATGTTAATTTTGAGTCTTTTCATACCTACACTAATGGAAACTTAACAAAAATCTACCTTGAAAGATGTCACTATTAACTGTGAATGTAGATTCAAGAGTAATGTATGTGCATTAGTTAGATGTCTTAAAATATGATTTGGGAATACATTCTTAATGAGTAAGAATGAAATTCCTCTAGTTTATTTGACATTATTTTGTGTATTTTGGGTTGACATTATGCATCAAATAACTTTAAATTACTGAAATACTAGGTTGAGGTATGATCTTCCTAATAAACAAGAGGCTTAAATGAATAGTGCATGAAGGCTTGTGGAAGCCATTTTAATTAGGAACACTTGAAGGTTATGTTTTCCTTAAGCTAATGTATGGGTATAGAATCCATACTAGCATATATCTATGAGAAAATATATGGGTGTGGAATCCATACTAACATATATCTATGAGCTAATGTATAGGTGTGGAATCCATACTAGCATATATCTATGCGATAAGTAACGAGGTAAGGTATGGGTGTGGAATCCATACCAAAATATATCTATGAGCTAAGTAATTCTTCTGGTTAGAATTTTCTAATGGAATATCATAGACATGATTAAGGAGTGACTATGTGCAATTAAAGTTAAATGGATAGAGATTTGTAACATGAATTTTCTTGAGATTTAAATCCATTATTTTATTTTTATTACAAATGAAGATACTAAGATTGGTATACTGAACACCATTAGGTGTTTTAGAATGTTTGGAATAATTTATTTTGATATATGGAGTCAAGTGTGAACTAGATATCTATCCTCTAATATTGTAATCCTTTTGTATGTGTTGAATTTAGTTAGAATTAAAATGATTTTCAAATTCTTGAAATGTAGAAAAATATTATTGTGATAAGTTGATGAAATAACTTTTCTATTGTATTAAGACAAATTAGGTCTAGGAAAGCCATAATAGTCTCTTTAATGATTTTATTAGTTGAATATTGGTTGAATTCTATTTAACCAAATTTATTAGAGGAATTATGAGGATTGAACTCATGTATTGCTCTAAACTATTGTTAGTTAGACGATCGAGTCAAAATTCATATTGTTTATAAATTGTTAAGAGAATAACATGTTTAGAATGTAAATGTTTTATGTGGTGAGAACTTGTTTTATTTGAACTTAAAGAAAAAAAGGCATGTGATAAATGAAAACCTTAGTTGAGTTCTTGTTTTACAAGAGTATATGCTTGTGGTATTTTTTGAGGGAGAAATTGAAGGAGAGTGAGATCACAGTTTGATGAATTGGAATTCTTGCATGATTTAGAAGCCTAAGATGATTGTATTGTATGTGGAATGGTAGAGGTTGTTGGATTTAGGAATTTTGTATTGGGATGTATAGTTGTATGAGTATTTATTAGTCCTACAAAATTTTGTAATAATTTGAGAGGTTGGTAATTCTCCTATATCCAACAATGAGTGGGTATCTCCTCTTGTCTTAGTCCCAAAGAAGAATGGGAAGTGGCGAATTTGTGTTGATTATCGAGAACTTAACAAAGCCACCAAGAAATACCATTTACCTTTTCCCTTTATAGACCAAATCCTGGATGGCCTTGTGGTGAAGAAGTTCTTTTCCTTCTTAGATGGGTTCAGTGGGTACAATCAGATTCAAATCATCCATGAAGACCAGGATAAGAATACTTTCACCTGCCCTTGGGGTACCTTCACTTATAGAGTCTTACCCTTTGGGTTGTGCAATGCCCTAGCTACCTTCCAAAGAGTTGTCTTGAGCATCTTTTCTGAGTTATTCCATGACTCTATCGAAATCTACATGGATGATTTCACACCATACGATGATGACTTCCAGGAAGCTGTCTCTAACTTGGGCAAAGTACTAAGAAGGTGCATTGAGATGCATCTCTCCTTGAGCCCAGAAAAGTGTGAATTCCTGAAGAAATCAGGGGTTGTGTTAGGACACTCCATATCCCAAGCAGGAATACAAGTAGACCCAAACAACATCACCATCATCAAAAGGGTACCTACCCCTCAAAAGAAAAAATATGTCAGGAGTTTCTTAGGATTAGCTGGTTACTATAGAAGGTTCATCAAAGATTTCAGTAAGATAGCTTTTCCATTATTTGGGTTATTGTCCAAGGATTTTGAGTTTATTTGGTCTAGTCCTTGTCAACAGTATTTTGAGCTCATTAAGGAAGAGTTGACTACTGCCCCCATCCTCTAAGGTCCAAATTGGACTTTGCCTTTCCACATCCACATTGATGCATCCGAAAAAGTTTTAAGGGCAGCATTAGGAAAATTAGAGGATAAAATCCCTTATGACATTTATTTCATTAGCAATAATTTGTCAAAGGCTGAGCTGAACTATACTGTTACTAAGAAGGAGATGTTAGCCATTGTCCATGCATTGAAAAAATTCATGTATTATGTAACTAAATATCAGACCTTTTTTCACACTGACCATGCAGCCATCAAGTATTTAATGAACAAACCAGATGTGAATGCTAGGATAATTATATGGTTGTTACTTTTGCTTCAATTTTATTTTAATATTATTGATAAACCTGGAAAGGAGAATGTTGTTGTAGATTTTTTGTCCGGGTTAGCTCTCCCCGCAGGAGAAGAAGGAATGGTGGATGACTAGCTTCCAGATGAGCACCCATTTTCTATATCAACACTCTCACCATGTTTTGCTGATATAGCCAACTACTTGGTTGTTGGGAGACTCCCTCCTAATCTTTCATCCACGGAGAGGAGAAGAATCATCAGAAAAAGTGCCCCTTTCACATGGATTGGGGGAAACCTTTTCAAGCTCTGCCCTAATCAAATCCTAAGGAGATGTGTGAGGGGGGAAGAAGTTTTTGATATCCTCTTTTCATTTCATGACAACCCATGTGGAGGCCACTTTGCTGCAAAGAGAACTTCTTACAAAGCTTTGTAGGCATGATACTATTGGCCTATCCTTCACCAAGATTCCAGACGATACATCAGCAGGTGTGACCAATGCTAAAGGATGGGGAAACCCACACAAAGGGATGAGATTCCTTTGCACCCTCAGGTGTCTCTTGAGACATTTGACAAGTGGGGCATGGACTTTGTGGGACCTATCCATCCACCATCTAGAAAAAAGAAGTATATCATAGTCTGCACTGATTACCTAACAAAGTGGGCTAAAACAAAAGCAGTGAAGGTAGAAACAGAGGAGAAAGTAGCATAATTTCCAAGGGAGAATGTGTTTTACAAGTTTGGATACCCCAGAGAAATAGTCACTAATCAAGGAGCACAATTCACCTCTCACCTCATTGAGAATATTTTGAGGAAGCACAAGATTCAGCATAGAACTTCTACTGCCTATCACCCTCAGGTGAATGGCCAAGTAGAAGTAACTAACAGAGATTTGGAGAGCATCCTCACCAAGGTTGTGAACAGCAGCAGAAAATATTGGGTAGAAATATTGGTGGAAGCTACTTGGGCCTACAAACTACTTGGAAGACAACAACATGATTCACTCCTTATGAACTAGTCTATGGTAAGAAGGCTCTACTTTCAGTTGAGCTTGAGTTCAATACTTTAAGAATGACAGCTCAATTAAATATAGATCTATTAAATGCACAAAAAAAGAGGTTGCTACAACTAAATGGATTGGATGAGTTCAGAATGCAAGTACTTCTCCACACGGAGGTAGTTAAACTGCAAAGGAAGGTATGGCATCAGAAGAACATCAAAGAAAAGAGCTTCCAAGAAGGATATTTGGTGATGTTGTATGATTCAAGGTTTAAATATTTCAAAGGCAAGTTGATGACAAGACGGTTGGGACCTTACACAGTGGAAAAATGTTTTGATAATGGCGCAGTTCAAATCAGAACCATAGATGAGGAAGGAATCCCCTTGCTTGTCAATGGTCACAAAATTAAAATTTACAAGAAGCCTTTGTCAAAGGTAGAGTTCATAAATTCAATAAGAAGAGAGGTGTTTGTGATGGGAAACTCCATATTTTCCCACACTTCCTGAAAAAAAGAAACAAAAAAAAAGAAAAAGAATAAATATCCATGGGTGAAAACTTCTTTGAGGCACCCAAGGCAAGCTTTTGGGTTGAAAACCTCGAATGGAGGTAATTCATTTGCTCAAAAAAAAAACGAGAGAGAAAAAAAGAAAAAATAATAAAGATCCATGGGTGAAAACCTCTCTGAGGCACCCAAGGCAAGTCTGTTGGTTGAAAACCTCCATGGAGGTAACCCACTTACTTTCAAAAAAAAAAATACATCTACATCTTTGTGTTTTTTGTGTTTGTTGTTTTACAGGTTATTAATGGTTTTTGGAAACACAGGGAAGCATTCATCTTATTTTCCTTTATTCTCTTTTACCATCCATCCCCATCATTCACTCCATTCATTTTTATAACTTCCTCCATCACTTCCATGCACCACATTCCTCCATTCTTGAGCATAATTTAGCAAGGAGAGAAAAACACATACTGCTACAGACACCAAGGAATTCCTACAACGCAGACATATGTTCTTGAACAACAAGAAAAACAACAGAGGAGCTCATGAAGCAGACCCCAAGAAAGACAAGAGTGCCACCCATGGCATCTAGAGCACGCCCCATGCAACATCTACAATGGGAAAGAACATCAAGGAAATATCAATAGATCACTCAGAAAGCTACTCATTCAGCGAGCTGCTCACTCAGAGAATGGAAAATAGTGAAGAACACAACATATAAAAGGCTTGTCTCCTCAATCCAGATCCTGCAAAAACCTTGGAAACGGCAGGAAAACTCAGGTATAGCTTCTCACCCCTCGCTATGAATCCATAATAGCCAGAAATAATTAAATTTTCAGACTTAGAGTTTAAGAGGTAGAAAGAGGGCCATTTAGGCTGCCTACCATTGTGAAGTATGACTAGGGAGAACTACAAAGTCATGCCACCTGGGAATGCAAAATAAAAGAAGTTAAATCAAGTGGAGTAGAGGAGAATGAGGGGAGGAAAGAAACAACCCATCATGAATTAACAGGGAGAAGGAAACAATGGTCTCTAACGAAAACTATAGATGAAATTAAGTTACATAAGCACTCCAAAATGAGCTGCGTAGCCTAATAATAAAGAGGGCCCATCTCATCCAAACCAATAAATTGAAAAATTTTAAATGGAGAGAGCTCGATGGAAGCTCACAGTGCTTAGAGAAGAAAGAGAAGAAGATCCAGAAGATAAAGAATAAAAACCAGAAGAAGAAGAAGAACCAACAGAGGAAGAAGAACTAGAAGAAGGGGAAAAACCAGAAGAGAAACAAGAGAACTAGAAGAAAAAGAGGAAGAGACAAAGGGCCAAGGAAAAATAGAAGATATGGCCATAGAATTCATAGATATAGCAGAAAGTGGGAAAGAAACAGACTCACAAGACAACACCACATCCCCTCAATACAAAGAGGTAGTTTCCTGTTAAGCAGATAAATCCTTCTTGCAGACAAGAACGATCTCCCTAGTATCCTAAGGATATCTAGAAACAAACAACCAAATGCAAACCATTTTCTATAGATCTTTTTATTCGGAATTATTAATAACAAAGTACGAGGACATGCCCCTACCTAAAGTCCAACGCTTGCCTAAATCTTCTATCCAGTCGCTCCAAAAGAGGTCACTTCAACATGTGAAACCTGAAATCAAAGAAAGATAAAAGGATTAAAAGCACCTGCAAGATATAATAATTGAGAAAACACTAATCTATCTCAGTGATCAAGGAATCTAAGAATTGAATTACTCAAATAGATACATGAACAATTCAATGAGAAAATGGAATAAGAAGTAACCTTACAACCTGTCGCCTTGATGTTATACAAGTTCTTCCGGGGTCTTGAACAATTGTCCAACCTTTGGTTTGACAAGCTTCTCTCTTTGAGTATAAATTTATGAGCATGATTTTGTGATCATTCTCATGTCAAAGGTAATTGACACAAAGAGTATGCTCTCATAGAATTTCTCCAGTAATTATCTATAGTCTATCATTCATAATCTACAATTTAACAGCCACCCTTGAGACTGAAACATGAGCTCAACTTATAGGGTAATGGAGGCATTTTCAGTTCCATGAAGAGGGGGATAGATTCCTCTCATTAAGGGATTTTAGCTCCATATTCCAAGGGATAAACTCCATGAGTGAAGGGATAGAGCTCCATGAATAGAGGATAAATCTCGAACTGAACGTGCTTCTAGAAAATTCCAGTTGGGAGAATATTTGACCAACTGGGCTTTTAGAACTTACTTTTTCCTTTATTTTACCTTTTATGGGGGTCCGCAAGTTTTATAAGCAGAACGTGTGGGATGTATCGCAAGCTATAAAACAAATATTTGTGGATCCGCAAAAAAGAGCTAGGAAAAGTGCGGAGTTAGACTTTTTAGGGTTTTAATGAGTTTTTCTCCAATTTCAAGACTTGGTTTAGGAAAATTAGGGTTTTTGACTTCTAAGGTAGCATAATACAGGTAGTGATGAGCCTATATTTGACATTCAAATGCAGTGACAAAATAATGTGTAAGAGATTGCCCCCTAAAGTGCGAAGTCTGAGGTAGTTCTGAAGAGTGAAGGGCTTTATCATTCCGAGGATTGGATTGCGGACACACCTGTCGAAAACTTGTAATAACATTCAATGAAAACATATATATGTATATCATTGCTGAGGTAGGCATTCCCATACTCAAATCAAAACTAACTAAATGTTCTGGTACAAAAATGATTTTAAAATTACATCAATAGTAGACACAGTATGGGCGCAGCCATCTGTCATAAGTAGTCTACTGTATCAAGAATAATAAAATTCCTCATAGCCTGGATGGTGGAAACTAGATCCAGGGTCTTGATTTTTTCTTCGCGAACTAGTACGATTATGTCCATGCGATTGATTGTGTCAAAGTCGAACATGGTAGAAACCACTTGATTACCAGTCAATGATGTAAACTGTTAAAAAGTGTTAGAGAAACCACCAATAATGACAATGGCTCTCAAAGTACTCAGTACAATCCACGAAGTGTGAATGAATGATTTGCAGTCAAACACTTCACAGAATCATTCGATTGAAGGTCAATGATGCAACCTGTCGTCGAAGGTGAGAAACCTGCCACTAGGGCATGTAGATCCCAAGGTACTGATAGGATTCTAGATCAACTTTCTAGATGATGAGTTGTCGTCGATAGAAAGTGACCCATTACAGGAAAGCCCATGACATGAAACCATTAGAACAAGTTTTGAATAAATATTTAGAAAGGACTCACTCAGGGATGGTCAAGCGAATGGAGACAAAAGTTTACAATGAATGGTTTTTTTGAACTGTCTCTTGAACACATTACAACACTGCAGATGGTTTGGTGAAAATTGATCTAAAGCTAATACCCAGAAACCGACTGAAGAATTTGAATGTGGTTTGATTCACTTTTAGACAAAGGATTTTCCCAACCTAGGTACAAGTGTGAAAAAGTGTCGTGTTCAAGAGTTACTGCTTTTTCAAAACAAAGTGTGACAACTGGATTCATTTTCTCTCCCCCCCCCCCCCCCCCCACCATTACTGGCAAGTACCTCTTTATTTTTGACAAGCTTAAGGAGGATAACATTTGCTTTTTTTATAAGCTCATTCTTTGGATGAGTCCAACTTAGTATTAAAATCGAGCACTAAGAAGGAGTAGTTCATTCCTATTTGTAATCGACAGGTGTTTTACTGTTAAATTTTAACGAGTCTAGTATAGGTGAAACTCGGTGTTTTTAAATTTTAGAGAGTTAGAAGAAAAACATAAGAAAACTCTGTGGTTGTTCTTTTTCATAAATTTAGTCTCTCAAGCCCGAAAAAGGATAAAATAATATAGGAGAGAACTCTATTGACCATGATTAGTCAACTTATAAATTTTTCGTAAATTGTCCATTTTAGTCCAGAAAAGGGGTAAATTATACTAAAAGGACGACTGTTCATTTCCTTTAACGAGTTCGAATAGTCAAGTACTCAACGATCTTTTCATGTTTAGAGAGTCTGAAATGGACTTAAAATATAACTCCAAGGTTTCACCTTTTCGTAATTTTCAGGAGTTCGAAAAAGTGATAAAAGTATACTCATCATCAAAAATATTCTTTTCATCGGAAAAAAATTGTATTTTGCACAAAAACTCGAAAGGTTAAACATACATGTTTCCAATAAGTAAAAACATCGAAAAATAACTTTTAAAAGTGGAAAATAAATAAAATATAATATTTTACTCATTCAAAAAAAATTAGAAAGGAGTTTAACAAAGTCATTTTTACCTTTTGTCTTCAGAGTTGTAAATTGAGAGCTTTTGGAAAAAAAATTCCGAAGTTGATAACGGGAGAAATGACCGCTCAAATTGAGATTCGTCAAAACCAAGTAATCCACAACACTATTCTCTTCATTTCTATTCGATTAAAATCTCTTTTTTAGCTTTAAATTCATTTTTTGAGGAGAAATTATGTTTAAAATTTCACTCTCGGAGGTCCACGGGTCATACATGCATTACCTACAGACCCTGATAATTTTCTTAAAGGAAAATTATCGGGCTACCGCGGTTTTTGTGTGGAGGTCATGCAAACGTCTGCACTGTCTGTGTACAAAACTGCGAAGGCATCATGAGCAATTGAAAATTGATAAATTCTCACAAAAATGGTTAACTTTTCCCACTCTAGATGTTTCTAACCTTCAAATGCATCCATTTGTAGACTATTTCACCATGCTAGAGTGGAGAGAACGTGAGCATGAAGATATAGATGATGCAACTATGAATGATCCAGCCACAATGCGTGTGCTTAGAAATTGTGGTTTCTATAAGTTCTGGGAAATTCAAGGTATGAGGGCACAGGTGGAACTGATGACATGGTTAATGAAAAAATGGGATGTTCAAGATCAATGCTTTATCATTGGCAATCATCGGCTCGAAATTGAGCTCGAAGATATTTTTTTTCTCACTGGATTGGCCAAAAGAGGAGAACATATATCTTTGTTTGGAGCTAGGCATGGTGGCCTACCCATTGCTAGTTACAAAAAAGATTTTTGCAATGATGCAATAGATCCAAAGGATAATCGCATAGACATAAATAATATCTTGCGACTTGATCTTAAAGTAGTTGCATTCACGGTAGCCAGGTTGTGTGGAAGTGCGGCTCCACATGTAGCCACCAAATCTCAGATGCAGACCATTGTAGAGTGTTTCAGAGGCACCATTTTCAACTAGTGCAAAGGGGTATTGTCCAACATGAAAGCGAACTAACAAGAGAAAAAAATGCAAAGTTAAAAAAATTTGGGTATGGCACCATCCTGACTTCTTTTGCTTTGGAGAGAATTCCATTTCTTGCCCCTCAGCTTTTTCCTGTAGATCGTGGTGAACTTAGAGAACCTCGTATGGTATATTGTGTTTCACTAATGGCCTACCATGGTGGCGATGGTAGTGTGGTAGTTCGGTTTACTCCGGTGTATCTTATGTGGTTGCAGAACGAAATCTTCACAATTGAAGATTTCCCTTATGCGGGTATAGATTTCAAAGGTGATCCTAAGATGTCCTTACCTCCAGGGGTACAGTGGGATGAATAAGGTAAGAGAATCAATTTGATGTGTTTTAACTCTAATTTTTAATTGTTTTTAATCGTCCAATACTGATAAAAAAATTTAAATGCAGATGTTGGTCCACGACGGCCAGCTACACTCCGCCGCTTTGAAAGGCGGCAAGTAGAGCCTATAGTACAGCCACAGGATTAGGCAGCAGAGATCATAACTGATATGGAACACAACCTGGAGAGGTTGACAATAGATATTCTTGATACATCGACAGATGACATTCCTCTCCGTCTTCAGAGACATGTTACAGGTGTACTAGGACAGTTTAGGAGATTCCCGCGCAAGGTGGCACGTGCTATAGTCTACTATCATGATCATCACCACAGATAGTGGATGATCATCGTGGATTGACATATTTTGTTTTTTGTATCAGTATCTTTCAGATCATAAGGTGTTTTAGACCTATGATCACAGATGATGTAATATTTTTTGAAAACAAAAATTCTATTTATGATATTACTACTTTCTCTGACTATCTTGTTCAAAATATATCGAATGTTGTTTTGGTTTACTGTTTTAACGTTTAAAATGTCTATTTAGAACACAATTGGCTAATGCATCAGCTAATGTGTTTAAATTTCTTGAAATATGTTGATATTCGATGTAATCAAATTGTCTTTCCAAGAGACGAACCTTCAAAAATAATCTCAATAGCATTGGATTTTTAATTGCGTATACTCTATTTAAATGTAATACGATGAGTTTCGAATCTAACCTAATGATCAAACGTCAAATACCAATTGAAATGGAATTAGATAATAACTCAATGACTGCGCTATATTCTGCAATATTGTTCTTCGTTTGATCAAGGCTTATCCCATGCATAGAAACTAACTCATCAGTGGGTGAATAGATAACCCAAGATGTAGAAGAAATATTCTGTGTACTACGACAGGCACCATCAGCAAAACCAATGTATGTTTTAAGGGATGTAGACATGTGCAATATCAAGAGTAATCAAGATAAGAAGTAATAGTAGTAAAAAAAAACTTAAACTAGGCACACTTATCTAAACTAAGGCATACAAACTAGAAAAATAACTAATATACAAGTGAGATATTCACACGAGAATCAAGCATAATATCTCTTCAGGTAAAGACCATTTCTGGGCTTATCTAAAGAGACTCTATCATAATTAGTCAATTCATAGGCCCCTTTTTCAAGCACTCACTTGACAATGTAAGGACCATGCCACATTGGTTCAAATTTCCCAACTCCTAGCTTATCGTTAGCTTGATCATATACTAAGACTAGGTCACTTTCTGAAAAAACATGAGGTGTAACACTTCGATCATATTGAGCTTTAACGCGTTTTTTATAAGCTTTGGCTGCTAATGCAGCAGTGCACCAAGTCTCATCTAATTGTGCTAAGTACAAAAAGCATTTTTCCTCTTCAAAGGTAGCTGGTAGTAACTATATGGCTAAATGGAGTGATGGTATTTTGCATTCAATAGGTAACACAGCTTCTAAATCATAAACTAGTTGATATGGAGTGAACCCTGTAGCAGTTTTGTTGAGGTTCAGTATGCCCATAGTGACAAAAAAATCATGTTATGTCAATTCAATTTGTGGTTACGATAATATGTTTAATCATGGTGGTTAAAAATTTATTAATAGCTTCAACTTGACCATTAGCCTGTGGGTAATATGGAGTAGAATTATCATGGCGTAGGCCAAGTTGATCGGAAAGTTCGATCACCATTATATTTCGATTGAATAGCTTAGGGTACACCGAAGCGAGCAATCACATGATTGAATATGAATGTAGCTGCAGTTTTTCCATCTATCACAAATGTAGGCATCGCCTCACCCCATTTGGTAAAGTAATCTACAGTGAGAATAATATACCCATGCCCCCGGTCGAGTGAGAGTTACATGTAATGAAATCAATGCCCCATTTCACAAAAGGATCGATAGAAATTATAGGGTGAAGAGGAGATGGAGGCGCACACATCTTTCGATCAAATATTTGACAGTTGTGGCATTTCCGGACCGCAATAATACATTATTTGAATAAGGATGACCAAAAATAGCTAGCACGCAATATCTTTTGGGTTGTGGCATACCTAGACATATGACCACCACATGCTCTAGAATGGAAATCATTCAAAACCTTTTCGGCCTCTTCATGAGTTATACAACGTCAAAAAATAGAATCCGCACCTTGACGATAAAGTGTGTCTCCAACAATATTGTATTGTTGTGATTGGTAACAGATCCTTGTCGATTTGATCGTGAAAACTCTGAGCGAAAGGTTTGGGTTTGCAGATAAATGATGATATCTCCATACCATGGATCTAATGTACTGATAAGAAACAAAGATTCATCTATAATGGGATGCTCTACCACGGTTTCCGTCTTAGTATTGGGAAAGTCACAAATAAGTTCTGCGAACACTAGTGATTTATTTTATTTATATTTTTTGAATTCCAAATCAAAATCTTGTAGGATGAAAATTCATTTAGAGTATTTGCCCCTGAGTAATTGTTTTGTAAAAATGTACATCATGGGGTTGCAGTTAGATATCACTGTTATCTTTCTTAACAATATGTAATGACCAAATATTTGGACAACTTGAACTGCTGCCAAGGCCAATTTATCCACATGCGAATATTTAATTTCAGTGATTTAGATTTTGACTTAGATAGTAAATCACATGTTCATAGTGAAACTCATCCTCTTGAACTAAAACCATTCCAATGGTGGAATCAGAGGCTACTAGGTATAAAAAATAATCCTGGTTGTAATTGGGTGGATGCAATAACAGTGCATGGGTTAACGCATGTTTTAGAGCATCAAAATATCGATAAAAAATCTCATCCCAAATGAAAGGAACACTTTGTTTCAACAACCAGGTAAAACCTTTTGTTAACTCAGTTCGAGATAAATCTACACAGAAATTTTTCTTTCCCTTGCAAACTTTGGAGTTGGTGAAGTGTGGAAGGAGGAGGTAAATTTATGATGGCCTCAACCTTCGAGGGGTCGACACAAATGTCGGCTTTGGAAACAAAAAATTATAGTAATTGTCCTGATTGAACACAAAAAACACACTTGTGCGGATTCAAACCAATCTTATAATGCTTACATCTCATAAAAATTGCTCGTAAGTGAGTAGGATGATCGTCCCTATGCAATGAGTGAGAAGGTAAATCATCTAGACAAGGCTTCACAATTTGTTTAATGTCATGAAAAGCATAAGACATTTCCCTTTGAAAAGTAGCACCAACATTCTTTAATCTAAAAGGTAGTTTACAATAAGAAAATTTTCCCCAAGGACAAATGAATGTTGTTTTTGGTTGATCAACAGGGAGTATGTTGATTTGATTATAACTGGAAAATCCATCCATAAATGAAAAGATTTCATTTCTGGCACAATCATCAATGATTTGGTCGATATATGGGGTAGGATAATTGTCCTTTGGACAAGCTTTATTAATATCCTTATAATCGACACATACTCGTATAGTCCCTTGTTTTTTGGTAACGGGAACTATATCAGATACCCAATTTTTTAAAGGGATTGGATAAATAAATCCTACTCGTAGTATTTTTTCAACTTCAACTTTAATAGCAATAGCTTTTCGTGGATGTATCGGACGTAATCTTTGTCTAATAGGCTTGGCATTTGGGTATGTCTTTATTTCATGAACGATAATCTTTAGATCAATTCCTGGCATCTCTTCATAAGACCAGGAAAATATGTCACAAAATTCTTGAAATAGGGCTTTATATGTATTAATTTCATCGATTGTACATGAAGCACCTATATGAATGTTTTCAACAACTCCAGGTTTAACCAATATGTCGATAGGAACAGTTGTAGAAATATTTCCCAAATTAATCTCAGATCCCGAATTTGTAATTGATATAGGATTCTGTGGTTCCTCGACATAGTCAATTGTAAAAATAGATGAAAAATCGTTTTCAAATTTATCGATTTCAGGTAAAAATGAAGATCTATGATGTAGATCATCCCAGGGTATTTCATCCATAGATAAAAATTCTCTAGTAATTTCATTAGTATGAAACACTTGTTGAAAAGGATCGAAAATTGATGTCAAAGATGAGATTGATAGTGAAGAGGATTCTTCTATGATCACATTAATTGTATCAGAATCAGTTGAAAGTGTATTAGAAAATGACTGTACTGCTTGATATGATATCTCAGAAGGACTCAAAGGCATCTCGCCATTGAAAGAATCCATTTCTGACTCTGAAGGCACTATCCAAATGTCATCAAATGGAATAGTGCTTGATGAAATCATATTGATATTAGCAATAGGACGCGGTACATTAGGTGGAGGCATAGAAAAAGTTCCCATCAAAGTAGAGTCCTTTACTAAACCTACCCCAACATCTTCATATGGGATAGTCGATTTTCCAACATGTTGAATACTATCTGGAAGCTGAGTCAGACAAATAATATGACAACTGATCGATTTTCACAATATTTCCCTTATGAGGAAACATGATTAACTGAAATATGGAAGACACGACAGCAGTCATAGCATAAGACCAACTTAGACCTAGAAGAAGGTTGTAATCTAGAGGGGCATCAACTACTTCCACATCTAGATTAACAGTTTTACCTTCAACCTCTATAGGTAGATCCTATAAAATTCCAAACAGATGGAATCCTCTTCCATCAAAATCTTTGAGAATTGTCGGAGATTGGTTGAGTGTCAGAGAACCAAGATTTTTCCAATAATTCAATGACATTATACACGTGGATTCTCCATCATCAATTACAGTATGAAAAACTCGTCTATTTTTTACTAATACTAGAATCTGAAAAGCCATCTGATGAGGGAGTCTTGGTGTAAAATTTTCTAAATCGAAGACCATAAGGTTCGAATCCTGAGGATCTATAGCTCCAATAGCTGATAAAAGTAATTTCCTCTGTGCTGGACATGATTGTAGCACTTCTAAGGCTGACATTGCTAAAGGGGAAATAACCAAGTCTTCAACAATGTTTTAGTTCTGAGCAGCTCTCGCATGTGGATTGAAAGCTGATTTTTGAAGTACACCTTTAGCAGGCAGTTTAATTACTAGATCAGGATTAGGTTTCTCGATATGAAGTGGATCAGAAACTTAAGGAGATGTAGCTGGTGTTGAATTATAATTTTCTATCTCTTTACCAGTCACAAGATTTTTACTCCCATAATCTTGCGATCGAGTCACAACCATTTCTTGAGACATCATCAAATTGTCTGCTGATGAATTTGAATAAGATCCTATCATTTTGCCATCTTGAGTAGGAAAAGGATCCTTCAAGACAGTGAGTATGGGTGAACCTTTGACGAATTTAGAGACCTCAGACCGATGTGGTCACTCTTTAGTAAAGTGATCCTCATCACAGATAAGACAAGGATAACGAGGTTTTCATTTATCATGAGATGGTTCCATTAGAGGAATTTTGAGGTCTAAAACGGGCCTCCTAGGGAAACAATAAAATAATATCTAAACCAATAAAATAATATTTATGAATTTTCAATTCACTTTTTGTACCAAAATCCATGTAACCATGGTTAAATTCAATTCAAAAGTTGTACCAAAATAAAAATAATAATAAAATTGTATTGATGTGACTATAAATAAAAATGAGATTTTCAAGAAAAAGGCATTATCATTGCACAACTATTGCATTCATCCTTTGTACTTAAATAACTTAAAATAAAATATAAATATAAATTCTTAATTATAGAATATACTATTAATTAAAATTTATATTATTTAAATTATATAATTACATGTACTTAATATACTATATAAATATAATATAATATAATATATTGTTTTATGTATGAATTTTATATTACATATTGAATTGATTGGATTGATAAATAAATATTTGATAATATACAAATATAATATTTATTGAAAAGTGTGTAAATACATGAAGATTGTGTAGGGATATGCATTGTTTCTTTCAAAAAATATGAAATGACAATAATAATATTTTATTCAAAAAGTGTGAAATGACATTTATTATGAGTACTTTACTTTATGGCTTTAAACGTATTTAGAGCACTAGCATGGTTAACCATGATTTTTTATCCACCATTGAGAATGTGACAAGTAAGTAACTTTAACTCAAGCAATGCCACCTCAACCATTAGGGATGATGTCATCCCCTAAAATGTGATTGGTTCTCATAAAGTGAATTTTGATTGTACATTTTCCTTAGGAGACCTATTTTAGACCTCAAAAATTCCCCTAATGATTCTTTTCGATTTTCTCTTTGGGAGATGAAGTCTGTTTTCTTTTATTCTTTACTTTCTTCTTATTACTAGCTTTAGATTTAGTGGTAGATAAATCTACAAGGTGAATGTCGGCAGAAGTTTCAAGGGAAGAATCTCCTTTTGGTGAGTCTTGTAAAGTTATGATAGGTGAAGTAGTTTTTGAAGACTTCTTCTTACTCTTATTCATGTTAACTAAACCAATTACACCGTCAGCAACATGAGACCCTAAAGGAGTTGCAATTATTTGACCAGGATGTGGTAAATCAGGGATTTTTTCATACAAAGTACCAGACTGTGTATATACAAGGTCTAAGTACTGAGCTTGAGCAATGACTTTTTCTTCTGTAACAACCCCTCCCTTAGCCACATCTTCGGTGATATTTGGAAGTAATGATTTAATGAACCATTCTGCCAAGATCTAATCCGGAATAAAAACTTTCACTAAACGTCTTCTACGTCTCCATTCATGTATGTGATCTGATATGTACGTAGATGTAGATCGTTCTAATGAAGTCAATAGTTTCGTGCCATTTTCGTATCTGACTAGAAACTGAAAGGGGGTTAAGAAATCTGTTGATAAAGTGTTAAAATTGTCGAATGAGCCACGTGGTAATTAAATATACCATTTTGCAGCTAAACCTATCAGTGTTCTCTGAAAAATTCATAATCGAATCGAATCATCAATCAAAGAGTTGGATGCAAAACAGAGGTGGTAATTCATGACATGGTTTGAAGGGTCCTCTCCTTATTTACCTTCAAACTTAGGGATATCATTGTGCAACTTGTTTGGCATTGGCAGCCAATACAGAAGATAATAGATCGGATCATTTTTAAGGTGCGATAAATCAGGTAAATCTAAAGTTTCTATGAATGGAAACCGATGGTTAGGGTCTTGCTGAGTAAATTGATAACCTTGTGGAACTATACCAGTACCAAGAGGAGGATACCTAGGATGTCTTAGAATAGTCTGTGCATTTGGGATCAGAATGCCTCCTGCATAACCAGGATTAGTTGGACCATACTGGGGTTGATTTGGTATTTGATACGTGTACCCAGGGTACGGTTGATGCTGGTATACTAAATTTTGTGCTACAGGTCTATATTGATATTTCCCTTGATACAGTTGATAAGTAAACTGAGGTTGGATTGTTATAACCGTACTTGTACCAGGTTGTCCTGCAGGCATCTGAACAGTAGTCTGGACTGTGGGTCCAGGTTGCGGTGTAGAAACCACAGGGATTTGTTGTGATACTTGAGGGGCTATAAAAACAGGAGTTTTAGACACTCCAGGGATAGGTGTGGTAGTTTGAACAGAACTTGGTGCAGCAGTTTGAGGTGGAGTTCTCAGTGTACTTGGACCAGGCTGCTGAACTATACTAGGTGCAAATAATTGTGGTATAACTTGAACCGTAGGTTAGACAGGTTGGATAGGTTGTTGGATTTGACTGTAACCAACTGGCTGACCAAATTGATTATAGGGTACTTGCACATTAGGTTTCAAATTTTGTTGAACTTGTGATGGATCCCACACCGTGTTTACTCTGGGATATGGAGGTCCCATTGAAGGTTGTGTTGCATAAGAAGGACCATAACTAGGTTGATAATTTGGAACATATGCTTGATAATTAGCTGGATAATTCCCACCTCCCTGAAACAATTCTTGTTCTGGGTAGAACTGTGGTCCTAAAGGAGGTTGTTGTCCTTAGAAAGACGGTTACCCTGGCATAAGTTACTGTCCTTGAAGAGGTTGCGGACCCTGAACTGAGTACTGCCCTCGAGGTTGATATTGTCCTTGAGGTATGTACTGGCCTTAACGTATGTACTATCCTTGAGGTTGATATTGTACTTGAGGTATGTACTGTCATTGAGGAAATTACTACCTTGAGGTTGCCTCCCAGGTGGTAAATTACTACCTTGAGGTTCAGGGTTAGGAATGTTTCCAGACATCATGTAAAATTGTTCCGCGTTCAAATTTTCGGTATATTCTTCCTTTGGACCAGGTGATGATATAAGTTTTTTGGGAGAAGGAGTTGCACCTAAAACTCTACCGGAAAGCAATTGGTATCTCGTAGGAACAGATGAACCACCGTACAAATATGTTTCTGGAGATGCACAAAACATGGATGAATCACCAGACATGTTTAATGGAGGTCTGTAACCTCCTGGTATGGCGTAAAAAGGAATTCAGGGTGGTGAATAGTTTAGACCAAAATTTTGTAGAAAGTCTTTCAACTGAGAATACCAAGGATCTTGTTTGAAAGGGCTATAATAAATCGATTCACATGGCCTAAGATCTAAAGATTCCTGATGTGAAGGAAGAACAACTTCTTCCTCTATGTCAGTAACTTCTTTAATGCTAATGAGATCAGGAGGAATATTTTCAGTGATTCGATACTTCACTCTGGGTGAATCAGGATGACGAGGGGTTGGAGTGAAGAATTCTAAAGTAGGCTTAGATGTAGCAGGTTCAGTTTCTGGTTCAAAAATTTCAAGCTCAGTAGCTGATAATTCACTAGTTGTGGAAGCATGTTCAACTAGTTCAGAAATTTCAATTTTATTTTTAGAAATTTCTGTTGTTTGAGGTTGATCTACTTCGTATTGAGGATGAATAATTATTGATGTTTCTTCATGTTCAGTTGATACAGTCTCTAATGTTTTTCCTTTCTCATATTTAAGTTTTCCCAACTAGTTTGGTGTGTACTCAGGGGGTTTCCCCTGCATTCTACATGATTGTCTAGGTAATTCAGCCATGATTAAAAATCTTAACACACGAAATAAAAGAAAATTTTAATAAAACATCCTAAAGTCTCTAAGGAAACAATAAAATTGATCACACACCTACATAATATAATAGAGCAATCCACACACAAACAATAAATTCCCACACTAAAAACACTAGTTGGTGATGAAATCCAACATCGTAGAATTTTAATGCAAAAATGGTGGTTGGAACAGTTACCCCGACAACCTACTTAATGAAACAGTCTGGTGCAAATGTCTCCACTTAAACCATCTCGAAGTGAAGAGAACCCTCTGGAAAGTCCAAGTGAGTTTAGTCGACGTCTACTCCAGGTACAGTGGTACCTTCCCTCCACCATCACCTTTGGAAAAAAGATCCTAAAGTTTATATCCACTAAGGTCACCAACAGGAACAAATATACCTGGGAGAACAGTCTACGATACGATATACACACAAGGGCAGAGTAACTAGCTCAATCCCCTTGAAGGCTCCTTGAGATAATCTAAGGTTTACCAAAAAGTGACCCCAGGCTCCTCGACAATGGTTTATTCGAGGTTTACCGTTTTTAATACGTGCACATCTGCTATATTTCCCAATGAGATAGGTACGATTACGTCACTGTTTTAGACATGATCTCGTGCTTGACTCTTTTAAGAAGATCTTCCCAAAGCATACATGCTACAATTGGATTTTTCCTACCGCAAGATTGCTACTTGTTTGTTTTAACTGTCTTGGAATGTTAATTACAACCTATTCCAAGGCACTAGCCTAAGCTATGTTGGTGGAAAAGAGCCCTAGAAAATGTAAAATATCTAGATCAATTTTAATTAAAGTGTTGTTTTTAATTTGGCTATTTCTTAAGACAAAAGGTATGGAAGTGAAACATCGATGATTTTTAATGACCCGACTCAAAAATATGCTAATATGCATCTAAATGGAAAGTGAAACTCTTTTATTTTCAATGAAACCTATTTAAAGGAAAGATCTGAGAGATTTAGATAACTTTCAAAGCACCGATTCTTTCTTTTATAAACACAAATCTTTGAAAAGAAGACAATTTCTTTGAGAACTCAATTTCATACAATGATAAATTACTCGTTCAAAATGAAATCCTTTATCAATCGGATTAGAAAATACAAATCATTTAACAAACTATTTCCAAAAAGAAGACCTTATCGAAAACTCCTAAAAACATAAAATTCAAAACCAAAAGAAAACACTAATTTTGAACTCTATCTAAAAAGTTTTGAGGATGTTTTGGCTTATTTTGTAATCGAACCAAGAAAATTTCTGCTTATCCCAGCAAAAATCAAAACATCCAGTAATGGTTTAATGTGAAATTAAGGCCTTATCAAGCTAAAATCTCTTCTAAATTTGCAAATGAAAATGAAACTCAATTTTCATAAAAACAAGGTTTGCAACAAATTCAATGGCTCAACAAGAAAACAACAACATACCGGTCAGCTAAGGTATATGAAGGTTTCTAATATGGAGCAACAAGAAAGTATAGCAAACACTCATTCATAAAATGCAAATCAAATGAAAAATCACTCAAACACAAAAATTACTGAAAGAAATTCACACATAAGACTTTGAAAATCAAGACAATTTGGGGCAAACACAAAGAATCTGGTAATCTAGCTCCTGAAAAGATAATTCTTAATTTTTCAAAAAATTTCCACAAGTCCACAGGTTTCAATGGAGAACAGTGCGGTATCACACTGTACTGAACTAAAAACTGCGGAGGCTACCGCACTGTCTTTAAACAAAAAACGCGGAAGCTAGCAAAAACACAGAAAAAATAGCAATTTAGATTTGTTTTTCAGGGATTCTAGTAAGTTATCTACCCAACCCAGTTTTAGACTAATCAAAATCATAAAACTTTTTAAAATTCAAACTGAAAAATAAAAATGAAAACTAAGTTCATTATCCCCAGCGGAATCACCATTTGTTAAGCGGATAAATCCTTCTTGCAGACAAGAAGGATCTCCCTAGTATCCTAAGGATATCTAGAAACAAACAACCAAATGCAAACCATTTTCTCTAGAACATTTTTGATTCAGAATTATTAATAACAAAGTACGAGGACGTGCCCCTACCTGAAGTCCAACGCTTGCCAAAATATTCTATCCAGTCGCTCCAAAAGAGGTCACTTCAACATGTGAAACTTGCAATCAAAGACAGATAAAAGGATTAAAAGCACCTACAAGATATAATAATTGTGAAAACACTAATCTATCTCAGTGATCAAGGAATATAAGAATTGAATTACTCAAATAAATACATGAAAAATTCAATGAGAAAATGGAATCCATTTGTATTAACTTGAATAATAAGAAGTAACCTTACAACCTGTCGCCTTGATGTTATACAGGTTCTTCCGGGGTCCTGAACAACCGTCCTCCCTTCGGTTTGACAAGCTTCTCTCTTTGAGTAAAAAGTTATGAGCATGATTTTGTGATCATTCTCATGTCAAAGGTAACTGACACAAAGAGTATGCTCTCATAAAATTTCTCTAACAATTAGATATAGTCTATCATTCACAATCTACCATTTACCAGCTACCCTTGAGACTGAAACATGAGCTCAATTTATAGAGAAATGGAGGTAGTTTTAGTTCCATGAAGAAGGGGATATATTCCTCTAATCAAGGGATTTTAGCTCCATATACCAAGGGATAAACTCCATGAGTGAAGGGATAGCGCTCCATGAGTAGAGGATAAAGCTCGAATTGAACATGCTTCTAGAAACGTCTGGTTGGGAGAATATTCGATCAACTAGGCTTATAGAACTTACTTTTTCCTTTAGTTTACCTTTTATAGGGCTCTACGGGTTTTATAAGCAGAACGTGCGAGATGTGGCACAGGCTATAGAACAAATATCCGGGGATCCGCAGGAAAGAGCTAGGAAAAGTGCAGAGTTAGACTTTTTAGGGTTTTAATGAGCTTTTCTCCGATTTCAAGACTTGGTTTAGAAACATTAGGGTTTTTGACTTCTAAGGGAGCATAATACAGGTAGTGATGAACCTATATTTGACATTCAAATGTCATGGTGAAAAAATAGCGTGTAACATTGCCACCGTAGCTCCTCTGAGCGCAAAACGAAAAAGGCAGACCTCTATGTATTTCAGAGCTGACAAGAGTCAGAGAGAGCGAGAAACTCCTCCCATGAGCCTAATTATCATTGAAGAATCACCAAGGGAGGAGGAAAGAATTGAAGAAATAGTTCTGAAGGAGCAGCTGCAAAAGGCATAGGTAGAAAATGTGGCATTGAAGGAGAAATTGCAGAAAAAAGGGCAGCGAGTAGCACTTATGCATAGAATCCCTTTAGCACAGATTCCCTTCTGACACATATGCTGTGTACCTCAAGGAGAAATGGATTCTATTTCAAATCAAAACTCTAGCCTCCCATGGATCACTACCTTTCCAAGATTGTAGGGAATTCATGAATTTATAAAAGCAAGCTAACATGGATGATGAGGAAAATATGGCAGAGTTTTATGTGCATAACCTTGTGCTCACAAATCTGGATGTTTGGGACCCCAATCCTACAATGGGGGATATGCAGTTGGTGGCTCTAGTATCTTGGATGGTGAATGAGGACACTAGAGCAAAAGAGATATGGAGGATCATGGGAAGAATAAATAGAGAACCCTTATATATCAAACCAGAATTGTTCAGCCCAAGAGGAGTCATTCTTAACTGTCAAGAGATTGAAAGGGACCTTGCACTGGTTGAAAGCTACCTTCAGACTCAAACCCAGGTGATAGGCCACTTTGATGATGTTTCTAGGCAGATAGAAGATGAGTGCATTATGGCCAATCAGAGGAGATAGAACAACCTCCCTCACAACCTAAAGAACAGGGAATACCATACTCTAGAAAGACTAAGGGGTACATTGGAAAGGGCACCATTATACAAGAGGGCCATGAAAGAAAAAAATATCTAATGATGGGAACTAAATCTCAACCCACCTTTGCTGCTGGGGCTGAATGATGAAAATGACACAGATGCACAAGATAGAGAATGGGAGAATGAAAAAAAGAATAATGGTTTTTACCCCCTTGGGGAAACTCCCACACTTCTTCCTGAGGAAATCAGGGGGGCTATCAAATCCTTGAAGGAAATGCAGGAGGAGGATTAGTTGCTCAGAGGATGAACAACTATTCAATAGGGGGGTGATGATGAGCTCCATAATTAGACATATTTGGAGGGGTTAATGGTCACCTTTTTTGCTTCTTAGATCTCTTTTTCTTGCATTTTTATTATTATTTGGTTTTATGATGCTAGTATAGGTGGTGATCAAGGCTAAAATACTCTGAGTGCCTAATATGAGGTTGAGTGCAGAAAATTATGATTTATTAAGAATTTTTATAAGGATTTTATCATAAAGAATTGAAGGAGACAACAAGGAGAAATTATTGGAGGATTGTCGACGCTCCTTAACTCTCAAATGTAGCCAAATGATCCCAAATATTCTCTCCAGCAAATTGAATTCCCAAGGCAGCCAAAGGATCCCCAAGGATTCTCTCCAACAATTCGAATTCCAGAGGAAACCAAGCACTCGATCTTTGTTTTCTTGGATTCAAGTGGACTCAATCACTATTTTCTAGGGAGCTGTTAGGAGGTGCCCTGTAGAATAAATATAGCAGATCTAGAGCTAGGAAGAGTTAGTCGATTCTAGTTGAAACTTTGTTGCAAGCTATTGAGCTTTTTATTAGTGATCAAACTTTCAGATATGTATGAGGTTATTCTTTTATGAAATGAGCAGACTGATTTGGTTCGACTAATTTAAGTTTCAAAGAGCTAGGCTCATGGGTTAGGGCCCAATCCATGTGCCTCATCTTCTCTGCTGTTTTATTCTTTTCCTTTCCATCATTTAGCTAGTTTTTCTTCTGCCATTTAGTTAGATATATTTTTTATAGTTTCATTGCTGTTTAGTCTTTGCTTTCAGTTTGTTGTTGTAGTTTTTCATTTGCTTATGAGTAGCAGAATAGAGGATAAAACTCTAAAATTTGTGGATCTAGACTTCCATTCTCATCTCTGTCAATAGATATCGAGGAGGGTAAGCCTTCCCATAGACCAAAAACATTGATTTCTGTTCACTATTTCCATCTCTGCGTTACGCCTCTAAACCTTTCTTTTACGCCCCCATTCCCTCCTATTTTCTGCTTATTTTAACCACTGCACCCACCTTTTTCCCCTAAAAGCACTTAAAACCTTCAACCGCCTTATTCCTTCATTTCTATTGGTTATGGTCACCTTACCCATTTTAATGCAAAAATGGGGGAAAAACCATTGAAGTTGGCCTCCACCTTTCATTTGGTTCTTTTTAAGACTTAACGCTCATTCGATGATTGCGATATTGCGATATCGCAGATCTCAACCTTTTCGTACATCACATTGTTTCCCTCTTTGCTTCAAGACTTATCACTCACAGTTTCCTTACCCTTTCTAACGCAAAATGCTTGAAAACCATTAGAATTAGACCTGCGACCCTTTCTCCTCGAAACTCCTGCTCGCCGTACCTCGCTCCATTGCAAATCACAAATCACTTGTGATCTTTGTTAATACTCTTTCATTTCAAGCCCGAATGCGATATCCCTTTCTACTTCCTTTCTCTGCTCTTTTATTAAAAATAGTCAAAAACATTAGAAACCACATTTTTTTCCCTTTAGACTTACCATCGCTCCTCATCACATATCGCATCGTTTTCTTGTTTCCTTTAAGACTTACCACTTCCAAACGCCGATTGCGATATTGCAATCGCACTCTACCACTGATCCTCCCACCATGTCATTCATCGCAATCACAAACCACAATTATTTCCCTTTTCGTTAATACTTACCGCACTTTTCCCAACCGATTTCGATATTGTTATCACACTCCGCCGCCGGTCTTCCCGCCACATCATGCATCGCAATCACGATATTGTTATCACAACTTTTGCCCCCATCGCATCTCTGCCATCATACTTTTCAATTAACTCATAATTTGTTAATTTGGAATAGAAAATTAATTCCAAAATAAAAAAAATGATGAGTTATTCATAGTTCTAATTTCAAAACAAATTATATTATTATTTTAATCAACTATTATTTTATTATTAACATATTATTAAATACAGATTTTTTTATAATTGAAAATTAGATAAATTGTATATTCATATGATAAAAATTCAAATGAGATATCTCTATTATTTTTAGTACTATTATTACACATTTTTATTAAACATTTTTTTGGATTTTGTGTCTCAATTCTATATTAAACCATAAATAAAACCTATTATACATGAAATTGTAAATTTTTCATGTTAAAAATAAAAATAAAAATAATATTTATTAAATAAAATTTCCAAAATTAAAATATTGTTATTAAAAGATCAGATTTATTTTAAACATTCCACCATCTAAACTAAACTGCAATTTACTTTTGCACACCAGATTATAGATTGCACATATGTTAAACATTGGAGCACTGGATCTCCCTCTGCCTCCGCCTGCGTGACAAAGCATAAGTCAGTACACTAAGAAATATTAAATGAGATTTAAGTAATAATGATGATGAAAAAAACATAACAAACATAATAGGAGTTATTTCTTATATTAAATGAGATTTAAGTAATAATGATGATGAAAAAAACATAACAAACATAATGGCATGAAATCAACTGTCCACACTCTGAAATCCGACATGTTATTTCTTATATGGAAAATGGTCGAAAAATATATGGCTCATATGGAAAATCTGACTGTACTGATAGATTCATGTCACTAAGGGGTGTAGGATCGACTACTAATTTTCTGAATTCTGACGCTGTCGAAATTTGGGCCATAGAGAATCTTTTACATTCCCCTAGATTCCTCCAATATGCTGCTCCACGGCTTACTGCAAAATATGCAACTCAAAACGGGAATATGATGTCACCATTGAGATGCTTGTGAAATTCTGAGAAGAACGAGTATAAAGTTGACCTCATTCCTACTCCGGCGAATTTCGGCCTCTAAGGAATCTAGAAGATTCCCTCAAGATTCTCAAAGATTTTCTTCCACTGGAAATCTGCAAATCCGCTGCTCAAAAGGTGAATCCGACCTCACCATTCCGTTCCTTGTGAAAATCTGAGAAGAATAACTGTAAAATTGAATGTATTTGGACAAAGAGAAACTTTACCTCAATAGGAATGAAACAAATATTTACGCCGAAGGTGTTCCTATTATGAGCTTTGCTGGGATGAACAGTGCTCCCAGCCAATCTTTGTGCTCCACCTATCGCCCTTCTACCCTATCAAAATTTGACACTTGGCAGCCATCCATCCCACCTGCTGTCCAATCGCTCCCACCCTCCTGCTCTCCTTCCCGCGCGCGTCAGCTGCTTCGCGTCCGTGCTGTTGTTCGGCTGGCTCTCGGAATCGGACCTGGAACCTTGCCTGGTCTACGAGTATGGCCTCTTGTTTTCCTAGAACGAGCTGGAAACAGAGGGCATTGCTTCTTTCAACCATGAATTCTTGCAGAGCATGGGCATTGGAATCGCAAAGCACAGGCTAGAGATTTTGAAGCTAGCCAAGCGTGAGCGGGGGAAATCGACGCCATATGTCCAGAGGCTTGGGTCTTCTTTAAAGAAAACCAAGCGCCGCGTTCGGAGATTCGTTCACGGGTTTCTTCGCCCGCCACCGCCGGCGGAGCCAACTCTGTATGTCTCTGCTTCGAAGGTATTTTGTAGAGGAAATCATAGCTGTAGGCGCTTGGGCGGGTTACCGCTGAGTCTGGCTATCAAGAATGGGGAGGCGGTGGTTTTGGGGCACAGGGATGCCAAGAAGAAGAAAAGTCCCCTGAGATTGAAAACCGAGCCAGAGGATTTTCGCGGCTATACTCCTCAGCATAATGAGCGAGTTTTGCCTGTTAATAGTGGTGGGATTTGGTCATGGGCGTCCATGTTTGACGATTTGAAGCCCACTTAAGGGTTCATAGCTTTTTCTTGATAGTTAATGGCGAGCTATTGGAATTATGATTCTTGTTTCTTTTCTGTCTTGTTTGCAGAGGCATGCAGAGCAGAGTACTAATGTGGAATGAAAAGCACAGTGTGACCCTTAGATTGATTGTATTTGGAATTGGATTTAGTCTGTAATGTTGTATTATGATTATTTTGAAGCAGCAGGTCATGTGCAGTGAGAATTTCTGCACAAATGACTTGCAAGTCTTGAATATCACAAGCATGACAGAGGACAAGTCATGTTTAGCTTAGAAAAACAGAGACAAGTTTGCATCTCCACAGGGTGTGTGTACTTGTGAATGCAATTGCAGAATTTTGTGCTGTAGATTGTGGACATTTGATGGGCAACACATCAATTTTACTTGAAGATAGTTTCATTGTATGGGGAAGGTTGTAGCAGACTTTATTGTGTTGTTTGAATTGGATTTAGTCTGTAATGTTGTATTATGAATATTTTGACGCAGCAGGTCATGTTTAGTGAGAATTTCTGCACAAATGACTTATAAGTCAGGTCATGTTCAGGTCCTCTGTCATGTTTAGCAGATAATGGGTAGCTTAGAAAAACAAAGACAAGTATGCATCTCCACAGGGTGTGGGTGTACTTGTGAATGCAACTACAGAATTTTGTGCTGTAGATTGTGGAAATTTGATGGGCAACACATCAATTTTAGTTGAAGAGAGTTTCTTTGTATGGGGAAGGTTGTACCAGACTTAATTTTATTGTATATGTTTAATAATGAAAAATTTAAAATCATGAGAGGTATCGTTTTCAATACACACCTCTCAAATTCTTGTTTTTGAGCATATTTGTGAATTTGTATATGGTAAATATTTCTGGGTTTCTCTTCTTTCCATAAAATTGTCAAGAAACATGTGCGCAGATCGATCCGATGCGTTGAATTGGAGGTTTGAGAGGTGGGCAGTCTTTGATTGAGCTCCATTTTGGACATTCAGTTGTTTTTCTGGCAAATCACTTTTCTTTGCAAATCCATCTTATTTTTTCAATAGTAGCTGCTTAGCTTAAGAATTCTTGTTATACTCTGTTAAGGGAACTTTTATACTACATGGAGTAATGGAAATTACCTTGCTACTCAGCCCCAAATGGCGGTTTTTTGTTTTGTTTGTGTAGATTATTGTAGTAGTCATCTTTTAAGATGAACAAGATATGTACATACAGAGGGCATTTCATACAAAAAAAAAAAGCAACGGACTGTAGATGCAGCCACCACAAGCCAGTAACATTAGACTTCCAAAAAACAAATAACCCATCTCAAAGTACTAAATTGCCTTATAGGCCGAATTAGCAAGTACATCCAAAGAGTAAATAATAAAAGCACAGTTCCGAGCCAATTGGCGCAAACAGTCCAAATAGAAACATTCATAAATCAGGCCTCTTCCGGAATCATGCCTGCATATGTAATTCAATGTTGATTTCAGAGTCTGCAGAAATAGGCCCTTACTTTTATGTTACTGATGTGCTATTACTGAGATTCACCTCAATGTTCTGGTTGGATTCCTTTCCTGGAAGATTTATAACAGACGTTTACTTTAAGTTATTTTGTTGATTCCCCTTTTGGGATACAATAAATTTTTGGTGAAGCAGTGCCCTTTAGAATCCCGGGATTAGAATTTAGAGTTCTTAATATGGTGTGCCAGGCCTGATCGTTGGCGTGGAAGAAGCTTCTTAAGGACTTTGAAAGTCTTAGAAGTGGTTGGAATTTTATTTTTTAACCAAAACTTGGAAATTCATATTATAAAAGCTGCAGCACATGGCTAAGCAGCAGAAATTACAAAACAGCTGTTCAAAGATTGCAGGCATGAGTAACAGCCTTCCAAAATTTTAAAGCAAAGATTACAGCAGCTGGAAAGTATTACATAGTGGAGATTTTTGCTTAACAACTTGCATATATGAACCTTAAAGAAAACTCCTAGTATTCTAATTGATTTAGTGAACATTTAAAATTACTGGAAAACATGGTGGCTGATTGCTTCCTCTTGTCCATGATTGGATGGAAGAGAAGTATGTTTCTTGAGGTCCATGTCCTCTGGCATCTGGTACAAAGTATCTTCTTCCATTAAATCAACCTGACCTGAAGTTATAGACATTCTCCGATTTAGTGCTTCTGATTGAGAGTCTTTGCTCAAATTGATTGCCATGTTCCTCAACATTCTGCAGTCAGCCTCCAATTCATCCACTTTCTGCCTCTTCTGAACAAGAGAGTTCATGATTGTTGCAATTTGGGATGTATACTGATCTTCATTCTCATGTACCTTGGAGGTCACTGAGAATATTGAGTTTCAGTTGCACTGAATTGAATCCTCATTGTTTTTCAATAATTTTTTGAAATCCTGCACCTCTCTCTAGTCCATGATGACAATAGCCTAATGAAAGAAACATAACACATGGGAAAATGGCTGATGTCAGCCTGGTATGCAGGGGAGAAAGGCTCAGGGAACTGAATAGAGGGAGCCTTCTTTTCCGCAAAAACCAGTGCAAGGGTCCAGATCAATGTTTAACAATAACAAAAAATAGGATGAGTGAGGGACTAGGGTGCTGAATAGACCACAAAGGACTATAGGACTGAACAAACCTCAAAGGTATCAGCCAAAAAGGGAATCTCTAGCACACTGGAAAACCAAGAAAAGGAACAGACCTATGCCAACCAAATATTGCAGTGGACGAGAGGCCTGGAAGCTTATCAAATGAAATAAAGCTAGATACTTGAGCAAAACCCCACCCAAAGTGCTTGAGAACCAGAAGCCATAACCACCAGAAGAAATCACCTTTCTCACTGTTAATAGAAATTGCAAACAAACCAAGATACCAAAGAGGTAACCAACAACTTGAAGAGAGCCTTACCAGATTTGGTTGACCTAGCCTCTGGTCTTTGTCTTTGTAAGCTCGTTTCCTACACCAATCCATAATCCCACAAAGATAGGGCATTTCTTCCATGCAAGGTTCAAACGATTGCACATATATTACTCCCAGCATGTGAGAGGAGGAAATGGCCATCCTTTCAAATCCGAGCTCCTTGCATAAAATCCGATTGTTTATTGATTGACAAGTGGTTATTAATGTGTTTGATGACTGTCAACCCCACAGATACTTAGGATTATTAAGGAATTGGGTGCATGACCCACCCATATTTTGTCCATGTCAGTGTTTGTAGCTCAGACAGGTATTTCCATGATTGTGTCTACTTATGGAAATCGTCACTAAAAGTATTCTATGCATTTTCAGAAGTTTCCTTCATAAATTAATTGATAAAGTGAACATTTTTTATTATTATTAATGTGACTTTTAATTAATAAAGTCATTAAAGTGGGTCACTTAATAATTTTAGTAAAAGAGAGCTACAGATGTCATGGTTATATCTCAACCATTGAAGATTATGTTTTTGGGTCATGTCAAAATTATAAAAGAGAGAGAGGTCAAAGGATAAAAACACACAGAGCATTCATTTCACAAGTCATTGTCATTTCACAAGTCATGTGAGTGAAGGAGAAAATCAGAGATCTGATTTTCTGCCATTGGTGAGAATTTCAGCAGTAGTTCAGCAAGGAGAAGGCATCCATTCTTCAGCTAGGACAGGCAGCCAGTCAACAACAAGGAAAAGAGAGCCATACAGTCTAGCAGAGTAGGTCGTACAGTTGTCCGTATGGATTACGTACAACCATACGGATTGGAGGATAGAATGCCTTGATTTCTGTGCACACTGTACTTTTTAGGATTTCTGTTCATTTGATTAATTTCTCAGAGCCATTTTTTCTTGTAAGGGAGCTCTTGTAAGTTCTGAAGGTAATTTGAATGATGAACTGACCTAGAAGGGAAGTAATATTTGTGCACTGTGTGTGATTGCCTTTGCTACTTCTTATCAAGCAGGCACACGAATCTCATGATGTTTATGTACACCATGTTTTCCATGTAATACGCTCTTCTCTTGGATTAGTAGTTGATGTGACTTAGCTTGAAAATGATCTCATATGTTAGTTGGTAAATTATGATGATTAATATATTTTCAATCATCGTTGAATTTCAAGATTGGCTAGGCCCCCTATTTTTATATAAAATTAATTTTAATAATATATTTTTTAATTTTTTATAAAATTAAATTTATAAAATAAAAATTAGTATTAATATATAACCCAAATAATATTTTATATAGAACCATTGTGTTCAGAAATTAATTAGTAAGTTTTGGAAAAAAAATTATAGCTTTTTTTTTTACAAGAACGTTATATTGGCATTGGTGTTATAGTTAGATCCGAGATATATATATGGCGGACATTCATGCATAATGCCGTTTTAATAAATATGTGAAACTGTCTATGGTATCGTCGATTGATGTTCGCGGTATTAAAATTAAGGTATGTAGTGATCCCATGTTAATGATCTAATGATATGATAAGACTTGGGGTTTTAACTCTAAGGTTTGGTCAATGCTTATTAAACTTAAGTCCATCGTGAGCCTTTCGAGAGGGCGTATACTTGTTATTGCTTGGGGTTATGGTCAAAGAAGTTCGCACATCAAAATATAATGAGAGGATCTTGCCTTTTAATGCAGTTTACAAGAGGGGGATTTCTATTAATATTCGAGCGCTTTATAAAAGAGGGAGATAGCCTCGGTCAATTATTCAAAGGATATTCAATTGTTTATATTATTATCGAATAAACTAAATGTTAAAAGTAATTAAATAATATATAAAGTTTGAATTTATATATTTATTTTATTTTTAATAATTACATGTTATGATAAGAAAAGATTTCAAAACCAAAAAAAAAGAAAAAGAAAATAATAATAATAATAATTAAATAAATAAATAAAATATGAATAAATAAATAGAAATAACATAAAATAAAGATAAAATTAAAATTAAAAATAAAATAGATAAAAAAAAATCTTAATTACAAAAATAAGAATAAAATAAATAAATAAATAGAAACAAAATAAAACAAAGATTAGTAAATAAATAAATAAAATGAAATAAAAATAAAATTACATAAATTACAACTTAATAATATTAAATTTAAAATTAATATTTTTATTAAAATAAATATAAATATTTAAAATTCAAATTATAAACTTTGATCATTTGGTTTACTTTTCCCTCACATTGTGTGATCAAAATCCAAGGCATATCTCACTGGATTTAACAAGCGCACCTCAAATAAAATGCATAATTCATGAATCTTACAATGACAATGGCTCCATGAACCAATATGGACCACTTGCAAACTCAATTGGTGGACTTGTGTACAAGAGAAATCCAAATACAGGAATATTTTGTATAAACAAGAACCAGTCATGACCAAGATGATCTTCTTTAACATGTGCCTGAATTATCAATTTTCTTTACACGTTCCGAAAACGCAGCCAGGACCACAGAGAATCATAAAGTCTCTTGCAAAGGAAAGTGATGCCTGTCATTTGTTACAAGCCAAATGTGTTACCAACTCAACAGCTGTTGTTTTAACTTGGAAAAATGGCACCCATTCAGCTAGATTTTTTTTTCCAAATAACATGGCTTAAATGGTGCATAAGTTTTGAAATAGTTCTTCAACCAGTATTTGAAAAATATGTTTTGAGATATGCTCTGATGACTTGTACCGTTCTTGCTATGGTTTCAGCTCCTTCCCGCGCGCGTCAGCTCCTCCGCGTCAGTGCTGCTGTTGCGTCGTCCCCCTTCGACGTCCCGTCGGGGCATTTATTAAAATGACCAAGTGCTAGTTATAATATTTTCAAACATCGTGATCCAATAGGACATAGTGCGGTTAAATATTTCAATTGGCGTGGCAAATAAGTCGACTGATTGACGTGATTAATGTGTTGGTTTCTTCGAATGGTTTAGTGTCATATACTTAATACAGTTTTGGAAGTGGGGATGGTGAACACAACGGTTTTTTTAAACTAAGTAATATTCAATTCTTATCACATTGTCATGAAGGCCCAGTGAAAGTTATGGAGTATTTTTGAGGTAGTGCTAAAATGCGTGGAAGTGATTTAAAAAAATAAATGTTAATTAGTATTAATGTGGAAAAGGAGTTTAAATGTCTCTAGAAAGTTAATCCAACAAATAATATATTTATATTTTATATTTCAATATTTTAATTAAAATGAGGGTATAAAATAATTCTTAAAACTATGAATATATATTTTTTTATTTACATTATTATTAAATAATTATAATGAATAATTTATTTTTTAATTATAAATATAAAATATTAAAAACTTATATAAAAGCATACATAATGTTATCACAAACAAAATTTCATTTTTTGATTAGTAGAGTCATTTAGCATAGGTTTCATTGTTTTATCAAATTAGTTCATGAAATTGATGAAATTTTATGAATGGGTCATTATCCTAAGTTTAGAGAGTCTTACTTGTCATGTCATCATGGTCAAATCTATCAAAATCCACCAAAGGTCTCCATGCATTGGTTTAAAATTTAGTAGTGGCCACATGTCTGTCTCTTCTTGCGTTTGCGGCGAATATAACCGAAAACAAGTTGTTTTCGCTACAAACTCACGTGACTAGTCCATAGTGAATCTACCAAAATTATAACGAAAAATGATATGAAATCATGTTTTTCTACACTCATAAAGGAAATGATGAGGTGTCGAGTCTTTAGAGGTTCAAGGTCAATTTGAGGTCATGTGATCAGTTAGAAGAGTCATCCAACTCATAAGTGGCAGTCATCATTACACTTAACTCCTTTCATTTGTCATTATCCCTCTCATATTCGAAATTCACCTTTTAAATTCACCTTAAAAGTTGTTTGTCAAATTTCTTTCTACCTCTGTGTATAGTTGTTGTTGTCAACCTTGAAAAGTTCAGCTTTGTTTGCAAGCTGCTTTTTGTGAAATTCTTTTCTTTGCAGGTGTCTTAGCATCAAAAGGAAACATAGTGTTAAGGGAGATGACCATGCAGAACAAGACTAATATAGGGGGCTCGTGTGTAAGGTATGAGCCCATGGATCTAAAATTTCCTAATGAAGACTCAAGCTTTGTAGAAGATTTCAGCAGTGTTGGATGCATGAAGTTCTGCCAGAAATTACAAGGTTTTCATGCCCAGGTTTCAAAGCATTTTGCAGTGAATTTCGTGGGTACAAATTCAAAACTGGGTGTGTTGAGTTTTGTGGTGTCACCTGAAACAATTGCCCAAGCCACAGAGATTCCGAGGATGGGAGAAGAGTGGTTCAAATCCACTAAACTCAAATTACAAAACTGTGATGAATTTATGAAATTTAAACACATTTGAGCAGACATGACATCTGGAATCCCAAGGAGCTACCTTAAAGAAAACTAATCCAAACTACTGCTTGTAATTCAAAAATACTTCACATGTGAAGGGAGGTTCCATATGGTTTATCATTATCATTTTAGAATCTTGCTTCATTTCACTGGTAAGAAATCTCTTCATCTTCCATGTTTCTTATTTAAAAGCCTAGGCAAGATGTCAGACAAAGTTCAATGATCAGAACTTGATCATAGACCTAAGTGATAGCTCAAAATTCAAAATGTTCGGAAGTGTGCCTAACCTAAGCGACCAGATGGATCTCGTCTTCCTGATTTCGGTGTCGTGAACGGTTCGAAAAACCGACATTGTATGAAGAAGTTATCATAGTTTGAAAAGTCCAGTTAACTGCAATTTTTGGACTTTGACCAACTTTGACTTGAGTTTTGGGAAAATTAAAAAGAGAATATTCCTAGAATATTCCTCAAAATATTCCTAAAATATTCCTCGAAATATTCCCCAGAATATTCCATTCAGACCAATCAGGTCACGCCAAGTGGCAGAAGGTCATTCGATAGTGGGTTGAATATTTTGAAGTTGGCCAATGAATGGGCGACACGTGGCCAGCCTTGAGGCCACCACGTGTCCCTAGGACCATGTAGCAAATTTTTTTAGCATGGCCGGGGGTTGAACCCTGGACCTCCTACTCGTAGGCCCATGCCCACACCATCTACATTATGGTGATTCTTAACCTAATAGGTGAACGCGTTTTATTTATGTTTGGCACATTTAATATTTGGGGGCTGGAGGGGGCTAGCCCCCTCCCCATATGGCTTAAGTCCATGGACCATGGGAAAAACTAATCCGGCGGGAGTTAAAGCTGTTGACCTCCAACGTTTATGCCGAAACCTGTTTAGATGCAGGGTTAAATGCTGGTTAGTCCACCGACCATTATGGCTATAGTTAACCATAACCACAAACACTGCAGACAGTTAGCACATGTGCCCACACGTGATGGCTGAAAATTATTGCCAAAGTTAGTGCTTGGAGGAAGATTGGAGTGCCCTCCAAAATTTCATATTTGTGCCGAATTTAACTGGAGTTAAGTCCAGTTCTCCACATTTAGTGGAGGATTTTTAGGGGTCATTGAGCAAAATGAGTTCAGGCTCTATATTGAGTGAGATTCGACCAATTTTGGAGAGCCAATAGTAAATTTCGACTATCTCAGACATTCTAGACTCATTGGTGAGGGTTGTAAAGACATCAGAGGAATTTTGAGCAGGTTTTTTCTTCAAAGAAGTTCAAGGGGCCACCAGGGGGTAGCAACAGTTTGAGGCTAAGCCAATGCAGCTAGAGGCCTTATTCAGAAATCCAATAGTAAATTTTGGATGTTTCAGATGTTTCGGAACTAATGGTGCAGTTTTCAGAGCCTGTAGAGGACTTTTTAAAGTTGAGAATCTTCTTTAGTGAAGTTTGAAGGGCCACCAGGGCCAGCAAGTGCCAACGACAGTTCGAGGCCTAGCTAGGGCAGCTAGTGACCTTATGCAGTAAAACAATAGTAATTTCTTACTATAATGAGCATTCTAAATCCAATGGAGGAGTTTTTAGAAGCTTTTGATGAATTCTATAGGTCGAGAACCCATTAGATAAGTTTTCAGTGACCCTAGTGCCAGGGGGTGCCACCAGGTGTTGGAGATGAAACCAGAGCATCTGGAGGCCAATTTCAGTGAAAAAAATAGTCTATTCTGACTATTTTTGGCATTCTGAATCCAATGAATGGATTTTTAGAGCCATTTGAAGACTTATGAAGGTCTAAGAGCCACATGGAATTTTTAGGCAACCCAGTGTTAACTATGGAGGAAGGCCTAGATTGAGAATGCGATGCTCTTTTGGAGCAAATGATCATCCTATTTTTGGTGTCTGATGTGTGCTAGAGACAATAGGTGAGGTTTCAAGGATAGAAAAGGAATTCTGAAGGAGTCAGTGCCATAGAGAAGCTTAGTGTAACTCAGAGCACCGACATAAGGAATAAAGTCTAAGGGAGCCTAGATCTGTTTTCAGAGTGATGAAAGCCATGAAAGGGATATAGATGGTATTATAAGCCCATTGGTTCAGTTCAGTAACCATGTGAGTTAAGTGTGGAACTTGTAAAAGAATATTTTCCATAATCCAAAATAGCCAAGTCAAGATGACAAGAGCCCAAGGAGACATAGCCCACGATTTTTGGGTGAACTACTAGATTAAATTTGTTGTTATGTGTGGGTGTTTATTTGCTGCATTATATTTATGTTACACATGTTTAATTTCAACAAAAACAAATGGACTTAAAGCACTTAAGCAGTTAAAAAACATACACTTATTTCAAGTATAAAAATTTCGCAAAAGTCAAGTACAAGCTAAATATTTTATTTGTTCAACTGAGTGGGAGGTTCTTGAAAAGCATAATAATTTATCAAACCCATTTTTAGATCAGGTTGGTATCAGAGCACTTGGTTTCTTGATTGACAGAGAAATAGCTTGCTTGTTTGACTTGAAAGGTGTTTGCTGTTAAATAATTTCACTGTTTGCAAACTGACTGCTTCTTGAGTTTTCTAGAGGTGAATGGAAGCTACTGTTAGCTAAGTCCAGAAGAGGAAAAGAAGGAAGAAAGGGCTAAAGGCATCTTCCTTACCTAAAGGACCTCAAGGCAACCCTTGAAGCACAAGAGGGTTTGTTTGCAAAGGCTTTTTGAAGAAGAGCTTGACTCTACAGCCATTTTATTCATAAGCTTTGTCAATAGTTTTTGAAAGCTTTGTGAATTTTGTTGAAGTTATTTTGTTCATTTTCATAATGATGACAACTTCTTCAAATGAGGTTTCAAAATCCTCCTCCTTCACAAGGTTCTTCGATGAAGACATGAAGCGAGAATTCTACATCTTGAAGGACATGGTGCAGATTCTATTTGAAGATAGAAGAGAAAGCACTGTACTTCATGAGAAATTGTTTGCTATGAAGCAAGAGAAGGAATAAATTCTCCAAAGAATGCATGAGATGGAGATGCAGCTCCATCAAGCCCAAGATGCTTTAACTAAGAACATGCATGAAGTAGAGGTAATTCACTCAAATTTGTCTTCAGTTTCCTCTTCAGATAGATGTGTTGGTTCATTTGAAAAGCACACTAGAGGTATAGGGTCCAAGTTAATGTTTAAAATGCGCTATGAAGGCAAGGTTTTACGTAAGCATGCACAAGGCATGATTGATCCTATTTTGGTTGAGTAACGACCTAAGAAGTTTGGTCTTGGTTATGTTCAATCTAATGGTGAAGACTCCAAATCCATGAAGGCATGTGAGACAACTTCAAAGAGAAATTTTGTTCAAAGTTCTAAACCACAAATATGTCAAGTTTGTTTTCAAGTTGATTGCCATTGTTTGAAGCCTATGTTGCAGCAAGAAGATTGTATACATGCAGCTTATGGCGAGCATGAGAGTTCAAAAAACTATCAAGACAAGAACATTGATGTTAGTCTTCAAAGAAAAGCTAGAGCCTCTACAAGTTCATCTCCTCGTGAAGGTAAAAAGGATGGACATGAAAAGCAACATATGAGGTGTAATTCTTACCATATTCAGGTTGATTATGTTTTTGGAAGGCATGAAATTTTTTCATGCTTGAATGGAAGAAAGAGTTTCTGTACATCTTGTGGTATGTTTAACCATGATGTTTCAAGATGCTGGAAGAGGATGAAGGCATACAGGAAGCAGATGAAGCAAAGGAAACTTGCAAAAAAGGTGCATAAGACTTGCACACATTGCCAAAAGAGGGGACATGTTGTTGCCCAATGTTGGACTTTGCATCCAACTAATCGTCCCAAGCATTTGCAGCAAGAGGACAGAAGGACTGGAAAAAGTGGAACCAAGGATTCAATCATTGATGTGAGAACATATATTTCACATGAAGAAGATTTGCAGCAGCAAAATTCGCCATGGAAGTGGCTTGGTAAGAAGTGGTTTGAATTATTGACACAGTAATACATACACTCATTTGTACATATGAAAATTTTAGTTATGTATGCATGTATTTATGTTGTAATCTCATGTTTATTTGAGCCACCTTGGATCAATGATCAAGGAAGCAATGTTCAACTACCTTATGAAAAATTTCTCGCCAGAAAATTTCTGAGTGAGTTCAAGGAAGACAGTTCTTGACAGGAGGACAAGAGCATTCAGGAAGGGAAGTGTCCACTACCTTCGATTTGTGGTTCAAAGGCACTAGCCATGCAAGGCAAGTGTATGGAGGCTGAAAAGAAGAGGGTGATGTACTCTCAGCTACTATACAGATCAGTATATCATTATTTTGGGGTCCAAAAGATTCCCAATGGGGAGGTGTGATCAGAACTGGATCATGGAGCTAAGTGATAGCTCAAAATTCAAAGTGTTTGGAAGTGTTTCAAACCTAAGTGAATGGATAGATCTCGTCTTTCTGATTCCGGTGCAACGAACGGTTCGAAAAACCGACACCATATGAAGAAGTTATTGCAGTTTGCAAAGTCTAGTAAACTGCAAATTTTGGACTTTAACCAAGTTTGACTTGAGTTTTGGGAAAATTAAAAAGAGAATATTCTAGGGAATATTCCTAGAATATTCCATTCAGACGAATCCGGTCATGCCAAGTGGTGGAAGGTCATTCGATAGTGGGTTGACTTTTTTGAAGTTGGCCAATGAATGGGCGGCACGTGGCCAGCCTTGAGGTCGCCATGTGTCCCCGGGACCATGTAGCAAAATTTGTTGGCACGGCCGAGGGTCGAACCCTAGATCGCCTACCCGCAGGCCTACACCCACACCATCTGTGCTATGGTTATTCTTAACCTAATAGGTGAACATGTTTATTTATGTTTGGTGCATTTAATATTTGGGGGCTGGAGGGGGCCAGCCCCCTCCCCGTATGGATTAAGTCCATGGATTGTGGGCCAAAACTGATCTGGTGGGAGTTGAATCTGTTGATTTCCAACGTTTATGCTGAAACATGTTCACATGCAGGGTTAAATGTCGGTTAGCCTGCCACCATTATGGCTATAACTAACCATAACCACGAATACCGCAGACAGTTGGCACATGTGCCCACACGTGATGGCTGAAAATTATTGGGACGGTTAGTGCTTGGTGGAAGATTTGGAGTGGCCACCAAAATTTCAGATTTGTGCCGAATTTAACTGGAGTTAAGTCTAGTTCTCCACATTTAGTGGAAGATTTTTAGGGGTCATTGAGCAAAATGAGTTCAGGCTCTATCTTGAGCGATATTCGACCAATTTTGGAGAGCCAATAGTCAATTTCGACTATCTCAGACATTCCAGACTCATTGGTGAGGGTTTCAAAGCCATCATAGGAATTTTGAGCAGGTTTTTGCTTCAGATAATTTTAAGGGGCCACTAGGGGGCAACAACAGTTTGAGGCTTAGCCAGTGCACCTAAAGGCCTTATTCATAAATCCAATAGTCAATTTTGGATGTTTCAGATGTTATGGAACTAATGGTGTGGTTTTCAGATCATGTGGAAGAATTTTGAAATTCGAGATGCTTTAGTGAAGTTTCAGGGGCCATTAGGGCCAGCAAGTGCTAGCAGCAGTTCAGGGCCTAGCCAGGGCAGCTAGTGACCTTATGCAACAAAAAAATAGTCATTAATGACTATAATGATCATTATAAATCCAATGGAGGAGTTTTCAGAAGCTTTTGAGGACTTCTAGAGGTCTATAAACCATTAGATAATTTTTCATTGACCCTAGTGCCACGGGGTGCCACCAGGTGTTGGAGGCGAATTTCAAGTGAAACAATAGTCTATTATGACTATTTTTGGCATTCTAAATCCAATGAAGGGATTTTTGGAGCCATTTGAATACTTTTTAAGGTCAAAGAGCCACAGGGAAGTTTTGGGCAGCTTAGTGCCAACTGTGGAGGGAGGCCTAGATTGGGAATGCAGTACTCTTTTGGAGAAAATGATCAGCCTATTTTTGGTGTTTGATGTGCACTGAAGGTAGTAGGTGAGGTTTCAAGGACAGAAAAATAATTCTGAAGGATTTAGTGCCATAGAGAAGCTCAGTGTAGCTCAGAGCACCAATAAAAGGAATCAAGTTTAAGGGAGCCTAGATCTGTTTTCAGAGTGATGACAACCATGATAGGGATATAGATGGTATTCTAAGCCAATTGGTTTAGTTCAGTAACCATTGGAGTTAATTTTGGAACTTGTAAAAGAAAATTTTCCATAATCCCAAAGAGCCAAGTCAAGATGACAAGAGCTCAAGGAGACATAGCCCATGATTTTCAGGTGAAATCCTAGATTAAATTTTCTGTTATGTGTGGATGTTTATTTGTTGCATTATATTTCTATTACACATGTTTAATTTCAGCAAAAACAAATGGACTTAAAGCACTTAAACAATTAAAAAACATACACCGATTTCAAGTATAAAAAATCTGCAAAAGTCAAGTACAAGCTAGATCTTTTATTTGTTTAACTGAGTGGGAGGTTCTTGAAAAGCATAAAAATTTATCCTACCCATTTTCAGATCATTCAAGCTAGGCCAGAAGGTAGTGAGACTTCAATTTCTCATCATGGGTTGATTAAGCTACTAGTGTTGGAGGAGTTGAAAAAGTTGAACACAGAATGGACTACATTCTTGTTTCTTAGTGGTTATGAATTTCAAAAGCTACTCCTTAAAGAAAGAGAGACAGACCTATAGCTGGAATAAAGGGTGTACATGAGAAAGAAATGGATTCCATTGTAGAGCTCATGTATGTTGAGATAGAGCATGCACAAGAAACAGAAGTTCCATAATCTACACCTACATGTAGCAAACCAAAGATCGACAAGAAGAGTCATGGAAGGATAACAAGAAGCCAAAAACCAGGGAAAGGAAATCTTGAGGATATTCTTCAAGCCATAGACATAGAAGAGACTCCAGTAGTCAAATTTGTAGATATCAAAGGAAGCAAGAAGAAAAATAAGGGTTTGACTACTAAAAAACTTGATTTCTCAGGAGAAGATGCAGGGTTTATGTTCCAACCAAGAAAACCACTCATGAGGTTGCAGCTTGCCAAAAGTGTCATGGCTAGTAAAAAGATAGAAATGACACACAAATTCAAGAAACCTATGGTAGATTATATCATTTATTTGTCCCCAGAAATAGAAGAGATCATTGTGCGAAGGAAGGGTAAAGATGAGGTTGTTGAAAAAACTGAAGTGCAGTTGTTAAAGGAGCAGTTAAGAGAAGCTAGGGAGGAAGTGATTGAAACCAAGTTGGAATTAGAGGAAGCCAAGTTATATAGGAAAATTATGGAGGAATTCAAAGGAAGGTAATTGAGAAAATCAATCACTATGATGAGTCATTGACCAATGCCAAGAAACTATTGAAAAAAAAACTTACTCTACGCAGGGTAATGAAACATACAAGAAAGAGGAATATTTAGTTGTAGGCAGAGATAAAGAAACTTAAAATTCAAGTGAAAGAGCTAAAAGAGAAGATGGAGATGATACAGTCAGAGCTCAAGAAGAAAGGTTTAAAAATAACAGTCATAGATGAACCTAAGGAGATTGAAGCCCCTACTGCAAAGGTGAAGCTTATAAATCTTGAAAAATAGACAAATTAACTTTTTGATATTTTTGCATCATTTCGAATCATCACTTCTAGAGCCATATACAAATTTTGAAGAAGGAAAGAAAAATTTTCAAGTTTTCCACCAATTAGGCAAGTTCATAGCATATCTCAAGCTTGAAGCCTAGAATTCGCTGTGAACTCGCCGAAGAATCGTTTTTGTTATAAATCACAGATATTGTCATGATGAAGGCAAGTAATAGTTTGTATTTAGTTATTTTGACTTAATGAACAACCATAGATCAGCAAAGGGAGAAAATAAGTGGTAGAGATGGTCAAAATCAAAGTGTTATAGACTTTCGCTACGAACTTGCCTCAACCCCCATGTTTCTGCAGCGAAGTATATTTTGGATGATTTTCAAATTTTGATGGTCTATTTGGGATAAGCCAGCCATGTGGAAAGGTAAAGGAATATCACATAAATTTTTTGGTGGAGGCATGGTCTTCGACAAATCTTTTCACTTCATCAGCTCACCATGAAGGCACTCATCAACCATCATGACACCACCTCCTAAAAATTAGGAAGACAAGTCTCCTGACTTGGTGGGAGAAATTATTTTATGGTCATGGTCAGTGCCACTTAAGCACATGACTTTTCTCGATGTAAATATGCAGTCTTAAATTTTTTTGATGTAATAAATAGGTTATAGAGTCTTATTAGGTTTCTAAGTCCTAAAATGAGTAACTATCATTTTTATTTCCATGTAATTTGCTTATTATTAGATTAGGTGTCATCAAAGAGACTCGAAGGTCCAACCTTGTTGGAAGACCCAATGTATAGATGCTTAAGCCTGTTAATAGGCATATTATCAAATAATAGAGGGTTTATTGATGTTGATTACAGAACTACTATTGTAAAAACTCCTTATCAGTTATATAGAGTGGCAATTGGCTTTTCTTCACCTGAGATTCCTTGATCTTTTCATGAGTTTTATCTTATGTATTCTGAAATGTTATCTTTAGTACTCTAAAGTTTGATTAATTAAAATTCATGTATATCATTCTCTAACTTCCTTTAAGCATTAAACTATGTATCTATGTATGTTATCTTTTCATCAAAACATATATATGCCTCAGCTTCCATAAGAAGAGTTCCTATGTCATTGAGTTCTAGACATCTTTCACCTGCATACAAACACACTTGAAACACTATTTTAGAGTTAGCCATCTATTGAAATTCATTTTCATAAAATAATATTTATTTTTTAGAGAGCCCTCTCAGGTTGGAAAGGCTAATTTTGAGCTAGAAGTAGGTTTGAAAGAGTTACTCTAGGTTTTCTGGTGGAGTAGCCCATCTGTACCAACTTAGTGATAAAATTTTGGTTCGTCTGTCGGGAGTCTGAAGACATATTTCCTGAAGTTTGTGCTCAAATAGAAATATTGAACTCTTGGAGGTAGCAGGAGCTCAAAATATTTTGAGGCTGCATACTACCTTGATGACTCCACTAAAAATTTTCATGTTTAAAGATGGATTTGAGAAAGATACACACAAGGAGAAATACATATCCTAATGCACCTACAATTGTGGATAATCCAGAAAGGATTCTCATACGAATTGGAGGCAGCTCTTCAAAATCAGGTATTCCATCACATTCAAGAGTTTTTTCCTCTAAGATTATTCGAAGTCTTGAATATAAACAATTTGATGAAAAAATAGAAGAGGTGTTGTTTAGGTCTAAGACTAAAAATGAATTGACTGATATAATACTACACCTACAAAGACTAGGTATTGATACATCTTCCTTAGTATCAAAAGAAGAATTCTGGAAGATTGTCACATCAGAGTTGTTGTTGGAGAAAGAATCATTTGAAAGATTAAAGGAGTTAGATCCTTTTGATTTTTTGTTGAATATAAAGTATGGTATACCATTTCATGAATAGAGTTCCTTTTTATCTAGAATAAAAATCCCCTTTACAGCATCTCCTAACACTTCACCTTCATTCATTGTTTTTTGTCAAAGTCAAAATTTAAGTTCATTCATTGTTTTTTCTCAAAGTCAAAACTTAAGTTCATCCACTAATTTTCCAAGTACCACAGTCCCTCTCATCATGGTTGGAGTTCCTCCTCCTATTGGACCTGCAAGATATGCTCCACTTGTCCTTCTTGTTGTCCTTCATGACCTCCCAGATCGATACTCTACTAGGATTAAAACCTTTGTGAGTGAAGAAGAAATATCAACAGAAGAACATGTTGACCAATTTAATGAATTCATTTACTGAGAGGAAGTAGATGATGAGGCTGTGAAAATGAGGTTTTTTTCTCAAAGTTTCACTGGTGAGGTAAGACAATGGTTTAAGGCTTTAGCTCCAGCTAGTTTACAAAATTGGGACCAGTTGGAAGATATTTTTTTGACAAAGTGGGGGAGTAAGGTGAACCCTGTTCAAGCTCTAACTGAGTATAAAAATTTGAAAAGAGCCTTAGATGAATCTTTCCAAGACTTTTCTAAGAGATTTAACAAGGTCTATAACTCCATACTTGCTCACATTAAATGTCCCCCAAAAGTTGCTCAATTACACTATGTTGAAGCTTTTGATTATGAGTTTTTCATCTTGTTAAGGGAAAGAGAATTTGCTTCCTTGACTGACATGTAGAATGATGCAGTAAAAGTTGAAGTGAACATGACTGCAACCAAGAGGTCTAATATGGGTAAAAATAAATTAAAATAAGAGGAGAATCCTTCTTCATCCTCAGATTTGAAGTTTGACACCATGAAGAAGACCATGGGGAAAATTATGGACAACCTTGCTCTTGGTGCCACTCCTTTTCCTCCTACACAACAAGAGACACATATCAAAAATCCCCAATTTAGGAGGCCTCAAATTCAGCAAATACAGATAGAAAATATAAACCAACCTGATACACAAGTGGAACCTCCTTTTCGGCAAAATTTACTAGATGAAGAGGAAACACAACCATAATTCCAAGAGGATATTATTCGTTGCTTAGATGAAGATGCATCTGGAATGTTTCTAACTAAAGAGGAACATGATGAGTCTAGTCATGATGTGGGGGGAAGCAAGAGACAATCAGATTACTTAAAGGGTTACCAACATGCTATCTTTGAAATACAGAAACTATATAATTTGAGGAATAGAAATGGTCCCATCACAACAAATAAAGCTCAACCAAATAAAGATGCTCATATAATAGCTTAACCAAATAAAGATACACCAACACCACCTCATGCCAAAGAAATTGAAAAATCCTCATCCACTTTCAATTTTGAAAATGAGATCTCCAAAATCAAAATTCTAATTCCCTTGGGAGAACAGAAGTCAAATTTTCAAGATGTTAACACTCAGCCTGGACCTTCAAACATCCTAAATCTACAAGAACACCATCCTACCATTTTCCTGGGACCAAGGGTAGAATATGAACATAATGAAGAAGTTCCTATTTTTATGTAAGTCTGAATATCCATGATATGACTTTTCATAATGCCATGTTAGACTCAGGAACTTCACAAAATTTAATGCCTAGGGTGATAATGTAAAGAATGGGTTTAGAGATCACTAGACCTTACAGAGATTTGTTTTCATTTGACTCCAAGAGAGTTCAATGCATAAGTATCATTAAAGATGTGGCTATTAGCCTAACTCAAGCACATGCTAAGACAGTGGTGATGGACATAGTGGTAGCTGAAATTCCTTCGAAGTTTTCTATGCTTTTATCCAAATCCCGAGAAACCAAAATTAAAGGGACTATGCATATGTATATGACATATGCCACCATTTTGGTCTTTGGTGAGAAGAGGAGGTTGTATAGAGAAAGTAGGATGGCTTACATGGTGAGTTCAAAGACAAACCAATTTTTTTTCCTATTTATGTAGTAGAGACTGAATTGGGATCCTCAATTTTTTTTAATGAACTTACTGATGAGGCAGAAAATGAGTAAAAGATAGAAAATCAACAAGCATAAAATTAGATTTGTCTTGAGGAAAATGAAGAAGGTTGGTGGCACTTACATTTTAATGGTGTTTATGGAAGAGAGAGGGTTGGAGAAGGGATATGAATTACCACTCCTAATGATGAAATTAAGTTATTCTCATACAAATTAAACTTTGATTGTACAAACAACAGGGCAAAGTATGATTCATTATTTTTCGGTCTAGAAAATTTGAAGAATTTAGGTGCCAAAAAGATATCAGTTTGTGGTGATTCTAAATTAGTGATCAAGCAGGTAGAAGGGTCTTATCAGACCAAAGATGTAAGGATGAGGGCCTATATAAACTTAATCATTGAAATGCTTGATAATTTTCAAGAATACACTTTCATTGTCAAAACTAGAGATCAAAATTCAGTGGCTGATTCTTTGGTTGTCTTGGCTGATTCTTTAGCTGAAATTCCTCCAAAGTTTGGTATGATTTTAAATGAAGTAATATTCAATTCTTATCAAATTGTAATGAGGGCCCAGTCAAAGTTATGGGGTATTTTTGAGGTAGTGCTAAAATGTGTGGGAGTGATTTAAAAAAAATTATTAATTAGGATTAATGTGAAAGAGGAGTTTAAATGTCTCTAGAAAAGTTAACCCAACAAAAAATATATTTATATTTTACATTTCAATATTTTAATTAAAATGAGAGTATAAAAAGATTCTTAAAACCATGAATAATTTTTTATTTTATTTACATTATTATTAAATAAGTATAATCAATAATTTATTTTTTAAATATAAATATTAAATATTAAAAATCGATATAAAAGCATATATCAAATAAGAAAAATTGACATATAAAGCTCTAAAATATCTTTAGCTTTAATGTGAGCTAACACTTTGAAAAAATTATTCATATATACGACATATATACAACACAAATTGATTCACTATTACATGAAGGGCATTTTTAAGACAAAAAAAAAATTGTCTTAAAAAGTTACTTTTTATTTTAGTTATTTTACATTAAAATTTAATATCAAATGAATTGTATTAAATATAAAATTTAAGACAAAAACAATTTGAGACAAAAATATTTTAATAAAAAACTTTATATTTAAGACAAAACAATTTGAGACAAATATTTTAAGACAACTTTATAATTAAGACAACCTTGAGAAAAAATAATTTTAAGACAATGCCAATTAAGACGAAAATCATTTAAGACAATTAACAATTAACACAAAACCATATCAATTTAAGACAATATTATCTAAAACTTGCAAAATTGACTCTGGTAGTGTGCCCTAAGTTTGTCAACTTGCAGGCTACTATTGTCTCGCGCCTATATCAAGGTTTCTATTTCACTTACCATTCACATTATCTTATATAAATACAAAAATTTGTTGGGCTCTTCATTTTGGTGGGGTAGCCGACTCTGAAGAACTTGACAACCTTTACTGACAAGATTTCTCAGACATCAATTCCTCTTATGTCCCTTCGATCTTTGTTGATATGATTAGATACAACTCATCTATCGTTGACCCATAGCCAGTTCCTCTGAACAACTGAGTTCTAGCTAAAAATATCATAACCTTAGTTTTTAAAGTCTATCTAAGCATCTTGTTTGTTGTGACAAAACATGTCTATGGGAATGTTCAAGACATTCATTTCCCCAGAAACTATGACTCTACACGATGTATGATATCATCATGTGCAAAAGCTATACTATATCTGCTTCCTCTAATAGGAAATTGGGAAGTTGACACAAGTTTGTTTAGTTTGCAAAATTTGAAACTAAGCTAAGTCTATCTCAACATCTTGTTTGTTGTCAAAAAAAAAATGTTCCTATAGGTTTGTTCAAGACGTTCATTTTCCCTATACCTGTCACACTCTGCATGTTTTGTTATATCATAATGTACAAAAGCTACATAATATTTGCTTCCTATAAATAGGAGATAGGGAATTTGATACAAGTTTGGTTAATCTGCAAAATTTGAAGCTATGCTCCAACTTTAAAGTTATATTCATTAAATTACAGCAATTGGTTTTCACTCTTCTCGATGTACATTGTGTTCCCTTGTTGAAGTTTTGGATATAGCCTCTAACTAAGAAAATTCTTCAAACAATTAATTGAAAATCATTTCTCCCTCACTAGCAAATCATTAACAGGTTGGTATTCACACATTCTAAAATAATTAGGTTGTCTTTACATTGGTTAAATATGGAAACATACATATTAAATTTAATAGTTAGTGATAGAGGGATATGTCACCTTTTGGTTCTTCATGAATAGGGGATCCTCACTCATTCTAACTTTTCCATAAATACCAATGGAGATGGACATGGGGTGATATCCTAACATTCCTTGGTCTCCATATGTGGTAGGATTCAAGTATGGGAAAATAAATGCTACCTTTTATCTCTTATCAGTAATAATGCTAAATTAACAGGTTATGTAAATTCGATTTTCTCCTGTGTAACATTTTCTTTCTCTTGATTGAATTGATATTTACACTAGGTCTGAATTTCCTTTGTTGACAGTATTAGCACAAGTGGTGCATTCTTTGTCCAATACTTGAACACTAATAAAGTCAAACTCCTATCTACTTTTTAGGTTCGGGTTGTGTTGCATTTATTCTTTTTAGGGTTGGGTTTAGTCTCTAGCTAACAATGTGGGAGTTTTTGATATTGTCAGAAGCACTGTCGAAGATATAAAAGATGGAAGTTAACAATTGAAAATGTAGTTTTCAACCTGGGAAATTCAGATATTGATGATGCTAATCTGGAGGAGTTTCTCATTGATGGAATATTGTATTCCTTCCAAGAGAAGGATTCGACTAGTGATGATGCCAATGTGATGTTGAATGGATTTGGTGTTGTGGATTTGTGAATGTTTTAAGCCATAGAGTCAAACCATAATTTTTCATACCAGCAAGTGGAGACTAAATAACATGAGTGCAAAGGTTAGACAACATGTCCTTGTCCCAGAGTATTCTTGTGAAGATATATAATGAGCTCAACCTAATAGAGACCAATAAGAAATACACACAAACACAATGAGCTAAACTAAATTACATATTCATGAAGTACCGTGGACAGGAACTATCAATCAAATTTCTGAAATATTCAAAAATATGCAATGAAGATCAAAATACAAAGACAAAAATTAGTTTTATTCAAAACCCTTACAATGATTTGATATGCAAGGATGCATTTCTATCTTGGTTTTTTATGAAGCACGTGAAGTTTGAAGCTGAGAGTATGTTCGATCTTTGGACTTATAGGTGCATATCAAATCCTTATTTTCATTAAATTGTGCTAATTTTCTATGCACTCACTACACCGTGTAATTAGTGTATGTTGGGGTTCCCATGTTTTGGCCAGATTGGCAAGACCAAAAGTTGAGAAAACATTGGAATCACTTTCATACCCTAGGATCTAGCCCTCCTGGGTCCAGAGAGGGATCTCTCTATATCAGTAAATACTTTATGTCTTTGAAGCTCTGTGTTGGGATATTAGGCTATTTATAGGCACAGGGTTTGTTTGTTTGATTTTGTTTAGTTGTTGGGAATTAGGAAAGAAGGGTTCAAAATGAGAAAAGGCTGTATAAAGAGGATTTTAGGCAAAGGAGAGATAACTCAGAGAACACTCAAGACCATTGGGCAATGGAGTCAGGAAAGGGTTTAATTGCTATTCAATATGCAGGCTTTCAGTTGGGCTAGTCATCTAAAGCATTGGATCTTAAAGATGATAGTGTGGCATGAAATGGCAAGAGAGAAGGTGAAAGCAAGAAAACCTCCAAGGTGACCTTTCAGGAATCAGATCTAGGGATAGGACATGCCATTGGACAACCTGTGATCCAAAACCTAAAAGGTTAACTCTTCAAACAAGGAAACATAAAATATTAGAACACAAAGTTGAAAACCTGAGATCAGAGAGAGACTTTGAACTCTCAATGCTTTGGCATCTAGCTTGAGGGAACTTAGAAAGGTTCAATTAATTGAAAAGGATCCTAGTGAGACCGAGACAGAGTTCTAAAATCCCAGTATCCCAATTCATTCAATTAAAGCCTAACAAGAACATCCAAGAACATATTCATTAATTCATACATCAGCTAGCAGCATATGTTCGACCACTGCACTGGTTAAAATAGCTTGAAATAAATCCTCAGATAACACATTCAGCAGAAAACATTGAAGGCATGGAGAGAAAAAACATAGGGTACCTAACAAGGGTAAATCCTATGCTAGATTTTTGATGCGTGCCAGAAGAAATGAAATGTAATGAACAAAGACAAAGATAGGAAAACATCACCGCAGCTTTAGATCAGGATCCAAATAAATGTGCTTGTCATATTAAAGAGCAACACTAGTCATGTACAACATTGCCGCCAACAGCTTGGTATTCAGTCTGAAAACATCTTCCTCCGTCTATCTTACAACTTTACACAGAGAACATCTCTCAAGAGAAACAACTTGCATTTCACAGATATCCGATCAACAACCGTTACAATGTTTCCTCATGAGTTTTTATATTTGAAAAAGAGGCAGAGGGGGTAGATGAAACATTAAATGAAACATTAAACAAAGTAGGAGCAATGGGTCAAAGCCCATTCTGTTTTAATGTCTATGCATCAAACTGCTGTACTCTTTGGGTGAAAGAGTGGTCTTTGACAGGCTGAAATTTACTCCAAGTATGTCTTTGATGTATTCTCGGCTGCAGTACTTGTGGTACTCTGGTGAATTAAAAAAAAGGTGGAACAATGATTCTAGGGTCTGCCATACCATGTAACCAATGCTTCTGGTAGCACCAGGACTGTTGTCAGGGCAGAGATCTTCTCCGGAACACGGTAGAATGAAATAGTATGGGCACCTTGTCCTTTCATGGGAAAGAATGATCTGCTGATGGTGACACTGATATATTGTTTTCTGTGCGTTTAGTCTTTAACCTACGTCTTTGTCCTCTGAACATGGGATTAAGCGTTAAGTCTTCAATTACGGGCTTTCACCCCTTAATCTCTGCTGCTGATACACTAGCCGTGGTTGTAATGGCCTCTTTGTGCTCATAGTAGCTGCGACTATGAAATACAGAGTGATTAAATCACTCTGCGATGACCCTGCAAAATAAGAAAAACTCTTTAAGAAATCCAGGGAGCGAGGAAAGGATGATTTGGAGGTCTGCGGAATGGTGGCGGGACTGTGGAGGAATGGTAAAAATGGAGTGGAATGGTGAAACAGGCACGAACGACACAAGAATGGTGAAAGACTGGACAGATGGAGGCTTAGCGCAATGGTGCGTCGAGGGACGTCCGATCAGGTCTGGAGGTGATGATCAACGGTGGAGGTTAAATAGTGGAAAGGCTTGGGACGTTGGGTGAAATACAAAGGAAATGGGAAAATGCAACGAAAAAATATGACGTGGACCTTAGGCGGTGGGACCCGGTCACTAGCGGAGGGCGATTCAATCTGGATTGTCAGATCTCAGGAGGAGATCGACGGCTGCGATCGTGTTAGAGGGCGATTTATTGTGGGCCAGGGGTCTTGTTCGCCTTGATTTAACCCCGGAGCATCTTTTGGTTGCGATTATCGTCGGATGGCCTTGTCCAGATCAGACGGCGTACGTGCATATTATGTCGAGCTTGCAGTTGATATTTAACGCGTGATGAGAGTGGGTTTTCGAAACAGCTTGAGGCCACGTGTCGGTTGCTGGCATTGATCACTTCCGAACGAGAAATATAGCCTTCCTTCCAAATGCGGTGCGATAGAAACCGCCGGTTTTGTATAGTGATTGACTACGAGGACCACTGGGGCGGTTGAATTGTGGGCCTTTGGATCAAAGGAAGTCGATGGCGGGGATCCGATCGGGAGGGATGACAAGTGGGCAACGAGTGAGGAGCTACGAGATCTGGACCGTCGAATCGGTGGAGGATCAACGACTCAGATTTGATCGGAGGGAAATGACGGAGGGTGAATGGGTGGGTTGCGATTCAATCCTGACCATTGGTTCTTGTGGATTCAACAGCTAGGATTTCATTGGTGGATCGTAGTCGGAAGGGATAGGGGGTAACACACTTTAAAGTTTGCGTTTGGATATCAGGCGACGGTGCGATGACCATTGGATCAAACTATGAATCGACAGCAAAGATCATCATCGGGGGGTTTACAAAGGAATGAGGCAGGCGCGGTAGGACTTTGCGTGGGCCGTTAGATCTATTCAGATGAACGGTGGAGAATGCTTCAAAGGCCGATGGACCAAAAACACTATCGCATCGGAGATTTTTTGTTTACAAAGGAAATACGCTCCGCTCCAACTCCCCGATGCGATAAGCGCTTTCTGGCGTTAGCGCTTGGTTTTATGGGGGGAAGTGGTTAAAGTGGCCAAGCCAAAAGGGGCTAAGCCTTTCATATGATAAAACGAGGGTAATATTGGCCCAATTTTCATGTATTTTGAGACCAAAAGAGGACAACGGTAGAGGGGAAAAGGAGGTTAATTGGCCTCAACAAAGGGTGCTTGTGAGGTTTAAGGGTGAATAGGAATGGTTTAGAGGATTAGAAGGGAATTAGAAGGGAAGACAAGGGAATGAAAACAGAGGTTTAGTGGAAAATGAAACAAGGGAAAAGGAGGCCTTTTGGGCATTCTTCTTCACAACAGAGAGGCTTTAAAACTGGGAACAACAGTGAGGATTTCTCAAAGGGCAAAGGCACAAGGAGGCTTCAAGGATGATTTGTTTTTAGAGGGAAATGAATTCCTTGAAGGTGTTGGGGTTCCCATGTTTTGGCAAGGTTGATGGAGACCAAAAGATGAGACAACATAGAACCACTTTGGGACCCTAGGATCTAGCCTTCCTGGGTCCAGAGAGGGATCTCTCTATAGTTGTCAAAGGTTTATGTCTTTGAAGATCGAATGTTAAGGTTTTAGGCTAGTTATAAGCACCAGGTTCGTTTGTTTGATTTTTTATGTTGGGTTGTTGGGAATCGGGAAAGAAGGGTCCAATATAAGACAAGGATGAGCAAAGAGGAAGCTAGGCAAAGAGAGATAACTTAGGGAACATCAAAGCCATTGGGAAATGGAGTCAAGAAAGGATTTACTTGTGTTCAATGTGCAATCTTTCAGTTGGGCTAGTCATCTAGAGCATTTGGATCTTAAAGATGGTTGATGGAATGGAACATTAAGGACTGAAAATGAGTGAAGAGGAACCAACCATTTCTGTCTATAGATCAGGTCAGAGGTCATTTAACTCCAGACCTGCTTGAACAAAACCGGAGGCAAGACAAGGGATCTTAGAAAGGCTTAATGAGATGGAAAGATCCTAGTGAGGCAGAGACAGGGTCCTAAACCTCCCAGTGTTCTCAACTCATCTAACTAAATCCTAACAAGAACATCTAAACGTAGATTCCATTAATCCATACATCAGAGAGCAGGCAAAGACATCCACTACACTGGTTAGATAAATCGAAATCAATATTCAGATACACATATAAGCAAAAAACATAAAGGCTGGGAGAGCAGCAGCATAAGGTACCTATCAGGGGTAAGTCTTATGCCAAACTTCTGATGCGATCCTGAAGAAACATAATGAAATGAAAGCAAGTCAATCACAAATACAAAGAAAGGAAAACATCACCAACTGCTTTAGATCAGGATCCAAAGAAACATGTTTGTCATATTAAAAACAACACTAATCAGGTACATCATTGCCCACAGCTTGAACATTCAGCCTGAATACATCAAATCTCAGTCTATCTTACAATATTACACAAAGAACTTGTCTTAAGAGGAGAGAGCTTGCAGTCTACTGATATCCAATAAAAAACCAACCACAACTTTCTTTTTGTGCTTTATAGCTGTGGATGAACAGAAGATCAACTGAGGTGGTAGGTGCATACTAAATGTAATATTAAACACAAAAATGAATGCAAGTCCGAAACCCATTCTGTTTGGATTGCTGTGAATTTAATCTCTGTCACTTCCCTTGTGGAAGGTGATCTTCTCTGGATATGATCTTGATAGGTTTCGGCTGTCGTACCCTTGGTGTTTTGATCAAAATGAAATAAACTACTGAGAAGTCTGCCATATAAATGCTCTGGTGGTTTTGAACTGTTGTTAGGGTGGAAATTCCTTCAGGGACAATGTGTATAATAAAACCGAATGGGTGCCCTGTACTTTGATGAAGAAAAACATTCTGCTGATGAATGAACCCTGATGTTACCTCTTACTGTGCGCAGGATCTCCTGTTCAATCCTTGGGTTCCTCAAACTAGTGCTTTGCCTCTTAAACTACTGGTTTAAGGCTCCAGATCTCCATTAGGGTGCCTTAATCTCCTTTGCTATGTACTGAAACACTTTGCCGCTCTATTTTCACTTCTGACAGGTTAGCTCGGGTTTTAATGGTGCTAGGAGGTTTCTACAAAGTTTAGACCCTGTTCTCTTTAATGCATGTCATGTGTTCATCTTCCCGGGTCATTTTCATAAATTCCAGTCGCTGAAGATGACCTTTCTTGATTTCACTGTCGCTGTGCAGAGGCTGAGCATTATGGCGGCCATTCCCTCTTAATAACCCTGCAAAACACACAAATAAGTTAAGGAAATCATGAATGGGGTGGCGGATGATGTGGAGGCATAGAAATGCCATGCAGATGACGATGCAGAGGAGAAAATCGCAAGAGGAGTGGAGACGAATTGGTCTAGCGGAGGTGACGATCTGCGGAGCGAATTTTACTGAGAAAAACCTTAGAAAATACGAATTTGGACGAAAATATACAATGGAACGGTCGAACGTACGGAGGGCACACGTGGCAGGGGTGACGTGGCGGGAGGACTCGGGGGTGGTCAACGGAAGGAGAACAGATCTGGACCATTGATTATGGCGGAGATCGATGGCGAGGGCGACAGATGGGGGTACAATGAACAGGGTTAAGCAGTGCGCAGCTTGGATGACCGACGACCGTTGGATGGGGGCTAACAGATCGGACGAACATTACACATATCGCTCAGCGGCTTGGTCCGAAGGATAATGCACGATGGGATGGCGGTTTTGCCGTCATACAGGGGACACGGGCGCGCGATGAGTGGAATCGCTGGGCATTGGAGAAAAACCGCCTGCCGCGCATAAGCGGTGCGATGGAAACCGGCGGGTTTGACATAGTGTGCTGTGGGGTCCACCGGCGGGAAAGGTTCCGAACCATCGATCTGGCAGGGGAATGGACGGTGATGGCTTGATCAAAGGTTTGAACAGAGGAAAGCATGAGGGCTACGGATTAAATGTTGGCCATACGATCTGTCAGGATCGACGGTCGAGGATGCGCCCGATGGTAAGCACCTTTTGCTTTGGCGAGTGGTTACAGCGCTGGGTTACATGGGGGAAACGGGGCGTGGGGTTAATGCGGAAGGGGATACGCCTGTTATATAGTCCGAAATGGATTTTGAAGACATTTTTCAATGAAATTAAGATTTAGGCCCATTTTTAAAGTGTTTTAAGGCTAGCCCAAGGCAATGATAGGAGACTGAAGGATGACAAGGCTAAACAAGTGGCAGAAATAGGATTTCAAGGGAATTTGAGGGGATTTCGGGGATAAACAAGGCAAATTGGGGAACAAAGGTATTTTGACAGAAGGAGGGAAAAAGGGGAGAATAGGATAGTTGCAGGGGTGCAAAGGGGGAAAAATATGCCTTTTAGGAACGGATCAGCAAATAAGATTTGCATTGGGCATAGCACTTAGAGACTTCAAGGAGGATGGTTTTTCAGGCGAAAGACATTCCTTGAAGGCTCCACACTCACCTAGCCCCCAGCTTGCTTGTCAAGAATTTCATATGGGGGCTAACAGTGGCTCCACATGGTGATGGCTTCTTCTTGAAGGAGTCAAGAAACCAGAAATGATCTCTGAAGTAGGCCAGGTGCCAGCTGCTTGGCACATCCCTTTCTTTCTTTAATTTTTCGGCTGCCACAATATGATAAAAACATCAGCAGAAAGAATTTCCCAACCAAACTACCTACCCAAACTACTGTCCTAACAATTTTCCCTTTGGGTGCATTTGAGCTAGCAGACCCTTTTCATCATTTCATTTTACAACAGAAAATAAACCTATTCTACTTCTATCCTTATTGCTCCATGAGACCAAATTAAACAGTTGACCTCATATGCTTCTCTACATAATCTAATATCTGCTGGGATTAAACTGTCCAACAAATTTCTTCTCCTATATTCTAAGACAGGAAATTGAAAAACAGCCAAGCCAGGATTAAACTGTCTGACTTGCTGGGGTGAAAACTTGTAGAAAACTGCAAACAAAATTGTGAAGGCATGACATCTGTAATTTGAAATATCCTTCTCTGTTTGTGACTCAAGTTTTGAGAATATTAGAGTCACCTCCTTTCTTTGATTTCAGCTCTGGTTTTGGGCACATTAGAGCTGATTCTTATTTTCACTGCTGGTCCAGATTTTTAGTATATTATGACCAGCTATTCTGCTCCTTTTGGCTCGGATTCTGATCATGTTTGAGCCATTCTTTTGTATTTCATAGGTTCATGTTTTGAGCGTGTTTGAAACTCTACCTTCTCTATTTTTTTTTTGGAAACATTTTCTCTATTTTCTTGAAAGTAAAACTGCATTGGTATGTACAATGGAGATGGAACTGGAAATGGAAAATTAGCAGAAATAGTGTTTGAGCATCCTGCCATTGATAGGACCCCCAAACAACTCTGTACCATCAAGTTCTTGTAAGAAAAATGCATTAGGACCCACAGTGGCCTGGATGACAAATGGATCTTGCCATAAGCTGTCAAACTTGCCATGTTTACCCTTGTCCTCTCTTCTTGAGTCCCACTTCAGAACCTTGTCACGAACTTTGAAATCTGAAGCTTTGACCCTTTTGTCAAATAGCCTCTTTATGTTGTCCTGAACTTTCACTGCTCTGTTGTAAACCTGATCCCTTGTTTGTTGCAGAGGTATTGTTTCATTTATTCTCCTTATCATGTTGTCTTCCTCTGATTGGATCTCCTGGACCAGTTTGATTACTGGAACTCCAAGGCTTGTAGGAAATACTGCCTCATTTCCATAAACCAGCTGGAATGGTGACATGCCTATAGATTTCTTTGTGGTGAGCCTGTTAGCCCACAAAGCATGTATTAAATTTTTGTGCCACGACTTTTTCTTCTCTTCCAGCAGCTTCTTAATGATTGTGACCAGGCTTTTGTTGGATGATTCGGCCAAACCATTACCCTGGGGGTAATAGGCCATTGAATGACCAAGCGTGATACGGTACCTGTGATAGAACTCAACCATTTTCTTAGATCCGAAGGCAGCAGCATTGTCAGTGATTATTTTCCTTGGACAGCCAAACCGAGATAGGATGAAGTCTTCTAGGAACCTAATGATGATAGAATTAGTGGCATTCCTAGTGGGTATGGCTTCTATCCATTTAGTGAAATAATCAGTGGCTATTAGGATCCACTTGTGTTGTCTAGAAGAGGCTGGGTGAATCTCCCCTATGAGTTCTAGACCCCATCGCAGAAATGGACCTTCAACAGTGATGGGTTGTAGGGGAAGGGGGAGGAGTTTTCTTTTACCTTCAAAGATCTGACATTTGTGGCAAGTGGTTATCATTTTACGAACATCATTAAACAGTGTAGGCCAATAATAACCAGCCCTGAGTATCTTATTCACAGCGACTTTCCAACTCAGGTGGCCTCCACACTCCCCAGTATGGAATTCCTGTTTAACACTTTCAGCTTCAGGTTCAGACAAACATTTCAGCAATAGGCCATTTGGATTTTTCCAGTATAGATTCTCATTCAAAATGCAGTAATTTCTAGCTTTGAGTTTCATGAATCTAGCCTTGGTTTTGGACAGTTCTGGAGGGGCGTTGAGGTTGGTGAGAACGTAAAGGATATCAGTATACCAAGGAGAGTTTTTAAACCGCTCCTCGACAGTTGGATGGGGCAATCCTTCCTGCTCATCTAAGGCATTTATCATATTAATGTCAAGGGCCTGCAAGTTTGATTCGGCCATTAACTGGGCCAGGCCTTGACCTTTGATCAGCTTGGTGGGTTTTATTTCAAGGTCGTATTCTAATATTGTAGCAATCCACTTGCCCCTTTTTCCATCAGGGTCTTGGGACAAGATATCTTTGACCACTGTATTTGGCACATAGGCAATGGTGTGAGAATGCAGAATGTACACCCTAAAGTCTTTTAGGGCCTTAATCAGGGCATAGGCCTACTTTTCCATGATGTTGTACTTTAAGGGTGCATCTCTTAAGGCTTTACTGAAGAAAGCTATAGGTTGTTAATTACCTTCTGAATTTTTCTGCAGTAAGACTACATCCACGGTACGCTGGGAGGCAAATGAAAAGATCAAAAAATCTTTCGAGAAATCAGGGCTAATCAGCACAAGAGCCTGAGTGAGTGAAAGTTTTACAGATTTGAAAGATTGTTTGGCTCCTACAGTCCACTTAATTCCCGCACCTTTCTTTATCATGTCCGTCATTCTCCTAAGGTGCTCCGTAAGGTTGGGGATAAATCTCCTAAGGAAATTAATCTTCCCAATGAAGGACTGTAACTCCTTGATGTTTCTTGGGTGTGTGATTTGGAGTATTCCCTCAACTCTCTGTGGGTCTATCCTAATTCCTTTCTCAGATATAATGTGACCAAGAAGTTTACCTTCTTGCAGCCCAAACACAGTTTTCTTAGGATTTAAGGACAGACCATACCTTCTACATTTTTCAAAGAATTTCCTCAGATGTTTCAAGTGCTCTTCTTCAGTTTTAGAAAAGACAGTCAATTCATCTAAATAGATAACTATGAAGTGCCCTATCTCCTCTGAGAAAGCTATATCCATCGCTCTCTGGAAGGTGGCGCCAGCATTCATCAATCCAAAGGGAATTTTCACATACATGAAGGTGCCCCATGGAGTGGTAAATGTTGTTTTGAGTTGGTCTTCTAGGAGTACAAATATTTGGTTGTATCCTGAAAAACCATCAAGCAGGGAGATTCTCTTAGAGCCCACTACCTTCTGTAAGATGTGTTCCATTCTAGGCAAGGGGTAGTTGTCTTTCAGGGAGGCTCTATTGAGATTTCTGAAGTCTATGCATAGTCTGATTTCCCCTATTTTCTTTCTCACAGCCACTAAGTTTGACACCCAATCAGAAAACCTCACAGGAACTATTATACCTACATCATACATCTTCTTAATCTCTTTTTCTACTGCAGACAATTGCTTTGGATTAATCCTACGGAGTTTTTGTCTGAAAGGATCTAATTTTCCTTCAAGGGTATCTTGTGTTGTATGATGTTGGTGTCATAGGCATTTAAGTCTTCATAGCTCCATGCAAACACATCAATGAATTCTTTAAACAGGTCGACGTATCTCTTCTTCATGTTTGCAGGTATGGACTTAGCCAGTTTGATCATTTTGGGTCTATCTTCAGTGCCTATGTTGCACTCTTCTACGTCTGAATCTGCATGTTCTATAGTGGGATTTTTTGCTACATCATCAAAGTAAAAAAGGTCCTCTAAGGGTGCCAGGCCTCTAGGTATATTCTTATATTTGGCCTGTAGCACCTCTATTTCCTCACTATCTGCGTTTTCACATTTTTTGGTCGAACTTCCAGTTTCCTCAGAAAAAGAATTTATTTCTATGCTACAAGATGGGGATACTTCATCAGAAGACTCCTCACTAAGGCAGTTGTCTTCAGATTTTGAGTCTAAATCAGACAATTCAAACTCATTCTTCCCTGTTAAGAAATCCTCAATCTGTTTGTCACCTTCAAAGACCTGTCAATATTTTTCGTTGTCCGGTACTGTAGGTCTGAACTTGGTCTGAATGATGATTTTTTGGTCAGCTGGAGTCTTAGGATATGAACTAGCTAGACAAGCTAATCCATTTGCAATGACATTTTGACTCCTAGGAACAAACACTAATTCATATTCCATGAAAGTTTTTAATATATCCATGGCATCGTTCCTATATGCTCTTAATCGAGGATGTTTTGCTGCGTACTCACCATTCACTTGTTTGAAAACTAGCTCAGAATCTCCTAGCACAGTTACCCTACGAGCTCCTAATTTTTTCAGTAGATTTAGGCCAAGGATGAGAGCCTCATATTCTGCAATATTATTGGTGCATTTGAAATGCAGATTCACAGCATGGCTTTCTGCATGATTATTTTTTGTGTTACGTAGCCACACCCCTACTCCAGCATTGTTTCTAGTGCAGGACCCATCGAAATTCATTTCCCACAGGGGTTCGCCATTATGTTGCGCTAGAGGGTCTGTACTAGGTTGTGGGTTGTCTTGTTCTTCACGTGGTGTATCAGTCTGAGGAGGGTGACTAACGGGCTGACTGCATAGGGTTTTTGGCTCATTCTGAGTTAGGCTCCCACCACATATTCTATAGGTTTCACTGTTGTTCTCCCCTTCAATTTCTTCTAGGGTATCCATTATGTTCTGGTCTGTGCTTTCAGCCTCTACGTTTGTACCCATGTTTCCAGATTCTGACTCCTCCAAGGATTGGTCATTATGAAGAATGAAAGAATCCAGGTCTATGTGCACAGAGTACAATGGTGAATTTTCAGGCTTCTCGGGGCTACTGACTAGGAATTTCATCTGAGACTCTCTATACAGTCTTCTTAGTTGGCCAAAGATAGGGATTGTGGCATATGAGCCATCCATCTGCATTGTTCCTTGCAGTTTGGCTCCCCATGATCTTGAAAACAGCATGCCATACTTGGGTGGTACATCTGCCACCACAACATCCATGACCATACATTTAGCTAGGATCTGGGTCAAGCTCACACACAAGTCTTTGATTAGGCCTAGGCATTTTACTCTGCTATAGTCAAATGAGTACAAGTCTTTGTAGGGTCTGGTGATCTCTAGGCCTAACCTTTCCATCACTACCTTAGGCATTAGATTGTGTGATGCTCCGGAATCATTCATGGCATTGTGGAGGATTTTTTCATGAATGTTGAGACTGACATAAAAAGGTGGAACCACCCCTTCCTGAAACTTTCCCTCAATTTTTGGACCGAACAAGAGGGCAGGTTGATCATCATTCAAATTCACAGTATCATTGTTTTCCTCTAGATTCAATGCTTTCAAAATTTGGCCTTTATATACATTCTGAGTGGCCAGCTCGGATAATGGTATAGAGATTTTGATTTTTGCAATCTCACTTTCCAGATTGAAAGTGGACTGGACCTTTGTAATGCTCAATTCTGTTTTATTTACCACTGCCTTAGTGGCTGAATCAATTTGTAATTTCTCACTATGTACAGGGTCAGGAATCGTTTTATCAGGGGCACTAACTGTAGTGCAAGTGCTGTTGGTTGGTTGGCTTTGTTTTTCAACGTTTTGGTGGTCCTTTTCCTTGTGTTTACCAGAACTTTCAGCTGCTGATTTGCTATTTTCGGCAGTCACTTTAGAAGATTTTTCAGGTCTTTTCTTGATGGTCACCTCAGGAGCTTTGGGTTTGGAAGTATCTTGGCTCTTTTTGCTCCTAATTTCATACTGTTCTCTAACCTGCATCATGGCATTTTCAAATCCTAATTTGTAGTCCTCAGTTTCCAACCATTCCTCGTCCCAGTATGATGGTGAGGGTTGATATTCTCCTAAATCATAGTTAAGGATTGAGTCCTTTGTTTCAAACATGTTTATTGTGTTCCCTTCAGACTCTTCTACAGTCCCCTCATCTTCATCTAAATTTTTTTCCTGGAATGGGGGAATTACTTGTTGATCTGACTCTCTCTGTCTGTTGGGAGCGTTGTTGTTTCTTCTAAAGTTTTGGTTATGGTTTTGGTTTTGGTTTCTGTTTTGATTGCTAACTATGACCACCATTTTCTTCATCATCTCTTGTAGCTCTTCCATGTTTTTAGACAACTTGTCATAGCTTGGATCGGATGTGGAAGCTACATTGTCATCCCTATAGGTTACCCTCCTCTCAGACCTCAGTCTTGCTCTTTTCTCAATTAAATTTGCTTCTATGTTTACAGCCCCTTTCTGCATGTCTTCCAATGTGGTGTATTCTTTATCCCTAAGCTCATAGGCCATGTCAGCATCAAACCCATCAGGGTATTTTTCTAGGGCCATACCTTGTGGATGTTTCATATGTGGAGGGAGAGCATTGTAAATGCTGTTAAATCTTGTTGTGTAATCGTGGACACTCTCCCCTACATTTATTTTCAGGCTCATGTATTCGGCTAGGAGTTGACGAGGGTTTGCCCTGGTCTCCCATTTGTTTATGAAGGTATGATATAATGCAGTGAGATCTTGGATACTGCCGGGAGGTAAGCCCTTAAGCCAGGTGGATGAATTTTACTGTTTGGAGCAGGCTGTTGTCCACCATCAGCAATTAAAGCCAATCTAGGATAAGTGGTCTTTGCTTCCCCAGTGGAGTCGCCATTATGTTGGGGTTCCCATGTTTTGGCCATATTAGCAAGACCAAAAGATGAGACAACATCAGAACCACTTTCAGACCCTAGGATCTAGCCCTCCTGGGTCCAGAGAGGGATCTCTCTATATCAGTAAATATTTTATGTCTTTGAAGCTCTGTGTTGGGATATTAGGCTAGTTATAGGCACAAGGTTTGTTTGTTTGATTTTGTTTGGTTGTTGGGAATCAGGAAAGAAGGGTTCAAAATGAGATAAGGCTGTATAAAGAGGATTTTAGGCAAAGGAGAGATAAATCAGAGAACACTCGAGACCATTGGGCAATGGAGACAGGAAAGGGTTTACTTTCTATTCAATATGCAGGCTTTTAGTTGGGCTAGTCATCTAAAGCATTGGATATTAAGGATGATAGTGTGGCATGAAATGGAAAGAGAGAAGGTGAAAGCAAGAAAAACTCCAAGGTGACCTTTCAGGAATCAGATCCAGGGACAGGACATGCCATTGGACAACTTGTGATCCAAAACCTAAAAGGTTAACTCATTAGACAAGGAAACATTAAAGATTAGAACACAAAGTTGAAAACCTGAGATCAGAGAGAGACTTTGAACTCTCAATGCTTTGGCATCCAGCTTGAGGGAACTTAGAAAGGTTAAATTAATTAAAAAGGATCCTAGTGAGACCGAGACAGAGTTCTAAACTCCCAGTATCCCAATTCATTCAATTAAAGCCTAACAAGAACATCTAAGAACATATTCATTAATTCATACATCAGCTAGCAGCATATGTTCGACCACTACACTGGTTAAATTAGCTTGAAATTAATCCTCAGATAACACATTCAGCAGAAAACATTGAAGGCAAGGAGAGTAGAAACATAGGGTACCTAACAAGGGTAAATCCTATGCCATATTTCTGATGCATTCTAGAAGAAATTAAATGTAATGAACAAAGACAAAGATAGGAAAACATCACCGCAGCTTTAGATCAGGATCCAAATAAATGTGCTTGTCATATTAAACAACAACACCAATCATGTACAACATTGCCAACAACTTGGTATTCAGTCTGAAAACATCTTCCTCAGCTTATCTTACAACTTTACACAGAGAACATCTCTCAAGAGAAACAACTTGCATTTCACAGATATCCTATCAACAACCGTTACAATGTTTCCTCATGAGTTTTTATATCTGAAAAAGAGGCAGAGGGGGTAGATGAAACATTAAATGAAACATTAAAAAGAGTAGGAGAAGTGGGTTGAAGCCCATTCTATTTTAATGTCTATGCATCGAACTTCTGTAATATTTGGGTGAAAGAGTGGTTTTTGACAAGCTGAAATTTACTCCAAGTATGTCTTTGATGTATTATCGGTTGCAGTACTTGTGGTACTCTGGTGAATTAAACAAAAGGTGGAACACTGATTCTACGGTCTACCATACCATGTAACCAATGCTTCTGGTAGCACCAAGACTATTGTCAGGGTAGAGATCTTCTCCGGAACACAGTAGAATGAAATAGTATGGGCACCTTGTCCTTTCATGGGAAAGAACGATCTGCTGATGGTGACACTGATATATTTTTTTTCTGTGCGTTTATTCTTCAACCTGTGTCTTCATCCTTTGAACGCGGGATAAAGCGTTAAGTCTTCAATTACGGGCTTTCACCCCTTAATATCTGCTGCGGATACACTGGCCGCAGTTGTAATGGCCTCTCTATGCTCACAGTAGCTGCAACTATGAAATACAGAGTGATTAAATCACTCTGCGACGACCCTGCAGAATAAGAAAAACTCATTAAGAAATCTAGGGAGTGAGGAAAGGATGCTTTGGAGGTCCGCGAAATGGTGGCGGGACTATGGAGGAATGGTAAAAACAGAGTGGAACGGTGAAACAGGCATGAACGGTGCAAGAATGGTGAAAGACTGGATAGATGGAGGCTTAGCAACGGTGCGTCGAGGGTCGTCCAATCAGGTCTGGAGGCAATGATAAACGGTGGAGGTTAAACAGTGGAAAGGCTTGGGACGTTGGGTGAAATACAAAGGAAATAGGAAAATGCAATGAAAAAATATGACGTGGACCTTAGGCGGTGGGACCCAGTCACTGGCAGAGGGCGATTCAATCTGGACCGTCGGATCTCAGGAGGAGATCGAAGGCTGCGATCACGTCGGAGGGCGATTGATTGTGGGCCAGGGGTCTTGTTCGCCTTGGTTTAACCCCCGAGCATCTTTTGGGCGCGATTACCGTCAGATGGTCTTGTCCAGATCAGACGGAATATGTGCATATCGCGCCGGGCCTGCAGTCGATCTTTAACGCGCGATGAGAGCAGGTTTTCGAAACAGCTTGAGGCCATGTGTCGGCTGCTAGCATTGATTGCTACCGAACGAGAAATACAACCTTCCTTTTTTTAGCCCCCTATAAATTTTTAACAAGCAAACAGGGGGCTAAAATGTTTTTGAGCCTTCAAGGAATGCATTTCCTCTGAAAACACATCATCCTTGAAGTCTCCTTATGCCTTTGTCCTTTGATAAATCCCCTCTGCTATTTCCCATTATAAAGCCTCTCTGATTGTGAAAAATTGTGCTCCAAAAGGCCTACATTTATCCCTTGTATCCCTGCAAAGTATCCCTTTTCAACCCTTTTTCCCCTTTGTTAAAGTCCCCCTTTTCACCCCAAAATCCCTCCCCTAGTCCTCCTAAACCATCCTAAATCCCCTTTGAACCTTCCAAATACACTTTGTTTGGTTTAAATCCCCTTTTTCCATCTACCGTTACCCTTTTCCTGGCCTCAAATCGCATTAAAAAGGTTGAAAAACCCACATTTTAACATTATGCAGGCCTAGCCCCCTTCGGCCAGCCCCCTAAAACCGTTCCACCATGTGGCCCGGGCGCTAAGACTAGGCGCCAAGGCAGAAGGCGCTTATCGCAGAATCCATATTGGGCACGTTTTAAATCGTTGATCTGTATAGATCGGACGGTCGTCGCGTCCCCACAACGTCCACCGTTCAACCCTTTCACTCCTCCAATCGCATCATCCACCGTTCATTTACCCGCAAATCAACGGTCAGCCTTTCACCTGCCCGGTGGTCCCCACAAATGCGCCACGGTCACTGTTCAAAATCCGCCAATTTCCATCGCACCGCCTTCGGAGGTCGGGCGGTATTTTTAATTTCGGAGCGATTCCACTGGCCGAATGACACGTGTCTCGAGCACTGTTTGAAAACCACCCCCTCATCGCGCGTTATTGTTCGGTATTTGACCTGGAGCGATATGCATATCAACTGTTCAATCTGGGGCTCCCCATCGAACGGTCATCGCACCATGAAGCTGAGCAGGAGTTAACTAAGGCAATTCGTACCCCTAGCCCACCATCCGTCGCCCTCCACTGCATTTTCAACCGTCGATCTCCTCCTGAGATTGGACGTTTTGAATTCCATTGCCCTCCGCCATGTCCTCAGCCATCGTTCTCCTCCTGAGATCGGACGGTCAAGATTTATCCGCATGCCTGCTGTTGACCATCTCCCGCCACGTCACCTGTTCCACGTGTTTTCGTCGCGTCTTCGTCCTTTTCTTCTATATTTCATTCCAATGTCGAAATTTTAATGTTTTACATTAAAATGTCCATCTCGTCGTCTTCCCATGAATCTCCCTCTGTTCTATGGTTTTCCTCCACAGTTGCCACTGCATTCATCGTCCTTCATCCATGCTGCATTACCATTTCAATAATCACCCATATCATCCCCTTCCAGCATGGTTTCTTAACATATTCGCGTGTTTTGTAGGTTTTCAAGCGGCCATAAACCACCATAGTTCACAGTCCCTGTCACAGTGACATAGAACACAGGAAATGACCATTCTCAGGAGATGGAATTATGGAGAAAGGCCGAGAAAGGTTTGCTAACATGACTTTCATCAAAGGACAGAGTTCAAACTCTGCAAAACCTCTCCGGCGCCATTAAAGCACAGATTTCGCAGTCAGAAGAAAACGTGGAAACGACAAAGAGTATCAGTGAGAAAATAGAGTGTTTAGGGCCTGTCATTGAAGATTTTGAGCCTTAATCCAATGATTTGAAGGCAAAGGTACCAGTTCGAGGACATCGTGGACCACTCAGAAGGTCCAATGCACACAAAACGATATGTACCAGTGTAACCATCAGCAGGAGGTTCTTTCCATAGAGGACAAAGTGCTCATACCGTCTACATGCTTTTTCGTGTCCCTGAGGAAATTTTCCGCCCCGACAACAGTCCTATGTTGCCAGTGCATTAGTTATGCGGTATAGAAGACCTCACAGTTGTCCATACACCTCGGTTTATTCGCCAGAATTCTGCAAAAGGCTACAGCAAGTACATCAAAGACATATCTGGAATAAATTGCAGCCTGACGAAGACCACTCTTTCATCCAAAGAGTGTAGAAGTTCAATGCCCTGTATTTAAAACAGAACGAGGTCTCGGCCCTCTCGCTACTTCAGAGTTTTAATGATGCATTTAAGTTTACATCTACTCATGTTATTCTTTTCTCCTATAAGAATCTTGAAGAACGTATTGTAAAAGGTTGTTGTTCGGTTGTTGCCGATTGTTGTTAGAGGGATTCAATTTGACTGTTAGAACAGTCTTGGGAGGGAATAGTAGAGTAGTTTGTATGTAGTAGGATGGGAGGAGAAATTTTGGACTGTATTAGCCATTGAGCGTAGTGTATGTGACTGGCTTTGCATCAATTAATAAAGCAAATTTCACAGGATCCTGGTCTATTACTACGGGTGATGTTTCTCTCTTTGTGTCTTAATTTACATTTTCATGTTGTTCATTGGTCTTCTGGGCTTGCATCAGAATATTGGCATAGGATTTACCCTTGTTAGGTACCCTATGTTTCTTCTCTCCTTGCCTTTAATGTTTTCTTCTAATAGTGAATCTGAGAGTAAGTTCAGCTAATTTAACCAGTGTAGCGGTTCCATATGCTACTAGCTGATGTATGAATTAGGGGTTTGCTGCTTGGATATTCTTGCTGGTGTCAACAAGGTATATCATGCAATACCTTTTGACATAAAACCACCTCTAGGATGGGCCCTATTGCACTATCCGAGTTATTTTGACCCCGAGGTGGAATTCCATATAAGAGAAAGAGAGCCATTGAGCCTGGAAGAAATACAGAGCATAGAAATTACTATCGAATTCAACATAAAGTGCAGAGAGGAAAGGTTAAAAGCCGCAAAGAAAGACCGAGCAGAGAAAATAAGGCAGATCTCTTTAGAAAACAAGCTGGAAAGATTGATAGAGACTGCCAATACCCTGCTGAACACAGAAGAGGAAGAATATGAGGCTGAAACCAGAAATGATGACTAGAAAAGACCTGCTCCTTGTCCTCAAGAAAGAAAAACCAGATCATTGCAAGACAGAAGCCACATGACAAACATGTATGATGAACCAGAGCTTGAATCAGAAAATGAACTTGCAGACTATTTTGAAGAAAGACTTGCCGAGAGTCCTGAAGATTTGATGGGTGACGTTGCTTATAATTATGATTTATCTAATGATGATTTGTCTGATGATGATTTTTTCCAAAGGGAAACTGAGCTTGCAGGGCCATCATCAGTAGATTTATGGAAGGAAGATCATGACCATCAACTTCAAGAAAATGATGAGCCAATGTGGTCCATCTATGATACTGATGGAGAAGGCATTGAAAGCATGATAGTAGAAGAAGATTCATTGAATCTTCTCTCTGATTTATATTCGAGCATCAGTTATACTTGCCAAGAGGATGGAAGCCAGCAGCTCTTCAGCACAGAGGACAAGGAGGAAAGAGATGAAGAAAATCTTGAGCGCAATGAATATCCTGAGCCTTCTCCCGAAAGCATTAAGGTAATCAAAGGAGCCTCCGCTCAAGAATATGTTGATTTTTTCACAAAGTTCAGTCCGTTTCAGCAGAACCAGCCTACGTTACTAGAGGATAGCACTGTCGAATATAATGATCCCTCTAGCTCAAGCTGCAGTGAAGATGAGCGAGATATTCTTTCCCACAGACATATTTGTCTTGATCCAGAGGAAGAAGAGGTATTCCTAGTTTATGCTCATCTGCAAAATACTCCCAACCAGGAAAAGGAGGAGTGTGATTACAGAGGCCACATTGCAGATGCAATGATTGAAACTGCCCAGGATACAGACAACCTACCAGTCATGGGAGGCTTTGAAGAAAAATGTTTACATCATGTTTTTGTTGATCCTATGGCAGAATACATGGAGGCCATGATTGGCTCAGCCCCTCAAGCATTAATCTTTTGCAAGAGCCAAATACATAAGAATTGGTCACCACTGCTAGTGACCTCAGTTTTGAAGATCCACATGCAGAGCATCCTATGGTTGTCTCTGATGAGCAGTCAGTTCTTCTTCCCTTTTTCTCTATTGCTTGACTGGTTGCATTGGCATTATTGTATCACCTAGAGCATCAGAGATATCCAGTTAGAGTAGGGTAGGTAGGAAAAGCTCAATAAAGCTCAGTCTGTGAGCATGTAGTTAGTTTTTTTTAATTTCTGTAAAGCCCAGCAAGTCAGATAGTCTAATCCTAGCAGATAGTAGTGTAGGTAGGGAAAGTTATGAGGCCAACAGTCTAATCTGGTCTCATGGAGCAATAAGGGTAGAAATAGAATAGGTTTATTTTCTTGTTTGTAAAAAATAAATGATGTAAACGGTCTGCTAGTCCAAATGCACCCTGGAAGAAAAAATGCTAGGATTGTAGGATGGGTAGGTAGATTGTTTGAGAGTTTTTCTGCTGATTTGATGTCTTCACAATCTGTGGCAGCTGATCCAAGAGAAGAAAAGAATGAGTCAAGTACCAGGCATCTGGCCTACACCAAAGATTTATTTTCTGAATTCTTGACTCCTTCAAGAAGAAGCCATCCCCATGTGGAGCCACTGTTAGCCCCCTATAAATTTTTGACAAGCAAACAGGGGGCTAAAATGTTTTTGAGCCTTCAAGGAATGCATTTCCTCTGAAAACACATCATCCTTGAAGTCTTCTTGTGCCTTTATCCTTTGATAAATCCCCTCCGTTGTTTCCCATTATAAAGCCTCTCTGATTGCAAAAAATTGTGCTCCAAAAGGCCTACATTTATCCCTTGTATCCCTGCAAAGTATCCCTTTTCAACCCTTTTTCCCCTTTGTTAAAGTCCCCCTTTTCACACCAAAATCCCTCCCCTAGTCCTCCTAAACCATCCTAAATCCCCTTTGAACCTTCCAAATACACTTTTTTTGGTTTAAATCCCCTTTTTCCATCTACCGTTACCCTTTTCCTGGCCTCAAATCGCATTAAAAAGGTTGAAAAACCCACATTTTAACATTATGCAGGCCTAGCCCCCTTCGGCCAGCCCCCTAAAACCGTTCCACCATGTGGCCCGGGCGCCAAGACCAGGTGCCAAGGTGGAAGGCGCTTATCGCAGAATCCATATCGGGCACGTTTTAAATCATTGATCTGTATAGATCGGATGGTCGTCGCGTCCCCACAATGTCCACCGTTCAACCCGTTCACTCCTCCGATCGCATCATCCGCCGTTCATTTACCCGCAGATCAACGGTCAGCCTTTCACTAGCTTGGTGGTCCCCGCAAAAGCGCCACGGTCACTGTTCAAAATCCGTCGGTTCCCATCGCACCGCCTTCGGAGGTCGGGCGATATTTTTAATTTCGGAGCGATTCCATTGGCCGAACGACACGTGTCTCGAGCACTGTTTGAAAACCACCCCCTCATCGTGCATTATCGTTTGGTATTTGACCCGGAACGATATGCATATCAGCCGTCCGATCTGGGGCTCCCCATCTAACGGTCATCGCACCACGAAGCTGAGCAGGAGTTAACCAAGGCAATTCGTACCCCTAGCCCACCATCCGTCGCCCTCCAATGCATTTTCAACCGTCGATCTCCTCCTGAGATTGGACGTTCTGAATTCCATTGCCCTCCGCCATGTCCTCAGCCATCGTTCTCCTCCTGAGATCGGACGGTCCAGATTTATCCGCATGCCCGCCGTTGACCGTCTCTCGCCACGTCACCCGTTCTACATGTTTTCGTCGCGTCTTCATCCTTTTCTTCTATATTTCATTCCAAGGTCGAAATTTTAATGTTTTACATTAAAATTTCCATCTCGTCATCTTCCCATGCATCTCCCTCTGTTCTATGGTTTTCATCCACATTTGCCACTGCATTCATCGTCCTTCATCCATGTTGTGTTACCATTTCAGCAGTCACCCACAGCATCCCCTTCCAGCATGGTTTCTGAACGTATTCGCATGTTTTGCAGGTTTTCGAGCGGCCATAAACCACCATAGTTCATATTCCCTGTCACAGTGACAGAGAACACAGGAAAGGACCATTCTTAGGAGCTGGAATTATGGAGAAAGGCCAGGAAAGGTTTTCCGACATGACTTTCATCAAAGGACAGAGTTCAAACTCTGCAAAACTTCTTCGGCACCATTAAAGCATAGATTTCACAGTCAGAAGAAAACATGGAAACAAAAAAGAGTATCAGTGGGAAAACAGAGTGTTTAGGGCCTGTCATTGAAGATTTTGAGCCTTAATCTAATAATTTGAAGGCAAAGGTACCAGGTCAAAGACATCGTGGACTGCTCAGAAGGTCCAATGCACACAAAACGATATGTACCAGTGTAACCATCAGTAGGAGGTTCTTTCCACAGAGGACAAAGTGCTCATACCGTCTACATGATTTTTCGTGTCCTTGATCAAATTTTCCGCCCTGACAACAATCCTATGCTGCCAGTGCATGAGTTATGCGGTATGGAAGACCTCACATTTGTCCATACACCTCGGTTTATTCACCCGAATTCTGCAAAAGGCTATAACAAGTACATCAAAGACATACCTGGAATAAATTGCAGCCTGACGAAGACCACTCTTTCATCCAAAGAGTGCAGAAGTTCAATGCCCTGTATTTAAAATAGAACGAGGCCTCGACCCTCTCACTGCTTCAGAGTTTTAATGATGCATTTAAGTTTACATCTGCTCCTGATATTCTTTTCTCCTATAAGAATCTTGAAGAACATATTGTAAAAGGTTGTTGCTCGGTTGTTTCCGATTGCTATTAGAGGGATTCAATTTGACTATTAGAACAGTCTTGGGAGGGAATAGCAGAGTAGTTTGTATGTAGTAGGCTGGGAGGAGAAAGTTTGGACTATATTAGCCATTGAGCTCAGTGTATGTGACTAGTTTTGCATCAATTAATCAAGAAAATTTCACAGGATCCTGGTCTATTACTACGGGTGATGTTTCTCTCTTTGTGTCTTAATTTACATTTTCATGCTATTCATTGGTCTTCTGGGCTCGCATCAGAATATTGGCATAGGATTTACCCTTGTTAGGTACCCTATGTTTCTGCTCTCCTTGCCTTTAATTTTTTCTGCTAATAGTGAATCTGAGAGTAAGTTCAGCTAATTTAACCAGTGTAGTGGTTCCATATGCTGCTAGCTGATGTATGAATTAGGGGTTTGCTGCTTGGATATTCTTGCTGGTGTCAAAGCATTGAAGGTTCAAAGTCCTTCTCTGATCTACAGACCCTGGCTCTGTTAAACTTATCTCTGTTTTCCCTTGGAGCATGCTAAAGCTGACCTGGAGTTAAATGACCTCTGGTCCGATCTATAAGCTGCCCCTCTGTCCCTCCTTTAAGAGTTTCCTATGAGTATGTCCAAGCAGGTCTGGAGTTAAATGACCTCTGGCCTGATCTATAGACAGAAATCGGGTGTCTTTCCTTCTTTCACTTTCAATCCTTAATGTTCCATCCCACCATCTATCTAAAAAGATCCTTTAGTGTAGATGACTTGCCCTCTGAAAGCCTTGGCTAGTTGTTACAAGTAATTCTCCTTTCATGACTCCATAGCCCAATGGATGACACTCTCTCAACCTATCCTCTTTGCCAAAACATCCTGCTGCTTTGTTCCTTTTCTCCCGTTACCTTCCCAGTCTATGATCTCATGACTCAACCCAGAAACCAACCAACCAAATCATTTAAAACCCCCCTTTTCACTTCATACCTAGCCTAACATCTCATTTTGAGCTTTCAAAGATACATCATTCTTTGTTTTATTGGAGAGATCCCTCTCCGGGTCCAGGAGGGATAGATCCTAGGGCCCCAAAATGGTTTGATGTTGTCTTATATTTTGGTATTGCCAAATTTGCCAAAACATAGGAACCCCAACACCTTCCAACGGCGGTGTGATAGAAACCGCCTGTTTTGTACAGTGATTGGCGTTGATCAACAGTTTTCATTGATGTCAACCCAAGCAGCACCAGGGGCTAACCCAATATTGAATGAGAAGTTTGACCTACCAAATTAATATATTATGGGTAAATAATTATTTTTATGGTTTCTACTTGTCGAGATGTTTCTGTTGATATATGGCATGCCATGTAATTCTTCACGGTTTGTGAGATATTCATGTTTGAAGTTTGTACCCCAGTTAGTGGGCTAAAACCCCATAGGGTTGGGGCATGGGTCATTGAAAAGTCATAATTAATATTTTTTATGCTCCTAAAATCCCTCCCACGTTCACTTGTTGAAGCCCCTCTCAACTTAAGCATTCATATATATTGTGATCTTCATTTCCTCCTTAGGCAAGGGATTCGGCCATTTGAAATAGGTCATCGTAGAATTTTCACTCTAACTTTTTTTCTACGAAGGCTCAGAAGCTGAAATTTTTATGAGGCAAAGCCGAACTCTGGAGGAATCTTCAGTAAAAATTTCAGATCAAGTTGCGCAATATTTTTGGAGCTATGATCTGTGGAAGTAAGGGTTTTTGCACGCTCCTGAAATTCATCTCAAAAAAGTGACCATGGTAAATTCGTCATAACTCTCTCTCTGAGTATCGAATTGGAATTACATAAAAATTGACAAATATTGCACAGTCTGTACTTTTCACTCTATCAATTTTAGAAGCAAATGAATAAACAGTGACACGTGGCATGCCGTACAAGTGCGCTCTACGGAAACAATCCATAATTAGGGCAATGTGAGAAATTGGTTATAAATCTCTCTTGAAGAATAAAAATTGGGTCAAAACTATGGCATTGGAAAGAAGACTCAGAGGACTACTACAGGACCAAAAATCAGATATTGAGGATCTGAAACAACAGAGATACACCTGATTCAATATCGAGCTCCTAGAAGGCAAGAAAAACCTAGATCATGTGTTGTCAAGGATTGCAAAGGACCTGAATTTTTACTATAGAAAAGAAAAACAAGGTGTAGCAAAGGGTAGCATGACAAGAGCAACAACCATGGTGCATAACAGCAGCAAGAAGTTCATCATATGAAGTCTTCAAGTGGCCAGCACTTCATACAATCATTGTAAAGGTATCATTGTACTTAGTCATTGTAAATACATTATTATACAAATTGTACTAGTGTCTATCTACCAAGGGTTGAAGAGGCGATCTTGGGAGGTCTAGGATCAGCATTAGGTGGTTGTGCCAAAGTTGGGGTTGTGGAAATTTGGGGTTATGGTCTAGTATATCTTCTTCTTCTACATCATTTATATCATTGTAAAGTGGACCATTTTCCCTGGTACAGGAGTCCATTATTCTTTTATTCTTCTATAGGGTGGTAGGGTGGTGCTAGGGTGAGTTGTAGCTAATTGGGTGTTGGGGCATCTGTTCAGTTGACTACTGAAGAATCTCAGGCGTTGGAGCATCCATCCAGTGGGTGCTGGAGAAGAATTCTTTTCTATATTCTAGGAATTTGGAGCTTTATTTTCAATTGGAGTTGAATATTAAAGAATTATTAGAAAAGCATTAGATGGTTTTTGTCCCGGAGTGGGTTTCCACCTTAAAAACTGTGTGCATTTGTGTTCCTCTTGTTTTCTGCTATCATTGTACAAACACTGATAATAATTGAAGATTAACTAATTCTCTAATTGAAAGGAAATCCGTTCCCCTCTCGGTATTTCCAACAATTGGTTTAGGAAAGCTTGGTGCTTAAATAGCGAATTTATATGACTAGAAGGAGGTCATGAAGCATACCAAGAATGGTGTACCTCTATTCGGTGAAAATAATTATGCACTTTGGAAAGGAATAATGGAGGTCATATCTCTTGGCACAAGGTATGAAGTATAAGAGACAACACATTTCAAAATGGATTTACATCAACCACGGATAAACAAGGTAAGAATAATTTGGTAAATGATGCAAAAGAAAATAATATTATTATCAGTGGACTTATTGAATCTACTTATCATAAGGTGTTGGGTTGTAAAACCACCAAAAATGTATGGGAAAAGCTTGAGAATATATATGCAGATGACTCAAATTTCAAAGAAGCAAAGCTTCAAATATATAGAGAAAAATTTGAGCAACTCGGAATGAAAAAAGATTGCAACATTGCTGCATACTTCCAATACATTGATGAAATAACCAATACTCTAGAAGGATTGGGAGAGCCAATTGACGAGAAGACTATTATACGAAAGATTCTTAGAACGTTACCATGGATATTCAACCCAAAGGTATTGGTCTTAGAATACATTGCAAATCTGGAAAAACTTAGCAAAGAGGAATTACATAGAGTTCTCATAGCGTATGAAATGAGATTTGATGAAGAAGAGGGTACTTTGCATCTATAAACTACGTTCGTTTCATCTAAGAAAAAAAATAAGGACAAACAACCTTCAATTGAAAAGACATGCACCTGCAAGTGTGAAGAAAAGGGAGATGATGGAGAAGGTCTTTCAGATGAAGAATATGCTTACTTTATGAGAAAACTAAAAATTGGTAAGGGACAATCAAAAGAGTAAACTTCCATTGATATGTAGTTCGTGATAATGAGGTTGGGAATTTTGCGGCAAAATGTCCAAACAAAAGCAATGGCAACTCAAAGACAAAGAAAGGCTTTGAAAAAAATTCAACAAGCAAGGATCCAAAAGACTTTCTCTCTAAAGAAGATAGCTCATCATCTGATGAAGACAATGATATTGAAGAAGAAGCCAATGGAAGGTATTGTTTATGGCAAAACCTGATAAACCCAAGCACAATAAGCAAGAGGTATCAAACAACGAAGAAAGGATGTAGACGAATTTTATGAAATGATCAGCACCATAAAGATCTCAAGGTAGAGAAGATCCGTTCCAAAACTCTTGAAGAACAAGTTCAAGGTCTAAGAAATTGAAGTTAGAAGAACAAAAATGCATTGAAGAGTCACTTCAAAAAAGTTGGAAAGTAACCAAAGAGGAAGAATTGAAGCCCAAAGTAGTCTCAGAAAACAACGTGAGGAAGTGAAGAAAGGAAAAAATATCCAAAACTATGCCAACATCTCAAGGGAATTGGAAGAACTCATCAACAATCAATGATGTTACAACGATAAAACTGGCATCAGTTACAAAGAATAAGAAGTAGGACATTATACAACAAAATACAATGAACTTATGAGATCTGACATGCATGTAGACTTTATTGGACAAGATTCACAAGAACAACCTTGAAAGACAATTCCTCGACGAAAATTTCCATCCAGGTACCAACATATTTTTCATGGCTATTATTATTCAAGTGGAAAATTTGGTCATAAAGCTGTAGAATGTCGCACGTACCCTATGAACCAATACAATTCCAAGAGATTTGTCAAATATGAACCTCCCAGAGCTCAACGAAGCATCAATAGATTTGAACATTTAAGAAATAATATGGAATGTTATAAATGTCGAAAATTTGGACACATATCGAGAAACTGTAGACTTGAAAATATTCCAGAAGAATCTTTGAAGCCACGAAACGAACGAACATGGAAGAAGAAGAAGACTGATAATTGTGCTCTCGCTCTCAAGGCTCAAAACAACAAAGATGTGTGGTATGTTGATACTGGTTGCTCAACGCATATGATTGGAGATAAAAAGAAATTTGTATCTCTGAAATAGAAGAAGGATGGAATCGTGTCCTTGGAAATGATGGCTCTTCAAATGTTATAGGATTAGATACCGTCACTCTCGGAAGCAAAGATTCTCTAACCAAGAATGTTCTATTGGTTGAAAACATGAATCACAATATGCTCAGTGTTGGACAAATGTGTGATCAAGGACACAACTTTCTTCAAATCCACGAAATGTGAAATCAGGAAAGGCGTGTATGGTGAAATTGTGGCTACAGCAAGTGGAGCTCCAAATGACATATATGTTGTGGATGAAGCAACTAAAGCATGTCTAATAGCTAAAGAGGATGATACAATAATTGGTGGCAATGATCATCAACTAAGTAAGAAGTTTGCTACAAAGGTGAAAAGTGATTTCGAGATGTCTTTACTTGGTTGCAAATTGAGCACAGATGATAAATAGTTCGCCGGATCAAGGTTATAGATCTAGGATTGTCGTCTTCTATATGTAATAGCCTCCCGACTAGATGTTATGCAAGCAGTTGGACAAGTAGCAAGATTCCAAGCAGCACCAAAAGAATCACATATTAAATATTCGCCAACATTGGAATATCTTCACCAGAAGCTTGGGATTCTCCCAAGTTCTTATTAGATTTTCCTTTTTCAGAATATAAAGGGGGAGTGGAAGTGTGTGCAGGTTTGCAGGATGGTTGTGTGTCAGCGCGAGTGGAAGTGTGTACAGGTCTGCAGGATGGTTGTGTTTCAGGGGGAGTTACCCTTTGCCATTGATGTCAAAGGGGGAGAGAATGTTGTAGGAAAATGTGTCATGATTGCAGGGGGAGTACTTGTGTTGCCATCAATGCCAAAGGGGGAGATTTTTGATTAGCGGTTGTCATTGATGTCAACCCAAGCAGCACCAGGGGCTAACCCAATATTGAATGGGAATTTTGACCTAACAAATTAATATATTCTAGGTCAATGATTATTTTGATGGTTTCTACTTGTCTATATGTTTCCGTTGATATATGGCACGCCATGTAATTCTTCACGGTTTGAGAGATATTCATGTTTGAAGTTTGTACCCCAGTTAGTGGGCTAAAACCCCATGGGGTTGGGGCATGGGTCATTGAAAAGTCATAATTAATATTTTCTAAGCTCCTAAAATCCCTCCCACGTTCACTTGTTGGAGCCCCTATCAACTTAAGAATTCATATATATTGTGATCTTCATTTCCTCCTTAGGTAAGGGATTCGGCCATCGGAAACAGATCATCGTGGAATTTTTGCTCTAAATTTGTTTCTACAAAGGCTCAGAAGCTGAAATGTCTATGAGGCGAAGCCAAAATCCCAAGGAAGTTGTAGTAAAAATTTTAGATCAAGTTTCACAATATTTTTGGAGATATGATCTGTGGAAGTAAGGGTTTTGGAAGGCTCCTAAAATTCATCTCAAAGAAGTGACCTTGGTAAATTCATCATAACTCTCTCTCCGAGTATTGGATTGGAATTACGTAAAAAGTGACAGATAGTGCATAGTCTTTAATTTTCTCTCTATCAATTTCAGAGTCAAATGAATAAAAATTTACACGTGGAACTCCGTACAAGTGCGCTCTACTGAAACAGTCCATAATTAGGGCAGTGTGAGAAATTGGGTATAACTCTCTCTTGAAGAATCCAAATTGGGTCAGACCTATGGAATTGGAAAGAAGACTCAGGGGAATACTACAAGACCGAAAATCAGATATTGAGGATCTGAAATAACAGAGATACACCACTATCGAGCTCCTAGAAGGAAAGAAAAAGCTAGATCATGTGTTGTCAAGGATTGCAAAGGACCAGAATTTCTACAGCATAAAAGCAAAACAAGGTCAAGCAGAGGGTAGCATGACAAGAGCAACAACCAAGGTGCATAACAGCAGCAAGAAGTTCATCATATGAAGTCTTCAAGTGGGCAACACTACATACAATCATTGTAAAGGTATCATTGTACTTAGTCATTGTAAATACATTATTGTACAAATTGTACTAGTGTCTATCTGCCAAGGGTTGAAGAGGCAGTGTTGGGAGGTCTAGGATCATCATTAGGTGGTTGTGTCAAAGTTGGGGTTATGGTCTAGTATATCTTCTTCTTCTACATCATTCTATATCATTATAAAGTGGACCATTTTCTCTGGTACGAGAGTTCATTCTTCTTTTATTCTTCTATAGGGTGGTAGGGTGGTGCTAGGGTGAGTTGTAGCTCATTGGGTGTTGGTGCATCCGTTCAATGACTACTAAAGAATCTCGAGCGTTGGAGCGTCCATCCAGTGGGAGCTGGAGAAGAATGATTTTCTAGATTCTAGGAAGTTGGAGCTTTATTTTCAACTGGAGTTGAAAAGAATTATCAGAAAAGCATTAGGCGGTTTTTGTCCCGGAGTGGATTTCCACCTTAAAAATTGTGTGCATTTGTGTTCCTCTTGTTTGCTGCTATCATTGTACAAACACTGATAATAATTGAAGATTAACTAATGCTCTAATTGAAAGAAATACTAATTCACCCCCCCTCTCAGTATTTCCAACAATTGACCGTGGGGACCACCGGGGCGGTTGAATTGTGGACCGTTGGATCAAAGGAAGTCGATGGCGGGGATCCGATCGGGAGGGAAGACAAGTGAGCGAAGAGTGAGGAGCGATGATATCTGGACCGTCGAATCGGCGGAGGATCAATGACTCAGATTTGATCAGAGGGAAATGATGGAGGGTGAATGGGCAGGTTGCGATTCAATCCTGACCGTTGGTTCTTGTGGATTCAACAGCCAGGATTGCATCGGCGGATCGCAAGTCACAAGGGACAGGGGGTAACATACTTTAAAGTTTGCAATTGGTGATCAGGAAACAGTGCGATGACCATTGGATTAAACTGTGAATCGACGGCAGAGATCATCATCGGGGGGTTTACAAAGGAATGAGGTCGGCGCGGTAGCACTTTGCGCGTGCCATTAGATCTATTCCGATCAATGGTGGAGAATGATTCAAAGGCCGACGGACCAAAAACACTATCACATCGAAGATTTTCTGTTTACAAAGGAAATGCGCTTTGCTCCAACTCCCCGATGCGATAAGTGCTTTCTGGCCTTAGCGCTTGGTCTTAGCACTCGGTTTTATGGGGGGAAGTGGTTAAGGGGGCCGAGCCGAAAGGGGCTAAGCCTTTCATATGATAAAACGAGGGTAATATTGGCCCAATTTTCATGTATTTTGAGACCAAAAGAGGACAACGGTAGAGGGGAAAAGGGGGTTAATTGGCCCCAACAAAGGGTGCTTGTGAGGTTTAAGGGTGAATAGGGATGGTTTAGAGGATTAGAAGGGAATTAGAAGGGGAGACAAGGGAATGAAAACAAAGGTTTAGTGGAAAATAAAACAAGGGAAAAGGAGGCCTTTTGGGCATTCTTCTTCACAAAAGAGAGGCTTTAAAACTGGGAACAACAGTGAGGATTTCTCAAAGGGAAAAGGCACAAGGAGGCTTCAAGGATGATGTGTTTTCAGAGGGAAATCCATTCCTTGAAGGCTCAAAAATATTTTAGCCCCTTGTTTGCTTGTCAAAAAAATTCATAGGGGGCTAATAGTGTACACTGTGTAGTTGCACACATAAACCTCATTACTCACGAATACACATAGATCGTTACTCAAGAGCTATCATACTCCTCATTTCATATTTTCATTATTATTGTAGGCCTGCCAAGAATATGAAATGTGGAAAATTTTGGTGTTTATGGGTCATTCCATTTGAGGGGGTATTGCTTCTTTAACCATGATATGCATGTTATATAAACATATGCATCCATGAAAGCCTAAATCTATTTTATGCATCACATTTGGCTTCAATTTCATTAGTGACAAAATTCTGGCACAACGAGTTCATTGTAGGAGGTGGGAGAATCAGTTTTTACATGTTGTTTTAGGATGTGATGTCTTCTCTTGAATCGTATTGGCCCTTCTATATATTTGTGTAAGCACTTATAGACATTGTTTTCCTATTGGAAATCCATAGAGAGTGAAGGTATTTCATGGATTCCACTGACACAACAACAGAAGAATCCCTCTCTCAAAACATAAATGGCATTATTGATTTTTTTGGGATTGTCGTCTAGCATTGTTTGGCCATAGTGAATTACAATAGTGTAGTAAACATGATTCGCAACAACCCATTCATAGTTGTAATGTATCTCATGAAAATAAGCCCTTATAAACCATTCTGGAATTATATTTTTTTCTCCAGGATTGGTGGAATTAAGATAAAGAATCATTTTTATTTATTTCCCATCCTATTTTATTCCCTTGAAACTTCAGATGGTAATTTGGAAGAAAAAATATTAGAGCATGTTGGTTATGATAATATCTTACCCAGTGCCTTCTAAAACATTGTGGGGTTCCATGAGCTTTCAAAGCTTCCTTTGTCAGATGCAAGATCAATTTATAAATATAACAGGATCGTAGAACAACCAGATGCCTTTGGATTTGGAATTCAGGTAAGCATTGATGTATTTCACTCTTCAATTCATTTTTTCTCATGTATTTCCTACAATAAAGTTTGAGTATAATACCCCACATTATATTCCATGTATGATATGCATGTGGTGTTCAAACCAACATAACATTGATATATTAGACATGGGAATGTAAAGATTGTAAACTAACCCTTTCATATATTAGGACAAGTTCAAATTATGATAGACGAAATCCTATAATACTTATATAAGAACTAACTTTGGATACGCATGCCTGTGAACAATGCACTTAAATATATATAGTCTTACAAAGCTACACTAGCAATACACTAATTACTTGGTACTTTGAAATTGTTGTCTCTCGTTTTGAAAGAATATGGGCTTAATTTATGAATGTAAATTAAATTCTATAAATAGTTGTGGATCTCCAAATCCAAGGTAACAATGTAATTGTTTAAGTGTACAATTTTGTCTTCTATTGTCCATTAAGGAAGTATTTTCTCGCAAAAAAATTATAATAATTTATATTTTAGAAACACTTCCTCTAGAAATTAATTGGATGGGCTACAATACTATGAGGAATGATTTTTCTTAATATTTTTAGATTAGGAGGGAAAGTATATGATTAAATTTGGATGATTTTTTTGTTGTGTTATGTAGTGAAAAAATCATAACCTATTTGATACAACCCCCCCTCCCAACATTGATGGCAACATAAAAATTGCTTAGACTTGTTGATTTGGTCATCCTCCTTTGGTATTTATCCTTATTTCTCGTGGAATATTTATTACCTTTCCCTTTGAAATCAATGGAAATGGGTTGAAAAATATTCACATTCATTACTTAAGACTCTGAGGCATCTACACTTATAACTTGTAACTGCTCTAGACTATAGGCTAGGTTCCCTGACATATACTCTGCCTTACAGGTCGAACACTTAAGCTAACAGGTAGAGAAAATTGCTTTTTCTGGTATCCACATACATAAAATATCTATTTTTATTTACATTTTGTAACTACCCTAACTATATAACCCATACCTCAAGTCTGCTCTTGCAACTTCATCTCTGGTATCTTTGGCATCTATGACATTAGTTGCTCTGCCTTCCACTTTTAATTCCGATATTATTTAACTAATAGTGGACTCCCTAACTATGTAACTTGTATATGGCACACCAACGCAGACTAGATTACCTAAATATGTAATGCATGCTGGATTTGTTGATTATTTCAATGCATATTATGTTATGTTTAGCCTTGAGTCTGCTAGTATCAGGCTTCGTATTGAAACATTATATGTCAATTTGAGGTATGTAACACTCTAATTCATGCTATTTAATGCTTCCACATGTCCATAGACTATTCCACATAGTTCCATAAGAATATTCTCATTCTCTTTTCACTTTAGCATTTTCTCACGTATGGTGGGGGAATTATCTCTCTTTGCTCATTCATTCTTGCAAAGACACTTACGTATGTCTTCTCCTATGAAGGGATTGTTATTGTTGTTTATGCATGTTGTGTATTCATTCTCATAAAGCACTGTTAATTGTGACTTATGAAGATGAAATTGACCCAAGCTTTGTGGCTCTACTTAAGTTGTTCAAGTGTTCTTTCCAACACTAGTGAAAATTTGAAATGCATCAAAATTTAAGTTTCAAAAACTCATTTCTTCTGCTTGTTTGACCTCACTATCGTGTATTTTTTACATATGTTTCCATTGTCAAACTAGTAAAATAGGTTCAGCCCCCCCTGTGACTAATGTATTTTGTTGTTGTTGCTAGTAAATCTCTCTGCCTATATATATAGTGTTTTTTTTTGTAATTCCAATGATTTTTCTCATTGGATTAATCAAGTGACCATACATGAATGATGGCTAAGTTTAATATTTTCCATAGGGTCAATGAACCTGTAGTGATTAGAAATTTTTTCTAGGCATGTACTATTGAATAGCTTGGTCAAAGCATGATGTTGATGATGTTATGGTGTGTGTCCAAAGCTAGGGATTGCATTTTGATTGAGTTGTTAATATCTATGTCTCTGAAGCGTGATTCTTGGAGTTATTTTACTTGCCTACTCCTAGTTCCCCATCCATCCTCATCAAAAACTACTAGCTACAATTTCCCTTTTAATTCTATACCAATATTTTGAGTTTCAAGTTTCCTTGCTTCTTGAATCTTGTCATTGATATCTTCCATATCATTAATCCCACACTACAATCCATTTTGAGAAGCCTTTCCTCCTTGTGAAACTCAATAATCTTATAATAATTTTATATACTTCCTTAAGAAATTCATTCTCAGATTCCACCTACTAAATTTTATCATTTTTGTGCACTCTAATCTAACTGAGGCATCACAAAGTTCCTTAATTTTTTCATGGCATTGGCCTTTAAGAAACTATTTATTTTCTTCCTTCTCTTTTACAAATTGAAATGTTGTAGGAATATTTGATTCACGAGCTTAATTCTCCACTTCATTGCACATTATTGCCTCTATTACTTGTCCCATCCACACAGAACGGAAGTTGACCAAGTTCCTTTTCCATGTCTTCAATTCATATCCATCCGTTAAACATTTGTAGTATATATTCACAATGCACACCATTCATTAATAACATTCAATTCACAAGCTTACTAACTAATTGTAGTTAAATATTTGTTTCAGTGAAAATAAAAAATAAATTCATGGGTGTGGGAAACCTCTATTATGTCCACGTCATTTGCATTATATTTACCATACATAATGTTCTCCTAGATGCTCCTAGGAAAAAGAGTTGGCTCCTTCCCTATAAGAGCTATGTTTTGTCTCAGAGACTGGAAAATGAAGCTGCTTAAATCTTTGACACCTGTGAGTACTATCCATTTCACTATATCATAGAATCTCTCTTTCAATTTGACGATGGTGGACTTACCACACCCGCTCATTCCAATTAGTGTGGCACTACTCCCTGAATTAATTATAAGGTTGAAATTTCTCAAAATCATCGTATTTGAATGAGTTGGATAAGTAAATTCCACATTATTAAAGGCTAAAGGGCCATGGTATTTTGAAGGTTAACCTCATTGTGGTCTTCTGGATCTATAACGTTATTTCTATCAAAAAATTCAAACATAGACGTGACAACATCAGATACTTTCGCTAGGTCCAAAGTTATACTTCTAGCATATGCTATCATATGATAAAATATTCCAAAATTAAAATGATTCAATAGAAAAGAATGAGAATTGAACAATATTTGGGATATAAGCCTTTGTCCATACCAAACCTCAAAATGGAAATAACATATTTCAAAAAACTTATAAGTTCCCAAGACCAACGTGACAACATCAGAGTCTCAGTCCCTTTGGCTAGGTCCAAAATTATACTTCCAACATTTGCTATCATATGACCCAATCTTCTAAAAATAAAATGGTTCAATAAAAAAACATAGGAATTGACAACTCTTTGGGCTATAAGCCTTCCTCTGTACCAAAAATCAAAAGGGAAATAGCATATTCAAAAAACTTAGAAGTTACTAGGGCCAATCTTGTATACTATGACTGCTTATTTTAACTCCTATGCACTTCTTAATTTAAATTATGTATATAGTTGAATTAGGTCCCAACTGTATCAAAATGGGATGCATTCACATATCAAATAGGAATGATGTCTTTATTTAGATGAAAATCAGCGGTTCTTCCAGAGCTAAGACTGTAGACCAAATAGGGTGTTTTTTAGAGTTGTTTTATTTCTATGTTGAGCACTAGTTTTATGACTATTTATCTCATTTCTTTGTATTTAGGTCTAGTTTTAAGTTTGTGTATATACACACCTTTGACCAATAATTTGATTATGTTAACTCAAATGACTTGTTTGTCCATAATTGGGAAAACAAATATTTTTCTTTGAAATAGAAATTTAGAGCATATTTATTTAAAGGTGAAATATCTCATAAGTAATTTGGATTGAAATATACTCTTGACAATATGATATCTCCTTTACCTTAGTGCCATAGGACAAAAATGAAACTTCATGGAGTGTGATGTGTAATTTGGAAACATAATTTGCATTTTGTAGGTTTTAAAGTTTATTCCATCCATATTGTAGGAGTATTTTCATGGTTTTTGGCATTAAATAAATATTTTCATCCAATGTTTAATATGATTAATTGGGAGGAAATTACGTTAATTAACATATGACATAGTGTTAAGTTGAGCTCGTGAAATGTTGGTCAGCAAGGCCATGTCACGAACACATCTTCGATGGCAACCTACGACATTGGGAGAAATCACATGTGTGTTTTCTTCTTCCCCTTTTCTTAACACTGCCTCTTGACCATACTTTATCTCCTAACCATACCAACACATACTTGTGGTTATTTTTTGATCTCACTTATATCTTTCCTCGTCAGCCTTAAAACCATTTTAGGTTCCATGCAACATGTAGATGAAGTTTTAGTTTGTGCTTACTGTAGTGAGACAAGCCCATTATTCTCACCATTTTTCTAAATTTTATTTGTAAATAGGTTGTACTAACAAAAAAGAGAATTTGTTTGGCATGAGTTTCTATACAATTGAAATTGGTTGTTCCTTCTTAAAAATATTGTCATTTTTGTCATTTTAATAGTGTGATTGATGTAATACATCTTCTTTATTGATTGGAAGAAGAATGCAACGTATTATCTTTATTGTTGGCATGGAGAATGAAACATAATTTTATATTTTTTTTACATACAAATTTCCATGCTTGTAGTTGTTTAAATTTTAGTTTAAACAAGTAGAAAACTATGAGAAAACTATGAGTTGTAACTTGGAAGCACTATACAATTACAAAATCTGATATTTTCCCTTTAATAAAGGTATTCTCAGCCATTGGTTTTGTACATAAAATTTCCACTTTTGAAAAAAGTGTTGGTTTTCGAGTTTGTTATCTTAATTTACTTTTATATATTGCATTTGAGCATTAATTAGTTCTTATGGAAACTTAATATCTATACTAGTTTCAACACAAACATGTTCTATTGTAGTTTAGTGATGTAGATGCAACCTCCCTTGCAAGATCTGCTTTAAGGGGAAGAAGCATTCCAAGGTAAATAGATGTGGGGACCTTAATCCATGGGTTCTAACTTCTCTTAGGTCCCATGGTACTAAATATTAACCCTATATTTTTAAAGTAATGCTAAACTATGGTGACAAGGATATATTTTTTGTTTTACCATAAACATAATTAAATCATGAAATTGTTATTTCTTCTTGGATTGATATGCATTTTCTAGTAGAACATGGTTGACAATATCACCTATGAATTTCGTTTTCTACTCACACTGACTTGAATGTCAAATTCCAGAGTCATCAAAGCAGACAGAGATCCTCAATGAAATCATTCATGTTATTATGGAAGCACAAAAATTTAATATATACTATTCCAATTTGGTAATTAGGTATATAGCTTGATATTTTTCTTTTTCAAAGGCATTTCAGGTTGTAAGATAATTTTATAATGACATATTTATTAGAGGCAAAAATATGTCAATGAATGACCCTCATATATTTCATTTTATGAATGGAGAGAGGTAGCAAACATTAAAGATACTTTTGTTATGACCCTTCATAATTCTATTGTGTCCAGTCTCAAAAGAAAATGTCATTAAGGCAATGTAAGTGAATGATTTTAAATTTATCAGGTATCTTGATAAATCAAGTCATTTAATATCTTATGCTTCCACAATGGAGGCTAATTGATAATTAAAATTGTGCCTTTCTCCTGCAACGTTTGGTCCTCAGCTATCTTTTGTCACCAAATATCAGATTGAGTCCCTATCCAACTTTGTTCCCCCTCTTGAGGGATTTTAAAAAATAAACTTCGACGGGGCATCGAAAGGTAACCCCAGACCATCAAGTTTCATGGGAATCCTTAGAGACACGGAGGAAAATCCCTTAGGTATTTATGCATGGTTCTATGGAATTATTAATGACACCCCCACATCCAAAGTGATCAAGAGTCAGAGATTGGAGAATTGAGAGAATAGAATAAGGGATTTAATGTTCTCCTTCTCCTATATGATTACCTCTCACACGCAAAGAACGGGAAAAAAAGTAGCGAATTTTTAACCCAACTAGAGGATACAAGAGTCCAACTAAGAATTCACCTCTCATTAGCCTCTTGCTATAGACCCATAGGACTTGGATACATTAACAACAATGGTAATTAATGATAAATATTCTTTTTTGGGGATGGAAAATATTGGCAATGAAGCTTAGGACACAGGCATTAAAATCCTCTCCACGCGATATTCATGAGATATATGAATGTTGAACAAGTAGAGCTTGGTGCTTTGAAAGTGAACCTTCTCAAGGTGACTTGGATTCTAAAAAATGTGGTAATGGCACTTGTTTGAATTTTCTGGCACGAGGAGATGAGTTTCTAGTCTGTAGGGGGAATTGCTTACACAAGAGTCATAGGAGGCATCATAGGAGATCCAATATTGTACCTTGATCTTTGGCTGTGCTTGCTCGAGGGTGGAGAGAGGCAACATGGTAGAGTGTGGACTCCATTGGTAATGCAAAATATAATTTTGGATCCATGCTTGAAGCATCTCTTGGTTTCGTTGGGAAAATGGGACATAAATTTGCACGATTTTCCTCATGCTAAGGAGGCAATAAAAAAGTGGGTGTTAGAAAAAATCAAGACTGCCATGTGGACAAAGCAGGTAGGAAAAAAAAACATATTATGTCAAAGAATTTAACCCAACATGGAAAAATGATGACAAATAGTATTTGAGATCCTCAACCAAAGGAAAAGCGAAAATTTTAATAGCACAACTCAGGTCTAGCTCCCATAATTTAAGATGTGAAATTGGTAGATGGGTAGTCCCTAAAGAAGGTTGGGAAGAACGAACTTGCATTTTTTGCAGCAGAGGAGTGGTTGAAATAGAATAACATTTTATCAAAGAATGTGCAGTGTATGAAGTCATTCGTCACCAACTTGATAACAACCTAAACGTGAGCAATCTCACCAAGCTTTTTGAGGAGACAATGCTTCACAAAACAACAAATTCTTACTCAAGTTACATAACAATAGAATTATCATTGAAAAAACACTGAATAAAGATTAAGTGATAGTGATTATCCCCTTAGACTACGAGATCTCATGAATGTAATTAAAAATAATTCAATTCAATTCCATGGTTAAGTTTCTGTTAAACCATATTATAACCATATTTCAGTCCTAAATAGTACAACAATCACACTATCTAGATGATATTTTCACTGATAATCTATATTGGTGGAGAGCTCTAAATTAATATCCTCATCGTGAATTTTAATTCAATTCCATAGTTAAGTTTTTTTAATTCAATTCCATAGTTAAGTATATTACACGAAAGGTGTTCTCTTTGTGAGATTAGGCGGGCCAACACTGTTAACCCCACCCAATCAAAAAGCTTTATGAGATTTATTTTTTCCCTTCTACCCAGTTATATTTTGACACGTTTGAGCAAGTTTTAAAGCAAGTTTCAGTGACATTTTTTATGGTACTCCTCCTTGACATTTCTTCTCAACTTCCAGCACAGTCTGCAAACTTGTTACGATGGAGAACACCATGCCACCATAGATAGCCACAAGAAGGAGTTGCGGGGAGTCTCAAATTTTCCTTGGGTTCGATTTCTGGAGCTCCCCATATTTTATTATTATCCGGCGACACAGATCACGAGTTTAGACGTAGTCCATGAGTGTTTACTGAAGGCGGATGGGTAAGTGTGAGGATAGGAATAGGAAATGGGAATTGAGATTAGAATGTAGTAATCGAACCACTAACATAGTGAGTCTACAATGGAAGTTTTCTGCAATGGAAATGTTTTCCCTCAGGCGTGATTCCCATTGGGTTGTTGCGAGCGTGGGGCAGATGGGCGTTGGGGTCAGAATCCCTCCCCCTCCCAATTCAAGTGATGATGGGCAGTGCCAGATTCGAAGGTTGGTCATCATGATAGAGCTCTCTTCCAATGCCCACGATATGAAGGACCTGGGCTTCGGCCTTTGCGGAAAGTATTTACCATCCACTGGGGGGGAATTTGGCTTCAAGGTCATGATTCCGCAGGCGGATATTGTTTCTATGGATGTCGAGGAAGAGGGGAAGAGGTTGAAGAATAAGGTCAAGAGATGAGGCTTGAAGCTAAGGGTGGTAAATGCTTCCTTGAAGATGCTTCTTACCAGAGAAATTGCGGGGATTATTTCCAGAACTGCGATCATGCCTCTTGAGACTATAAGAACCCATCATTAGGGCAATTTTGAGGACTAAAATGGGCCTCCTAAGAAAAATGTAAAACCAAAATAAACTTTATAAGAACCAATAGTATTCAATAGGATGATGTAAACTATGGGGGCTGATTCATTATTTTTTGAGTAAAAAAGTAAAAGATTAAAAATTAATAAAATATAAAACTACTTTTTCAACTTGTATTTCCAACTTATCTCCCTAAGGTTTTACTCAAATTTCGAGCGGGAGTACTCGTTGGATGTAAAATTTAATTCCTCATCCAAGGAGTACCCATGTTGCATTCTTATGATGAACCCTTCTACACGAAAAATGAAAAATACATGAAAAACGTGATTGAAATCACGTTTTTCATGTATTTTTCATTTTTCGTGTAGAAGGGTGCATCAAAAGTATGCAACATGGGTACTCCTTGGATGAAGAATAAAATTATGCATCCAATGAGTGTTCCCGCTCGAAATTTGAGTAAACCCATAAGGAGATAAGTTGAAAATATGAATTGAAAAATTATTTTTTTACTTTTTTCCCTCTAAAATTTGATGATGTAATCTAATAATATTTTATTATTTCCACTATTATTTTATAATTTCCTTAGGAGGCCCATTTCAGACCTCAAAACTCCCCTAATATTAATGGTAGGCAGCAGCGGGAAATCAATGACCGAGGTACTTAATCATATCATGTAGAATGAGGGTTGGGAGATTTTTTTCATGAGAAATGGTGTTAATGTCATTAGAGTTGTCCCCAACAAATCCATTGAGCTTTTTGCATACGACACAATGAAGAAGTTCTTGACCCGTAAACCAGGGGAACCACCTTGTATTTTTTTTTGTCTCCCCTATTGTTGGAGCAGTTGCAAGAGTGTGCTCTACATTATGTACATATCCTCTGTACTTGTTAAAGACTTGAATGACCATTCAAAGAGGCGTATGTGATAATTTTGTAGATGTATTTCGTAAAATAATTCAGGAAGAAGGTCCCTAAGAACTTCTTAGGGGTCTCACACCAATTTTGATAGGTGTTGTGCCTTATGTTGCGAAATAATAATTTTCTTATGAAACATTATGAAATCTTTATAGGAAGCTTACTAAAAAACAAAAAAAAAAGGAATATATCAACCCTTATTATTGGATCTACAACAGATTCCATCTCAAGTACTGTTACATTTTCTTTGGAAGTTGCAAGAAAACAAATTTAGTAGGTGCTCTCAGTGGAAGACAGGTTTATAAGAATCTATTCCACGCATTATCCAGTATACTTGAGAAAGAAGGCATGCCAGTCTATACAAGGGTTTAAGTCCAAGTTGAATGAGTTGGTCCCAGTTGCGGGTATATCCTTTATGTGCTACAAAGCTTGCAAGAGGTTGCTTATTGAATAATATTTGAAACATTTCTTATAATTGGATGTGAGTGTCCTACTTTTTTTGGCTCACCACTCAATGATCAGTCATAGTAAAAAAAATCATATTACTTGATTCGTCTTGGATGATGGTAATCGACTGGAATTCCATGAATATATGGAAAGGAAGTTGATCTCTTTCTACTCATCATTACTAGCAGAAGAAGGGTATGATCGATTGGAAGATATTGCAAGAGTCACTCGACATGTTCCACACCTGGTCACAGCAGATCTGAACGAGGCACTCCTTTTGCCAATGACAAGAGATGAGGTGGAAGAGGTGGTTAAGAGCATGCCCTTAAATAAATCATTGGGCCCTGAGGGATTCACGTCGGGATTTTTCAAGGCTTGCTCTCCTATTCTAAGGACGAAGATAGTGGAGTTGGTGGAGGAATCCCGGAGGCACAAGCAGGTGTTGTCAGGTCTCAACACAACCTATACCACGTTGATTCCAAAATCCATAGAAATGAATACTCCAAGTGATTTCCGACCCATTTCCCTTTGCAATGTGATCTACAATATCCTTTCATCAGTGTTGGTTTTCCAATTGAAACCCATCCTTCATCATATCATTAGTTTGGAATAGTAGGGGTTTGTCGAAGGGAGGAAGATCTTGGACAGAACTGTTACATCCCATGAAGTCACCCAATCAATGAATATCCACAAAAAACAAGGGATGCTTCTCAAATTAGATCTCTCAAAACCCTACGACAAGATCAGTTGGACCTATTTTTTAGAAATATTGTGGGAATTTGGCTTTGCTGAGGATTGGGTGACCTGGATCAGATCACTAATCTCTATTCCATTCTTCTCCATCTTGGTTAATAGTACCCCCTCTCCCACCTTCAGGTCATCCAGAGGTCTATGGCAAGGTGATCCGCTATCGCCATTTATCTTCATTATTTTTACTGACGGCCTTAGTCAGTTGATCAAAGAATCTAAGAGTAACAATACCTTGAGGGGCCTTCATTTACCTAGTACCACTATAGATATGAATCATCAACAATTTTTAGATGAAAACTTCCTGTATGTTGAAGAAACACTTGGGGAAGCCCTTCAGATCGACAACATCCGAGAAAAATTCTAGACGACATCAGGTATGCTCTTGAATAAATATAAAAATAATATTAATTTTTTTCATACCCCCCGACCTTTCTAAGCCTTCCTGACCAGGGTCCTAGGATTTTCCATAGGTGTCTTACCTTCGAAATACCTGTGAGTTCTCCTCCTGGCTAACCCTCTTCGCATCTCCCCCTGGAAATAATTATGTGCCAAAATACTAAAGAAGATTTCAAAATGGACCTTTTGAGTTTTGAATCTCGCAGGTCACATTACCCTCTTAAAAATCGTCCTTCATGATATTCGTTTGTATCAAATCTCACCCCTTCCTACCCCAAAAATTATCTATAGAGATTTGACGACATTGTTCATAAAATTTTTATGGAATGGTGCAACTATGGAGAGGAAATGGCCACTTGTAGCATGGGAAAAGCTCTGTCTCCCCAAGTATCTAGGCGGGTTGGGAATCCGAGACCCGAAAATATTGAATGCTACCCTCGACGCCAAAATTTGGTGGTACTAGATTCAAAGTGGAGCTAAATGGTGGAAACAAATCTGGACACATAAACATAGGCAAGGAAAATCTCAACGAGAGCTTTTGAGGAACCACTCTACTACCCCTGGATCAAGAATCTGGAAAATGGCCAACCAAAATAGTTATATTATCTAAGATCACTTCTTTTTGGAATCTTAGGATGGCCAACCAACACTCTTCTCTAAGGAATCATGGAAGCAACATCCCTGCCTAGTCAGGGAGGCATAATTATAGGTTCTCCATGGCACGATTCAGGATCAAATCCCAGGGTGGGTGGCAAACTACTAGATCGAAGGACAAGAAAACAATGGTTGGAGATGTTGGAAGAAGGCACAAGACTAACACATACACATCAGCAATGAAGAGTGGGAAATTCTCTCCAATTAACTGGTCACATCGACGGATCCGCCAATCTCAGCACCCTGATAAACTCATGTGGGGATACTCCACCGTAGGAAACTTCTCCCTTCATGAACCATATCTCATTAAAAATAAAACCCTTAACAATCCTAGAAGGAATATATGATAGATAATGTGTGGTGACATATTATGGCCCAAAGTGGCCCATTTGTTATGGCTAATGGGACATAAAAAAATCCTCATATGGGATAGATTAGTAAAGAAAGGATACGAGGGGTCATCCAGATGTGCTCTATGTATGAAAACAAAAGAAACAATACAACATCTCATGAAGGAGTGTCCCCTAGCAAAACAAGTTTGGAGGCAGATTTATGATCTCTTTGATCCCATGGACCACTACCAGGAGGATATTTGGGAGATTATTGAAGATTGTTCGAACCATCGATTCTGAAACCCCATTGTTAATAGAGCCTAGAATATTTCTCTGGGGTTTGTATTATGGAATTTTTGGAAGGAAAGCAGTAGAGTTATCTTCTAGAATAAGTCCCCTTCCAACTCTCTAGCTTGGACATAGGTTAAAGATAACATTCAGGAAACCATCCTCTCAGAAAAATGGGAACCCGATCATTGGAAGGTAAACCCAGAGAAATTATGTATCCTCTCCTCCCTCAATCTTTCTTAGGATATGATCTACCAGGAAAACCCATCATCCAAGGTTCCTGGGACAACTTCACCATCAGAATTCACCAAGCCCCCTCAGGGATGCATCCAAATTAATTTTGATGTGGCTTCCAAAGGGAACCATGATCTGGAAGGGTATGGAGGGGTGCTCCAAGACCATACATGCCAAGCAACAAGATCTTTTGTAGGGTACTATGGTATCACCACCAATAGCATTGTTGAGCTAACGACCCTAGAAGACAGGCTTGTTTTGACTCAACAAAAACATCGAAGGAGGATTCATATAGTTGGGGACTAGAGGTTGATCATACACATATCCCAAACGATAATCAATGGATCTACCATTCTAAAAATTGCTCGGATTTAGCGATTGAAATATCAATTAGAAAGGATCAAGCACCTCCTAGCTAGATTCAAGTGTGTAACCACTGGCCATGTCCTTCGATCAGGAAAAAAAGTGGGGGATTGGATGGAAAAATGGGGATCAATAAGCACTCACAAATAATTCACCACCTCTTGGGGGGCTTGTGGAGAAAGGCACACCTTGATCCAGGTGACCTCCAGGCCCTCCAAGGTCTCATGGACACATACCTCTAGGTACCCAATGGGGGTGCCATAAATTACATATATACGGTCGAGGAGGCGATGATGGAGCTTGTATGACCTCCACACGCACCCTCACCCCATGTTAATGCGATGTGATATTGAGGGGAAAACATGGGATGCTTCTTCCATAGGAGATGGCTATTAATCCTCGCATCTGGAGCTCGCTTGGTATTTTTTAGTCACGGTGGGAGATGGTTTTGGTTTTCATTGAGGAGAGGGTCACATAGCTCCTGCATTCCTTATCGAGATATAGGCCTTTGGGTAGAGGTAGAGAAGTTACTAGAAGTTTTTCATTCTGGTGGGTTGTGGTGGCCCTGGCCGACCCTTGGGATCCTTGAATGCCCGGGGAGAATGAAACGTTACTCATTCTCATTGATCCTCTTCGTATTCATGGTGCTGGTGAGAGGGGAGGTGCCAGAGCTTGCAGGCCTTGGAAAATTTCCAATGAATCTCCTTCTCTTGGGTCGTGTGGGTTGGGGAATTTAGCAGGTTAGTTTGTGTATCTAAACCACCGTGGAATTGTGGCAAGGCCTCTAGGTCTTTGGGTTATTCAAAGAAATTTTCATCATGGAGGGTACAACTAGCTAGTGGAGGCACACTGAGGAAATCAACGGGTGGCGGTCAGACGTTTTGTGGTGGTTTAGTGGCATCAAGATAGAGAATTCTTGCCTCTCTCCTCTTGGGTGTGGGGAGAACATTATGGTCATGGTGGGTGTTGGTTTGACCCCCATTTACCTTTGTGGGTAGTGGTCAAATGTTGCTATGTGTTCTAGTACAATGATTTGATTGGAGGTAATTATCTTCGGAGTCGATACTGGATGTTGGGGTTCATTGAGATGCTCCACCATAGAGGGTGGCCCCGTCATGGGGGTGGAAATCAGTGGCACACCGAGCACCCAGGTCAAGATAGTGTATCTTCTTCAGATTCATATGGAATTCGTGAGATAGAGGAGGTCCCTACATGCTCTCTGAGTCATGTGGTTTCCCCAACTACGTTGGAGTTTATCGTAGCCCAAGTGCAGAACTGTAATATCCCAAATGATAAAATAATCAATAGATCAGGCACATCTAGGCGTTTTAGTTAAAAATAATTGCTATCAAACACTTAACACAACAAGATATGGAAACACAACCTTTTATTTATATTATTAGCTAAAAATAAAACTAACACATGCCCAAACAAAATATTGGAACCCCTACAAATGGCATGGACGTCTGCCCAACAATGAAAAAGCTAAGATACCAGAGCCCGATTCTGAATCCTGGATGGATCCACCACACAAAATTCATTGCGAGGTTTTCATCTCGGGATCAATGCTAGAACTGGCCATGCCAATTTCTCAACCAAAACAAAATAAGATAGATAAAATTGAATGATACAAATACCTAGCTTTTGTCCCCTTTTAAAGGCTTGATCGACTCTCTAGAACCTTATTTTATTATTTTACCTTGAAAACTGAAGGTAAATAGCATGGGCTAATACCATGGGAAAAATACCACAGTAAATACCATGGACAAATTTCTTCCATTTTGAAAATATCAAGAAGGGGAATATTACAAATCCTCCCACCCAAATATTGCTTGCCCTCAAGCAATTCATTGTTATCCACGTTAGAAGCATTGATACTAGGATTCCATACAATTGAGTGTGACATGCTAAAATATCCTGAATGGATCCTCTGATACCTAGATTTTAAACAATCCTCCAACCAATCCCACCCCCAATGGATTATCCTGGATCCCAATGCCACCTTAAAAGAAACTGAAGACTCCAAAGAGGAGCTCTGACACTATAAAAGAAAGAACACAATAACATTCCATTTGCATTACCGGATATGGAAACTTTTACATGGTAAAGAAACTTCTCTAGGCTCATTGTCGGTGGAGATAGCTTCTTCAGGAAGCTAAGTGATCTCTCTAGAAACACGCTAGAAACATCTAGATGAATCCTTTGCATTAAATTTTGTAAGCGTAGTTGGTTGGAATTAATGTATATCCAACACTCCCCCTTAATTTCAACCATATGACAGACACACAAAATACACAATACATAAGACACAAACATACCCTTAATTGACATTCCTACTGGTGTAAGTCTCAGCTAGGCATACAATATTACATGACAACAAGAATTTCATTTTTGTCTTCTTTCTGAAGGGTCTAGCTTGTTCATTGGAAGATGCAGTTTCATCTTCACCTTTCTTTCCATAAGATAGTGGTAGAGCTTTTCCTTTCTTGATTGGAGTCTAACATTATTTGCATTCAACAATGTTGTAGGTTCTTGGGACTTATACTTGTCCTTTTCATTTGAAATATCATCAATTTTTATTGCTTCTTCCTCATTGTCAATATCTGCACACTTAAAAGCAATGTTAGGCTTATATAAAAGATCATAAAAAGAACCATACTGATTCTGCTCCTTTAAGAGAGCTTTCCTTCCTTCATCTTTCATAGTTGGTTGATTCATGTCTTCAACCTTTTTAATCAACTCTATGTCATTCTGCATTTGATTTGTGTTTGGAGATAGGCATATCTTCTCACCAAAAAACTTATCAATAAGATGCTTTTCATGCATCAAATTGAACCACTCTTCATGAGATACATAATTCTCATCAAATTTGGCTTCACAAGTTTTTGCATCATAGAGAGTTCCCTGATTATCACATGCTACTCTATTGTCAGCTACCGCCATACTTTCAGTCTTGATCCCAGTTATGATGCTTTCAACAATCACTATTTTTAACAACTTCATCTACTTCACCTTTCTCACTCCACTTCATGCTATATTTCATTTCAAGAATATGCCAAAACATTTTTGGATCATATATTTCACCAAATTCATTTAAAATGCTTAAGAGGATGTTTTCATCTAGAGCTGATATAATAAGAAACAATGCTACTGCACCTCTACTCTTAACATCGGAATTCATAGAAGTTTCTTGGACAAATTTCCATAAATCTACTGAACCAAGCAGTACCTCTGTTGTAATAGCCCAAAGCTCAAAATTTTTACCTGAGAATGACAACAGCATTGGCATTAATCTTTTTAGTATTGAATCAGTCTCTTCAAAATATTCAAGATGATTGAGACTTTTATCTAGCACTTCATATTTGGCCTTTGCACTCTGATTCTTTTTCTTCAACACTTTCAATTCTCTTCAAGATTGTTTAATTTTCCTTTGCTGACCCATGATTTCAGTTAGCTCCATGGCAGTAGCTCCATGTTCTTCCAAGTAGAAGAAATTAAAGTAAGCACAATTTTTTTAACACTGGAGGATCCAAATTCACGAACCCAATAATCGAGGCTCAATAGTGTCATGACAAGACAACACTCAACTACACAACGCTGCTCAAACCCTCAGCTTACACTCAATTCAACATCAAAATTTTGCACCAAATATAACAACCCAAAAAAACACTTAGCATCATAACTTACCACGTGGCTCCATTTGACACTGGTCACCAAGATGCTCTGTGATAGTCTTGTATCACAACAGTCACACCTGTATGATCGAATAGCAGCAACTCTCTCTGAACAATGATTAAATGCACAATATAATTCACAAGTGGCTTGCCGGTATGGTCAGTTCCACTTGGGCTTCAATGATCCAGATTTATGTAGGAACACAACAGAATACACATATAACCCCAAATACAAAGGTGCAACGGAAATAACACTTCATTTGATTAATATAAAAGAACTGGAATTTTCTTACAGACAGAATGGAAATAAACTAGCTAGGGCGCTAGTAGCTTATCTCTTATAAGAGATGTGGTGGCTACAGGCCTCTAAACTTTGTGTTACAATGAGGCTCAAAGGCCTATATATTATTTAGAAATAATGAGAAACCCTAAACATCCAAAAACCTAACCCTAGGAGATGAAACACCAGAATATGGGCCCCATTGGGGTAAATTGGTACATCAATTTCCCAAGGTCATAACTTTGCCATACTATCTCTGTTTGACACAGTGCATGATACATCGTTAGAAAGATATATTCGAGGATTACAAATTTTGAATGCGAATATCAATTTTGGAACAAAATCATATTTTCCAGACAAGCGATGCCCAAAAAACGTCATTTAGGGCCTTAAAACGCCTTCGGAAGTTCAACATCCGAAAAAATGCTAAAATTAGTAAACTATGCTATAATTAAGGAAAATGAAAAAATGAAAGAGACAATGGTGGGGCCCCAAGTCTAAAAGGCGGCTAGCCACCAATATCCACTTGGATCATTCCTCCCCCCTTAGGAAGCAATGGTCCCCATTGCATTGAGTTCCTCCATGAGATGTGGAAACTTCTGTTGAACTTGGTCCTTGGTGAACCACTTACCTTGGTGCAGGAGTTGGCCAACTTTGACAACCCGATACAGTTGGATCTTCTGCTGGCAAGTGTTCCTGATTTTCATGTCCATGATACAACCTATGGTGGCATGTTCCATGCATTATGGGTTTAACTTTGTTGGTGTGAGTTGTTTTGCAATGTCGGAGGTATCCAGTAGAGGTGGGAAGTAGGGCTGAGGGTGGTCCACATTGAATACTAGGTGCAGACCAAGGAATGGTGGAATACTGAGCTCGAAGGCATTGTTCCCTACAGCCTTGGTGATGGTGTATGACCCATATCGGAGTAGGTGAAGCTTGTGATGGGGTCCAGTGAGGTGCTCCTTCTGTAAATGTAGCCACACTTTGTCACCCACCTGGAAGTTGTGTGGCACCTGATGTTGATCATGTTGTTGCTTGTACTTAGCATTGGCTCTGTACAATATGTCATGAACCTGTTGGCGAATGTGCTAAATACGCTTGATGAAGTTGTTCGCTTTGTCAGCTTTAGAGTAGACATGAGCCGAAGCAGTCTGAGTAGCCGGAAATGGCATTGCTACGTCAATGGGACATAATGGATGGAATCCCAAGCCCACTTGAAAGGGGCTGTGGTTGGTTGAGCTGTGGAGAGCCCAATTATAATTTTTTTATACATAGGGGAGGATATCATCCCATGTGTGTGGATGCTTTGAATTGTACATGCAAAGAATGTGTATAATCATTCTGTTGACGACCTCTGTCTGGCCATCAGTTTGGGGATGGAAAGTTGTGGACTTGGTGAGTTTGGTGTCTAGCATTGACCAGAGGCTAGACCAAAATGTGATGAGGAACTTGTTGTCCCAATTTGAGATGACAGACAGTGGGATCCAAAAGTACACCCACACTCATTCAAAGAAGAGTTTAGCAGTGGCTTCTGTTGCGATATTCTTCTTGCAGGCCGTCATAATGACCATCTTCGAGAATCTGTCGATGACCACGAAAACACAGTCATTTCCATTCTTAGTAGAAGGAAGGCTCGACATGTAATCCATGGAGATGGAATCCCAAGGTTGAATAGGAGTAGGTAGCAGAGTATAGAGGCCTTGCTTCTTGATGGTCGGTTTGGCAATGGCGCAAGTAGTGCGGGATCTGATGTACTTCCCGACATCCTGTCGAAGGTTCAACCAATAGAAATACTTTTGTAGTACTGCTACTGTTTTCTCAACCTCAAAATTCCCAACAACTTGACTGTAGTGTGCTTCCCAAATCATCTTGGCACACTCGCATGAAGGAACACAAAGGTGTCCTAGGTGACATAGAAGTGCATCTTGGAGGTGAAAATTTGGAGCTTGCGTACCCTCCAAGAGTGTCTTGTTTGTGTGGCCAAATTATGGATCACTCTTGTAGAGAAGAGGCTAATCAAAAGTCTCGTGCCCACAAGAGTTGAGAATGGTGGTTAGTGCCACGATCAGTGGTTGGCTGAGGCAATCTACAACATTATTGGTGATACCTTTCTTGTAATTTATGTTCAAATGAAACTGTTTCACATATGTGGACCACTTCTGATGGTGATCATTCTGCAACCTCCCTTATGTCTATATGAATTTCAGGGGTCGGTGGTCCTTGTGGATGATTGTTTCCTTCCCCAAAATGTAATGCTTCCATTGTCGACAAGCTTGCACAATGGAATACATTTCTTTGTCATAAGTGGGATACTGGCGTGCTATGTCAGACAATGTCTCACTATGATATGCCATTGGATGCCCATGTTGAATAATAACTGCCCCAATAGCATATTCGGAGGCATCTGTCTCGATATCAAATGGTAGTTACAAGTCTGGTAATTTGAGCACTGGGGAAAAATAGAGGCGATGTTTCAATTTTGCGAATGCCTTCTATTTAGATTCCGACCAAAAGAATTTTTCTTTCACTCCTCCCTTGGTGACTTGACTCAAGGGCCAAGTGATATGAGAGAATCGCAACATGAACCTGCGGTAGAATTTAGCAAGACCCAGAAATATGCAAAGCTCTGTTAGAGTGGTTGGGGCTGGGCAATCCCAAATGACTTGGATCTTGGTTGGATCCACATGCACCCCCCTTTCATCAATATTGTATCCCAGATACTGAACCTGGGTCATGCCAAAAGTGCACTTCTCCAAATTGGCACACAACTTGTGTTGCCGTAGTTTTTGGAGGACCTGTTAGATGTGGTAGAGGTGATCTTCCCAAGTCTGACTGAAGATCATAATGTCATCCAAGTACACCACTACAAATGAGTTGGTGAATGGCTGCAATATGTCGTCCATCAACCTCATGAAGGTTGTAGGAGCATTCCTCAACCCGAAAGGCATGGCAAACCATTTGAAAAGGCCCACCTTCGATTTGAAGGCAGTCTTCCACACATCGGTGGGCTCGATTGGTACCTGGTGATACCCAGACTTCAAGTCGATCTTGATGAAATATTTTTCCTTTTTGATTTGGTCGAGAAGGTCATCAATCCGTGGGATCGGGTACCTATTCCGGACAATGATCTTGTTCAACACCAGATAGTCAATACAGAGTCTCCAAGTCTCATCCTTCTTCTCCACCAACACGATCGAGCTCCTAGAGGGCAATGAACTCGGTTGGATGTGACCTTTCTACATTAGCTCCTGAATCTGCCTCTTGATTTCATCGTTCTCCAAAACAGAGCACTGATAGATTGGTCCATTGGGTATCGATGGCCATGGGATCAAATCAATGGGATGCTTGACCTGACAGTGCAGAGGCACCCCTGTGGGTAAGGTGAATATGTCTCCGTACTCCTCCACGACCTTGTCCATTTTTTGTTGTCGTGCAAAGGAGCCCTGTCTGGCGGTCGTGGCCACAATCTTCTTCTTGCCTTGGGGGCAGATCATCAGGAAAAAAAATTTCCCGGTTTTGGAAATGAGCTTACCACATTCTTTTACAGTAACCAAAGAGATAGCAGCAGGCGGTGGTACCTCTGGTATCCTATACAACTTATTGCCCAAAGTAATCACAACAACGCGAGGTTGGGACTCATACACAGCGTGTCGCTTCCACAAGTATTGTTGGCCTAATAATACATCACAAACATCAAGAGGAGAAATTTCAAATAATACCTCATCCGTGAAGGGCTTGATGCTGTAGCGAAGGCAACACTGCTGGCTGACGAGGAGATCCCATCCTTGGTGAAGCTACCCGATGGTGTATGGTTGTGGGTGTGCTGTGGTCGGAAAGCTCAAACACTTCACAAACTCTACTGAAATGAGGTTCTTCTGGCTCCCACTGTTGAAAATGAACTGTAGTAGGCAACCCTTTACCCACATCTGGGAGTGGAATAGACACTCCTCCTTCTATGGATCTTTCGGTTCCTCCTTCTGTATCTTCACAGTGGCAATGGTGGCATTGGTATCCATATAAATAATCTTATTCTCTTTGTCATTCCCCTTTTCGGGTTCTAATTCATAATCGGAGCATGACTTTGATTTAAAATCCCTCATCTCAGCCACCAGTGACTGCTTGGCCCGACACTCACTTCTATTGTGAGTGGAGCTCTTATGGAACTCACACCACTTTCTCGTGTCTTTCTTTGGCTTCATGGTGTTGTTATTTACTTGCGGCTTTGGCAGGTTGTCATTGGCTTCCATGCCTTGGATTTGTCCTTTTTTTTGCGGTTTGGGGACACCTTTACCTTGATTTTGATTCACAGATCCAAATTCTCGCTTCTCTTGTTTGAATTTCTTCTCAATATTGGAAGCATATTGGTATGTCGTACCAAGAGAGGAGATATCGAGGAACTCCATTTCATCCTAAATTTATCTGTGCAGAAAACGGTGATACTTTAGCACCAAATGTTTCTCCGAATATTTGATACCCAAATTTGTGTGCAGGGTATGGAGCCGATTCGTCAGCTCATGCACATCTTGATCCCTTTGTTGCCGCAACGTGGTCCATTGTATGTACTTGTCCTCATAGTTCCCCATGGGATAGTATTTTTCCTTGATGGCGTCTCAGAAATAATTCGAAGTGGGTATGACCGAGAACAGAGAGGGTTATCTCTCGTCCTTTTTCTCACAGTAGGTTTCCCAATAGTCCTTGACATGGGGGGTAGATTTGAGGAGTCCAAAAATAATCTTCTCCCGGTCGAAAAAGTCATGAACCGAGAAATATCCTTCTAATAGATTCAACCATCTATCTATGGCATATGCATCTATTTGGCCCTCAAATATGGGAATGTCAAAGTTTAGCTGTACCTTAAAGGGAGTCGTGCCTCCAGAGTGACTACTGGATGCAGATGCGTCACCGGTGGGCAGTTGTTGAAGGCAATGGGAAAATTTATCCATAATCATGTTCCTTTGTTTCTCGAAGGCCTCCTCGAGCAATATTTTGGAAGGATCTCCTCCTCTCTCATCTTTCTTTCCATCCCCCATGGACAGTCGTCGGGGTTTGCGAGGCTGATCTTGCAAAGGTTCAACCAGATCGAGCCCTAACTCCTTATACCCCGACCTCGTTAGGGACATGCAATGAAGGATCGAGAAAAAGCAGACCGCTCTGATACCACTGATCTAGATTTATGCAGGAACACAACAGAATACACATATAACCCAAAATACAAAGGTGCAGCGGAAATAACACTTCATTTCATTAATATCAAAGAACTAAAATTTTCTTACAAACAGAATGGAAATAAACTAGCTAGGGCGCTGGTAGCTTATCTATGAGAAGAGATGTGGTGGCTACAGGCCTCTAAAATATGAATTACAATGAGTCTCAAAGGCCTATATATTATTTAGAAACAATGGAAAACCCTAAACATCCAAAAACCTAACCCTAGGAGATGAAACACCATAACATGGGCCCTATCGGGATAAATTGGTACATCAATTTCCTGGGGTCGTAAATTTGCCATACTATCTCCATTTGATGCACATGATACATCGTTAGAAAGATCTATCCGAGGACTAAAAATTTTGGTTGCAAATATAAATTCCAAAATAAAATCATATTTGCTGGAAAAACGATGCCCAAAAAACATCGTTTAGGGCTTCAAAACGGTTCCGGAAGTTCAACACCCGAAAAACTGCTAAAAATAGTGAACTGTGATATAATTAAGGAAACTGAAAAACTGAAAGAGACAATGGTAGGGCCCCAAGTGGAATAGGTAGGTGGCCACCAATATCCACCTAGATCTTTCACACAATTCTGCAATAGCTCACACGGCATTGAACCTTCAAGTGCAGAGGTCCAATAGAACACTGAGCCCTCAACTCTTCACTTTGCACACATTGTCGACACTCATTTCATGGTATGGCCAGGTCCAACTATTCATAGTTGAGACTGGGACAGATTGCAAAAAATTCACAAAATAACAAGGCTCAACACCTCCTCATCATGCAGCTCCAACAGGTTGGCAACACAGCATCTTGCGTCGTAGCATCTGCTCCACAATCAAAATCACAACAACCAAGTTGAAACCCTCTGATTTTACGAGTTCCCAAATGGAAATATTCACAATTATTTCACAAAATAAATACTCCCAACACACAATACTCCCACACTTTGACTACACTTACACAACTTCCACACGCTCGCAACTCCATGCACGTGAAATGCATACTCCAGCTCCAACTTCCAAGCTTCATGAAACTCCACACTTCTACAGGCAACAACCCTACCAAGATCTAAACTCACTTTCACACCCTTGGATCATATCCATCTTGCTCCACACATAAGACTTGGATTGATGTCGCATTTCACCACATGTTCAACATAGCCTCTACACAGTGCTCTCTCGCACGCTCAACACAACTTTACCTTGCTCAACACGTCATAGACGACTCCAAAAACTCTTAAATAAATGTTGGCCTCTTCTTACTGGCACAATATGGATTCACTTAACTCCATTACCGACCTCAAACAGAACAAACACTCCTCAAGCTAGAAACAAACTCAATTTTCAATATGCAGTAGAACAGTTACTACGCAATACAGCTCTTCAGAAGACACCAACATTCACGCTTACAACACTTCATAGTAAGAGAGTGGATTTCTCCTCCATCTCTGCTCAACACTTACAGCACAAAGACTCTACACTAAGAGATTCATCATATCTATGCTCCAACGTGTATCCAAGCTGCTCTAGCTAACACGATTCATGTCACGCCAAACATCCAAGTCACCACCTTCACAACCCCTAGTGAATAACATGGATTCAATGGTTTTCTCACTGGATCAAACCCCTGCTCTCAGTATGAAACCCTCACTAATACAAATATGGTCTGCCAACTGGTTGCAGAAAACAGACCCTCGCTGGATCGAACCCCTGGTCACTGCGTCCACAACCTGCGAATGACGGTACCTACAAATCTTTGGTATCGTGATACTCCAAAGAAAACTTTACCACTCCTGGGATTATGGATCAATGATCTCAGATATAGAAATAATAGATCTATATCAGAACCAAAAATAATAGATGCAGAAAGAACCCACGTTCCAATATATATCTAGATCCATTCCAAAAATCACAGTAGGAAAATTTCTAGAATAAATCAACTAGGGTGATATTAAATACCACTAAAGATGGAATGTTGGTTAGGGTGACAATAAATCCCATCAAATTTCTAAAGTTCTCTGCATAAAAATATTAGGTTGGCAGGATGCATAATTCTGATACCACTTTAATATTTTGAATGATAAAATAATCAACAGATCTGACACATCTAGGTGTTCTAGTTAAAAATAACTGCAATCAAACACTGAACAAAGATATGGAAATGTAGCCTTTTATTTATACTATTAAATAAAAATAAAAGTAACACTTGCCCATACAAAAAATTGGAACCACTGCAAATGGCATGTATGACTGCCCAAAAATGACACAACTAAAATACTGGAGCCCATTTTTGAATCCTGGATGGATCCATCACACAAATGTCACCACGGGGTTTAGTCTCGGGATGAATTCTAGAACAATAAGATAGATAAACCTGAATGATTGAAATGCCTATCTTACTTCCCCTTTTAAAGGTTTGATTGGCCCTCTAAAACCTTATTTTATTGCATTCCCTAAAAACTGAAGGTAAATACCATGGGGAAATACCATGGAGAAAATACCACAGTAAATACCATGGACATATTTCGTCCATTTTGATTAGATAAAGAAAGGGAATATTACAATAGCATCCAAGTGAATATGGACATCCTTAGGGAACATAGGTATAATGATCGTAATGAGTTTTTTCCTTTCATAAAATACATTCAGTTCAACCAGAGTGAAATCATGGAATAAATAGATAACCTGCCACGCCAACAAAGGTGCATCAATGACCACCTTCGCACCTTGGAAGCGAGGGTGGAGCATATTAATTTTCACATGCATGAATATGTTGGCCATTTCGCAGCTCCCCCTTTGATTCCCCCCAATCCCCCTCCTTAAAATGTTGTTCTTTGTTGTGTTTCAAATATTTTTTATTGTATGTATGTTATGACTTCTAAGTCGTATGAACCGTTTCTTCATGTTATCCTCCAAGTCCCAATCTAAGCAATTCTGGTTGGATTGAGAGAAAGGGCCCGTCGAGAAAAATTTTGTACTTTTCACTTTGATGATAATCTAATGATTGAACTTTGAATAGGGGGAAGCATTACTTAATTCCTACATCACATTTAATTTCTTTCAACTAACCCTTAGTTTTCCTAAACCTGGGTATAACATTCCTACAACCTTAACATGACACAACCTTATTTGTTGTTTTGATTGATTCAACAACCTTATACAATGATATTAAGCATAATGAGGTTGGTCAAAGTTGAATTATATGCTAAATTCATGTGTCCTTTATCTCTTTTCCATGTTTTTCTTGTCATACGTTGATTGTCAAAATAATTTTATTCAACTTTGCTAAAGTAAGGCTATTCATAATTTTCCTACAATTAGATGGATTATATTTATTTTCAATTTTAAAAGTAGGCATAATAAAGCTATGTATCCACTATTTAGTGAAACTCTACTTGGAAACTAAATTAAGGAGCCTATGAGTGTGAAGGATGAGGATAGGCCATCCAATTTTTAATATTTCATCGTGATAGCCATCATTGCCTTTATCTTTCTTTTTGTGAGCTACTTAACCATAAATTCTATGTGAATCTATAGAAAAACACTCATCCTCAATGAAAACATTTTGGATTATCTCTACAACATTAAACTATATAGAATTTCTTAGTTTTTCCAATTAGAATTTATATGTAGAACTCTTTAGGATTTAGCTTAGATATCTATTTTAAAATAAGGCTTTGTGCTTATTTTCTTATCAAAATTCAAGGACTCGTTATAAGTATCCATAATAGATTTAAATAACAATTTTACATTCATGATAATGTCAATGAGTAGTTATTCTATTATTCTTTTAATAAAACACCTTGATGTCATTTTAGTGCAAATAGAAAGAGTTGTAAAATTACTGCAGAGGTGTTAAATGTTGTTATTATTTGAAGGAGATTTAATTCACAATTTAAATAATTTAAGATTTATCAAACCAAGGTCATGTTTTTGGTCATTCAAAATGTCAAATTTTAAATTTTACTATTTTGTTGTATACATGGATATTAGAAATGGCAAAATCTATAACATTGCTTCACAACCCATGAATGAAATTCTTCTAGTTGGATTTGGCCACTTCATTACATGTTTGCATATTATTGGATTTGGCCATATTATAGGTATTAGATTCAATCTTAGATTAAAGGTTTTGTTTTTAAAGCTCAAGTTTTTTTTTCATTTGTTATTTAAAATGAATCTAGATTGAAATTTCAAATTACAAAACACTTGGTACATGTTAAATGCATTTGAACGTGTATGAATGTTATATAATTAGGACATGTCTATTAAAAGTGATATTTAGGTACATTTTGCACATGATCATGTGTCATTTAAAACAATCATAGATGGTTTTACATAGTTAAGTTCATGAATATGTACAACGGTGATTGAAGTACATTTGCATTTAGTTGTTACATTTTGCATACATGATCACATGTTGTTATATTGTTAACTTAGATTCAATTTTAGATTAAATGTTTTGTTTTTAAAGCTCAAGTCGTTTTGTCATTTGTTATTTAAAATGAATCTAGATTGAAATTCCAAATTACAAAACACATGTGGTACATGTTAAATGCATTTGAACATGTATGAGTGTTATATAATTAGGAAATATCTATTAAAAGTGATATTTAGGTACATTTTGTACATGATCATGTGTCATTTTAAAAAATCATACATGGTTTTACATATTTAAGTTCATGAATATGTAACAATGGTTGAAGTACATTTGAATTTAGTTGTTACATTTTGCATACATGATCACATGTTGTTATAATGTTAACTTAGATTTAATCTTAGATTAAATGTTTTGTTTTTAAAGATCAAGTTGTTTTGTCATTTGTTATTTAAAATGAATCTAGATTGAAATTGAAAATTACAAAACATATGTGGTACATGTTATGCATTTGAAAATGTGAATGTTATATAATTAGGATGCCTATTAAAGGTGATATGTGAATGTGTACAGTCCCGAATGCGGGTGAAGAGCTATTTTAATGTGATGATGGGACTTGGGTTCGGCAAGTGGAGGGGCCACTTGGCCACCCAAGCCATCGCCATGAGGTATTGCATTCAAGTTAGTGCTCTCATCAACACAACATTTAATCAGAGCAGAGGTCGAGATCCGACCATTATGCTTGCTCGAGCCTCTGTAAGGTTTTCTCTGCACACACCATTTGATCACATTTATGAGGAATTAAAGTCGGGAAAGCATCGAGACATCGCTCCCCTGAGTTTAAAGATGGAGGATGACAGAAGGAACTCAGACGTCCCTCCTCTGCTACAAAGCATTTTTTCTCCCTCAGTTTTGCATCCCCGCTATCGCACTGCCACTTGACGAAGGATCCATCTCAGTTGCTACATTGAGTTTGGTGAAGGGCTGCACCTTTCCCGAATTGGCCCCTGCTATCAATTCACTGTTACTTTGGATCCCCTTTTCACCCCGATTTTTCCCAGCTCTGCTACTTCGACTCCTCCTTCACCTTCTTTTATTCCCATCAACATGCTGAGACTGCGACATTGCGTGAGATTTCGAAGGGGCTGCACTAGAAGTCGTCCCCAGCGCACCCCTTCCACCTCTAATTCAGATTCCTCTTTGCCCTCCTCAGACTACTTCATTGGTAGATATCCAAACACTTGCAGTGGGCGGGGTAGATTCCAGACTACCAACCCTGTTTCAGCCAACCCTGTCACTCTTGCCTCTAACACTCCCCAGACTGCTCAATTTTTCTTCAATTGCTCTCTGAATAGACCCTGTATAATTGCCTCTATTTCGGTGGTTTTTAAGGAAAAACCCTGGAAGGTTGACACCAGTGTGCATCAGGTAGGGGCTACTTCTGCAACGGCTCAGGATATGGATGTGCAGCAACAGCTGGTGAACAAGGACAAAGGTAAATCTCCTAAAGATGAGGAGAAGGTTTGTGGCGAGCGTGAGCACTCCAAGCAAAGCGATGCCTCAGGTGCGGACAAGCCAAGGGAGGATGACGACATGGAGGCTTACAGGTGCCTTATATTGGAGGAACCTCCTCCTCATCATAATGCATAATTATTCCATTAGAGTCTGGTTTTTGCTTTACGAATCCCACCTTGATGGGATTGAGCTTGATTTTCTAGCTATTGTATCTAGTGGTCTTTGTCTTATAGTTTATCATATATGCACATTACAGTGGAAACTAAAGCTGACACCCCTGCGTGGGCAGTATAGCATAACAATGTATGGTTTGGACTGGTTTCCCCTAGTGGGCAGTCATTTTTTTGCTTCTTTTGCTGAACATGCCACTCTTCTGGGCAAAGTCAAGGCTGCAGCCAAGGTGTAAATTATTTTTCCTTTTTTAATAGATTTAAACTAATTCAGAAGAAAAAAATATATGTGAATGTGTACAGATGTTTATTAAAGGTGATAGTTAACTTTTAATATAAGGTTGTAATTGAACATGTTGTGCATAAACATATAAGTTATAAAACAAGACAATGTACAATTTGCGTGGTGTGAGTGTGATTTGACGTTTTTAAAGATTAAATACATATATATTTAAGTTTATGAATATGTAGCAATGAAAGAAAATTTTCATTCAATTCATAAATTTTGCATCTAAAACCATTCTTATAATGTTAATATACAATACATATAGATACATCTAAAAACAATCATAAAATTCTAGGTGTATGTAGATGTGTCAAACAATCATAAAATTTTAATATTGCATTAAAAAATATTGTATACAACATTTTTCATTAATGTACATATAAAGGCTACTATGGATTTCAGTTGATAGTAAATTTTAATATAATAAAACTAGAATTTACAAAACACGATACACATTTTGCATTTGAATGAATATTATAATTTGTTTTAGATTTATAAAACAATATCATAACTTAAAATTTTCATTATATCAAATATGCTAGATACATACATTTTGCAATAATGACATAAAATTAACTAGCTCATACCAGGGAATGTATGAAATCGTTTAAGACCAAAGAATGTACATGTATAAATTACTTGTTGTGTGCATGTGCAAACACAATTTATCAATATAATAAAATCATCAATACACTTGTACATAATAGAAATATATATATCACTTCAAGTATCTTATACATTATTAAGAATGTACAAATTAAGAATGCACAAAAAAAAGGCTAACAATTTGTACTTGTGTTCTGTAAGTTTTCAAAAATGAATCCAAGGAGAAGAAATTGTTTGGAAGTTCAATCAAAAAAATTCTAATGGAATGTCATCCTCAATAATCCATTCATGGTCAGCTTTTGACATTTTTCATTTCTTAACTTTCAATTTTTTCTTTGATTTAACTTCTATCAACTTTATGCGTGTTGCACACATGTAAATTTTTGTAGATGTTCTATTCTTGATACAACTTTAATTTTTAACCCCAATATCAGTCAGCAATCACATAAACAAGAAATTAAAATGTTGATAGAACATACCAGTAGATCGATAGAAGACAAGCTAGAAATATATATGTGTGTTGGTGCGTTACAACGGTCAACATGATGCTTCAACCAGCAAAGTCTTAATACGGTCAGCCAACTAGAAGTGTCACACAACCCTCTAGGACAACAACATTAGTCAACCCAAAAGTTAAGGAAATTTAACGCTGTCACAGTCAACAGTCAACCTCGATCTCTGTGCTAGAAAATGTGGACTGCAGAAATTGTAATTTTGACCAAATTTGGGGCCAGTTTGACCATGCGTTGATGACAGTCAACATTGGTCAACTCTGCGCTGAAACCCTAGGTCGAAAATAGAAATTTCTCCTTGTTCTGTTTTCCCACATGTGGATGAAGAAGAGCCTCCATGTGATTGAACCAATCAGATGATGAGAGATAATGTGTGAGGATGGCTGAGTGAAAATGACCTCCAACATTGACCTATTTATATCCATCAACAAGGGTGTGTGACACAACTACTAGGGCTTCAAGCCTATATTTCATTTCAGGCCGACCTGTTTGCTCATCGGATCAAGATGATCTTTAGATAAATGTTGAACCTCTCCAAAAGAGGAATCCAATAAAAATATTGGCATCTTCATTTGAGCATCACAACATGGATTTTGGACCTAGTTGTCCAAAATTAGCACTTCCTCTCAACTAGGGAGAACTCCATCCACCTGTGCAATCCAAACATCGTGCGTCATCTTGCCGTAACTTGCTTTGCTGGCTTCTTTATTTCAGAACAAGAGTGGATCAGTCACAAGGACATCATTCCTGGCTGACAAATTCAGCCCAGAGGTTCAAAATCTCTATAGGAATCAAAGATTCACATACCAACCCGAGGTTGGTTTAGCTGACCCAAATTCAGTAGGAGGTTCGAAATCTCACTAGACTTGATCCCAGATCAAGTGGTTGGACATGTGCCATCCTAGACATAGAGATTAAAACAATCTCTGATGTGTCCATTAGTCTTTTCTACTAGTCTCTAGCTTTTCCCACCTCACTGGCCAAATGAGAGGTACTTCCCATGAGTCTGGGACTCAATGGGTAGGATGCATATGGGGCACAGATCATGAGAGGTGAACCAACTCAACATCATAATGGTGTGGTATAAGCACCACAAGGTTCCGCAAGCCTAGCCCTGTGTGTGCTTATATTTCTGAGAAGCTATCCCCAAAGCCCCCCAGAGCTCCCAGAGCTCATCGTCCAACAGGACCCTCAGAATAGGGTCGTTCCACGATTCCAATATTCTCGTGGAAGGTTAGCAACTTGACCTTCCCCAAGGGCTTTGTAAGAATATTCATGACCTACTCATCAGTTCCTATATGATCGAACCTTACGGCGCCTCGCAATACCATATCTCGAATAAAGTGGTACATGATATCAATATGCTAGGATTGATCGTGGAACACGGGTTTCTCGGGCAACTGAATCCCACTCTGGTTATCACAGAGTATCACGGTGGTATTTAGCACATGCTTGAACAGCTCACTAAAGAAATTTTGTAACCAAACTGCTTGACAATAGGCCATACTTGCTGCAATGTATTCGGCCTTTGCGGTACTCAAAGCCACCGACTTCTACGTCCTGCTCATCTTGAGGGAAGTAGAATCCCGATGTGCTCTTACGATCCACCACACTGCTAGCCCAATCGGCATCAGTATATCCATGGAGTGTCATGCTCCTGACAGTGTATATCAGCCCATGGTTTATCGTGCCCCGAAGATATCTCAACAGATTCTTGGCACCAACCCAGTGAAATTGATGAGGCTCAACCATATGTTGACTCAAAGTGTTCACTGCAAAACATACGTCTGGATGGGTGTTCACTAAGAACATCAGGGCCCCTACAAGTTGACGATACTCAATAAGATTTGCTAGCATGGGCCCAATAGTGCGGCCACTCAACTTCTTAAGGTTGAGCTCCATCAACGTCGACAAGGACTTATAGTCCACCATTCCAAATCTTTCCAGAAGCTTCACAATATATTTTTCTTAAGAAAGGAAAATCTCGCTAGGTCTCTGCCAAACCTCTAGGCCTAGGAAGTAATGCATCAGTCTTAGGTCCTTCATCTCAAAATCAGCAACGAGCTCCCTCTTACACTGATGAATGAGAGGGTCAACACCTGTCAGGAAGAGGTCGTCCACATACAACACTAGAATGAGAGACTTTTCTCTATCAACCTTGAAGTAAAGGTTTGGATCAACATTACTACGAGTGAAGCCTAGCTTCATTAGGTAGCTATCTATCCTCTTATACCAAGCTCTGGGTGCTTGCTTTAGCCCATATATGGTTTTCTTCAACCTGCAAACATGGGTGTCCTGATCCTGGACTTAGAACCCCAGAGGTTGCTCCACATACAACTCTTCCTTTATCGCACCATGCATAAATGTGGTCTTGACATCCATCTAATGAAGATTCCAACCTTGCGTAGTAGTAAGGGCTATGATAGATCGAATGGTGGTATATCGGGCCACAGGTGAAAATATGGCATCATAGTCTATGCCTTCCTTTTGAGAGAAGCCACTGGCAACGAATCTTGCCTTGAACTTTTTAGCACTACCATCAGATCCATGCTTGATCTTATAGAGCCATTTTGAGGTGACAATTTCTTTGTCCTCTAGTCTTGGAACCACATCCCAGACATCATTCTTCATAATGGACTCATATTATTTGTGCATAGCATCCTTTCAGACTTGATTCTTTACGGCTTCCTCAAAATATCCATGCTCAGATTGTACGATTGTACTCATGGCTACTAGATACCCTTGGTATCTATTTGGCTTCTTGCTTTCACGGAATGTCCCCCTTAGGGAAATATGATTCTCGGCATCCTCGAGAGTGTCCCTGATCCATGATGGTATTTTCCTCATTGAAGGAGGTGGATCAATAGGGTCCATCGGTCCTTCAACATCAGGCATCGTCTCATCCTTTGGTTCTTCTTGATTACCGGGCCTTGCTTCATGATCTTCCTCAGATCTCAGAAGATTGATTACTTTCCTCAGGGAAGCATCTTCATCAAAGGTAACATCGTGGCATATCTCCACTTCCCTTTGACCAAACACATAGACTCTATAGGCCTTCGAATTTTCCCTATAGCCCACAAACATTCCCTTCTTTCCAGAAGCATCCAGCTTGCTCCTCTTCTCCTTCAGTACATGAAAATAAACAGGACATCCAAAAACTCTAAAAATGTGAGACGTCAGGTTTCTTACCATAGAAAACCTCTTCGGGAGTTTTGGAGTCTAGAGCAGAATGTGGGCATAATTTTTGTATGTACATAGCAGTGTTCGCAGCTTCTCCCCACAAAAACTTCGGAAGACCTTGGTCACATAGCATGGCATGAGAAGCTTCCACAATGGTCCTATTATTTCTTTTAGCAACGCCATTCTGCTTAGGAATATAGACAGTTGTGGTCTCCCTCTTGATGCCAGCTTCTCTGCAAAAGTTCTTGAACTCATTCGTCTCATATTTAGTGCCATTTTCAGTCCTCAATATCTTGATCTTCTTCCCTGTTAGATTTTCCACCAAGGCTTTAAAGGTACGGAACCAAATGAAAGCCTCATCCTTCTTCTTCAAGAAGTATATCCAGGTTTTGCGAGAGAATTCGTCTATAAATGTCATATAATAATAACTTCCTCCTAAGGATGTCACGGGCAGCATACCAGACAGATCAGAATGAATTAGTTGCAAGACATCAGATGTCTTTGTGACACTTGAGGGGAAAGGTCCCCTTGTATGCTTTCCTTCGGCACAGCCCTAAAATACACCTTCATGATCATTTGTGAACTCAGGCATCCCTGTCACCACATTCCTTGCTTCAAGAAGGCCTTTGTAGTGAAGGTGTCCAAATATTCGGTGCCATAGTTCAGTCTGTTAGATAGTATCACATGTCATCGCTCCAAGTGGAATTCCTCCAACCTGGTAGAGTGTATCAACTCTAAACCCAATCATGATAGCTTCCTTGAAACTCTTCTTCCAGATACACACCTTCCTGTCAATGAATGCCACATTGAAACCTTTGTCTTCCATGGCCGAAATATACACAAGGTTCTTCTTCAAATCAGGTACATATAGTACATCTTGCAAGCGGAGGCCTTCACCTTGAGACAAGTGGAGGGTCATAGTCCCTGTCCCTTTCACGGGATATGTGGCATTATCTCCAAGGATAATTTTCAGATTAACATCCTTCTCAACCATGTCAGAAAGTGCTTCCTTGAACCCAGTGATGTGCCTTGAGGCACCACTATCTATCAACCAGACATCCATAATGTCAAGTGGAGATGCAAGAGAGAGTGTAGACACAAGAATGAATTCATTTCTTTTATCAACAACATTTGATTCCTCATACCTGGAATTTCTTGACCTTTTGAAAGGTTTCCCATTTTCACCAGAGGAAGCCTTCCTCTTCCGTTTGAACCTATTGTTACTTTGATTGCCATTCCTCTGGTTGTTGTTGTTGTCATCATCATCAGGAGAATCCTTCTTGAAAGGGCATTCTCTAACATAGTGGCTAGGCTTGTGACAAGTGTAACATTTACCTTTCTTCCCTTAGGCCCTTTTTCTTCCTTTGTTCCTTGAACCACCAAAGTTCTTCTTCTTAGCATGAGCAGTGAAGGTAGCATTTCCTTCATTTTCATATTCCTTCATCCTTGTCTCTTCTTGTATGCATCTCGATAGTAATTCGTCAAAATCAGGTATCACACTGTTATTGAGAATGGTAGTATTGAATGCATGCCATTCGGATGAGAGATCTCCAAGTGCGGTGAGAACCAGCTCTCGATCAGCTATTGTCTCCCCAATAGCCGAAGATTATTCCTGATTTTGGTTAGCTTCAGAAAATATGATTGGACGGATTCATCCCAACCTTTCTTCATATTCTTCAGTTGGTTCTTAAAGAATAGGACTTCATTCACATTTTTGTCCTTGAGCATTTTGACCAACTTATCATACATCTCCTTGGATGTGTGTAGCTCAGATATGTAGACTACTAGACTCTTGTGAATTGAATCTCAGATCATCATCTTTGCTTTGATTTCCCCCTTCTTATATTTTGGTTTGGTGGCAGCAGGTGCAGTGGATGGAGACTCTTGGATTTTACCCTTCACATAGTCCATGACATCGTGGTCTTCCAACATAATATCTAATTTCATCTTCCAGGCATGGAAGTCTTCCTTCCCTGTCAATTTTTCATCAGCTTTAAAGCCATTGTAGTTTGAGGTACCCATGCTCTTCTTCGGTGATTGCTACAGACTTGGGCTTTTTCTCCACCTCAGCTCTAATACCATGTAAATTTTTGTAGATGTTCTATGCTTGATGCAACTTTATTTTTTATCCCTAATATCCATTAGGGGAATTTTGAGGTCTAAAATGGGTCTCCTAAGAAAAATTTACAACCAAAATAAACTTTATAAGAACCAATAGGATTCAAGATGATGATGTCAACCATGGAGGATGATTCACCATTTTTTAAGTAAAAGGGTAAAAATATTAAACAATAATAAAATAATAAAACTACTTTTTCAACTTGTATTTTCAACTTATCTCCCAAAGTTTTTACTCAAATTTCGAGCGGGAGTACTCATTGGATGCAAAATTTAATTCTTCATCCAAGGTGTACCCATGTTGCATATTTCGATGGACCTTGCTATGCGAAAAATGAGAAATACATGAAAAAACATGATTGCAATCCCATTTTTCATATATTTCACATTTTTCGTGTAGCGGGGTCCATCAAAAGTATGCAACATGGTTACTCATTGGATGATGAATTAAATTTTGCATCCAACAAGTACATCTGCTCAAAATTTTAGTAAAAAAATTGGGAGATAAGTTGAAAATACGAGTTGAAAAGTATTTTTTCTTTTTTCCCTCTAAAATTTGATGATGTCATCAAATCTTATTTTATTATATCCACTATTATTTTTTAATTTCCTTAGAGGCCCATTTTAGACCTCAAAATTCCCCTAATGATTCATCAATCACATAAACAAGAAAATAAAATGTTGATAGAACATACCAGTAGATCGACAGAAGAAAAGCTAGAAATATATATGTGTGTTGGTGCGTTACGGCGGTCAACATGATGCTTCAACCAGAAAAGCCTCAATATGGTCAGCCAACAGTGTCACACAACCCTCTAGGATAGCAACACCAGTCCACCTAAAAGTCAAAAAAAGTCAACGTTGTCACAGTCAATGGTCAATGCAAACAGTAGCAGAAAAAAGTCAATACATCCCAGTCAAAAGTCAACGATAAACCTCAATTTTTGTGCCAAAAAATGCAGACTGCATAAATCAAAATTTTGACCAAAGTTGGGGTCAGTTTGACCATGTGTTTACCAAAGTCAATGTTGGTCAAATTTGAGCTGAAACCCTAGGTCAAAAACATAAATTTCTCCTTGCTGCGGTTTCCCACGTGTGGATGAAGAAGAGCCTCCAAGTGATCGAACCAATTAGATGATGAGAGTGAATGTGTGAGGATGGATGAGTGCAAATGACCTCCAACAATGACCTTTTTATATCCATCAATGAGGGTGTGTGACACAACTACTAGGGCTTCAAGCCTACATTTCATTTCAGGCCGACCTGCACATATTTTGAATAAATTCAAAATAAATGTTCTGCTCATCAGATCAAAATGATCTTTAGATCAATCTTGCACCTCTCTGAAATAGGAATCCAATAAAAATATTGGAATCTTCATCTGAGCATCACAACATAGAGTTTGGACCTAGTTGTCCAAAATTAACAACACACCAAGTGACTATATTGACAACTTATGACATCATGTTCATAATTGTAATATTCCAAAATGGAAAAGATAGGAATATAGAACATATGCACAATTCCAACTACGATAAAATAAGAATTAAACATGTAGAACTGGAAAAATGCTGGAATACATCAAAACATCGTAAATATGGGCAAAAAAAACTGAGCCATACATTATATATCAACATCAAATGAAAGTACATAGTTCTCCAAAAGGAATGCACTCAAGCCACAAGATGGCGGAAATACACTAAAGAAACCAAGCACTGGAAATGTGTATTGCTGTTGGAAACTACTATTATTATGAAAAATAACCATGTGCGGAAGGCTTTTATACTGCTCAGAATGATCCATGCTTTTAACCATGGATTCTACTCAAAAAAACCCAGAAAAACCCATAAATGGTTTCGCCAGATTTTAAGTTTGGAGTTTCAGCCTTTTTTGAGTTGCTCGCTGCATTTCCGCTGCCTGAATTACACACTCCCTGGGAATGACTGCTGATATGGAGCTGAAGGAATGATCTATAAGCTTCAAAAACACTCAATCAAATCAATAGATGAAGGGCTGGTCCCCTCACTGGAAAATAAGCTCAAAAATTGGAGATTTTTGTCCTCCACTGCTGCACCCTGCAACACAACACAATAAACTGCAGAAACTGCGCTAATGAAGAAAGTTGTAGCTTGTTCTGGAAACCTGAATGTGGAAATGAATGCAATAATCCTCCAAGAGGCCTCTCAAGGAAGGAGGTGGGATTCCCTCTTGAGAACACCTAGTGCTAAACATCACAACAACCTTGCTAAACAGCAAAGGCATGCAAGTAGTCTAAACGGACCATATACAAAATAATAATCCAAAGCATGAATAACAAAGGCTCTCATCCTCTCCATATATAGCAAGTGAACCTCTTCACATTGGGTCCCATCCACATTTTCCATCAAGCCCATGCAAGTTTTCCTCCACCAAAACTGTGTTGTCCATCGAGGAAATTCAATGTATCTAGACAGCTTGGTTGACTTGGTCAAAGTTGACTAAATCAACATGATCCCATTTCTGTTCACACCCAAAGGTGCTTAAATTAGCTACTTATCCTTAACCCCTTCCACATTAGGAGTGTTATTGATCCCTCTAAAGAGGTTAATGGGCCTCCCTACCCATTTATTCACCTACCTAGTGATAAAACAACTCTAATATTCCATTTAGCTTGGAGGCTAAAATTTTGGAATATTACAGTCCTCCCCTCCAAAATATTGCTTGTCCTCAAGAAACTGTATAAGGAGAGAAAAAATGCTCCCCTCCCCTTCTTGTGGCCTCCTCATCAAAAGTCTCCACCACTGCTCAAGATGATCTGCTACAAAACTGTCCTCCAATGTTTCCTCCCAAGCATGCAAGACCATATGGCTTACATTATAGAAAGGTGGAAGATGTAAGTGGAAAACCTCCCTGTTGTCCAATGGCCTCCTAAAGGTAGGAGTGATGATGAAAATGGGAAATATTATCCCCAATGAGTGACTTCCACACCCATGCTATCATCCAAATGAAGTGAGCCAATCTAGTTAGCTCAAAAATATCCTCAACCCCCGGTTCACACAATGTATTGGGGCTGCATGGAGAGATTGGATCCTCCCACCCAAGTGGTTTCTCTCTCCATTTATGATAAGTATGGGGCTTTTTCTTCTCTTGGGCTGAAATATTATGACCTCCAAGAGTGGCCCAAGCTACCCCACCAAACAAATAAACCATGAAGTGCCTCCTCCAAAAACTCAAGTTCTCCAAATGGCTCCTCCCACATGAAGAAAAGAGATGTAGTTTGGCAATCATGGGCTGCCCATTTCTTCTCCTGAAACATGCATCATGAAAAGTAGGTAGAATCATACTCCCAGTGAGCATCTTCAAATCATATCCCACTCTCCAAACAAAGCTTCCCATGAACATAGAAATATCAGCAATACATGGAAGCAAAAACCAATAGAAACAAGTTGTCACATGACAACCGAAAAGTGGATCAAGGTCCCACACAAGGAACCAGTGCAGTGCATTCCTTGCCTGCATCAAATCAAACAAAAACAAGTTCTTTTCCAGCCACTTTTTTGCTGCCACAATCATCTTACAAGATATAAACATGAAAGTACAAAGTGGTGTCAATGGTGCACACCAAAAATCTTGTGGCTTCCCCCACAAACCACCAATGAGATAGCAAATCTCAATGCTACAAATGGATTCAAGTACATCATTATACAATATTAAATAAGGAGTAACCCTCCTTGGTACAATATGTTGCTCATATAAAGAAAATAAGTACAAAACATAAAGTGAAATTGTGCATTCTCCATCATGTACTTGAGGTCTTGAGTTGAAATGACCCAACTGGAAATTCTCCCTCACCTCCAAAGAGTAGGGAAGTGGCTGTGACATCCTCTCTATCAACATCTAGGCTATGCATCTCTCCATATGTTGAAATATTTCATGCTGAATGCCCTCCCAAATGAACTCCTCTGCCAAGAAAAGATATGCAACAAAATGCATGGAAAAGAAGTCCTCATGTGCTGCATGTAGCAGCTTCTCCTTGAGCTTAGAAGCTCTAGTCAAGAAGACTCTACCATAAGAATAGATGACCATATCATCCACCATATATATGTCATCTCCATTAGGGCCATCAAGAATCATGCAAGCACCAATATCCTTGGAGTACTCTACCAAAAGTTGAGACCTCCAGTATGGATCAATCCTCCCAAGAGACAGTGCTGGTGATCTGGCATGTGAAGCTCTCCTCATGCTGTTGCTTGCTACTTTGACATCCCCCATGCCAAATTTTCTCTCCAAACTCTTCACCTCTCCAAAATCCAAGAGTGGTGAATCAAATGGCAAGATTTCTCTTACCAACTTCAGATCTGGTGGCCTCCCTGGTGGAATGCCTCCATCTAGTGAAACATCAATGGTAAGAGAAGATTGTTCATATGGTTGGGAAACCTTGCCCTTGCCCTCACAGCATAAACCAGTCTTCCTTTTTTTTGCACCAACTCTCTGAAATAGATAGGGGTGTGTGCTCCTCATCAAATGAAGATGTCCTTCCTCCCTACCTCCTCCTTCCATCAATGCCATCTCACAATCATGCTGCTTATTGATTTTACCTTGCCTTCCATATGTGAGATCCTGGGGAACTTCTTGTAATGACACAAGAAATCCTACGGTTGGAGCATGTGCTCCTCCTTCCTCTGCATGAGGCACTAGATATGCTCTAGATGTGATAGCACTGTAACAACCATCCTTTTCTTCGTCTTCAATATGAATAGGAGGTAACTGCTCAATAAGAGGATCCTTCTTTGCAAAAGGAACCTTCATGCCCTCTTTTCCAAGGTTATGAAACAAGGATATTGCCTCTAGCAAGGTATCATGCAAGATGTGATCTCCTCCAATAGGTTTTTGAAGTGGTTTTGAGTTTGTAGGTCCTCCCAACTTATGCAAAAGTTTCATTAGTTTGATTGTCTCATGTTTTTTATCAAACCTTTCTACCAATCTCTTAGTGAACTTTGCAAAAGAAGAAGTATTAACATTTTTCAATGAGAATGACTCAAAAATACACTAAGCATAGGTATTACCTTCAAAGTGCAGCGCTGCAACTCTGATGGCTTCATCTTCAGAAACTTGGTGCTGCTGCAAATAAGTACACAACTCCTCCACCCAAGCTTTGGCTAAAAAAGTTGGGGATCCATCAAAGGTAGATAGAGAAAATCTATCCATGTCATGCAGCTTGCTCCTCTCCACCGTGATCTTCCAAAACTCTTTGAAAGTAATATGATCTCTAAACTTTTGAGTTTGAGATTCATACTCTTGCAGAAAATTACAAGAGTTCCCCTCTTTGGAATTTTCTCTTCTTCCATCTCTTCCATTGTAGATCTAGGCATTTGACTACACTGTGCATAATAGGGTGCAGCTGCATGCTCACACTTATCATGTGTCAATCTAGATGCGGCTCTAGATCCAAACTCCTCAGGAGATTTCATCTCTCCTCTCATATTTTTAAGATCTTCATTGATGCATTGCATAGATTTTGGAAGAAGCTTTGTAAGCCTATCTTCCTTTCTTTATCCACACAATGGAGTCTTCTTTCTATTCATTTCTCCTCCTTCTGATAGCATCATGGTTGAATTCCACAAGCTGAGCCAAGACTATGCTCTGATACCACTGTAATATTCTAAAATGGAAAAGACAGGAATCTAGAACATATGCACAATTCCAACTACGGTAAAATAAGAATTATGTTGAGATTTTTCATAATTAATTTGGCTAAAATCTCATGGATAATGCCAAAAATAGGATTTGTTGCAATTATGAAGGCATCAAATCCTAAAGATAAAATATCAATCCTATTTTCTTGTGATAGGATGGAATTGAATTTAATATTCAGCTTTTCTTCTACATCTATAAATTGTAAAGCCCATAGAGGCAAAAGATATGAGGGATGAGGAAGAGGAAGTGCAGATGTGAGAAATCTGTTGATGTAATCTGATATTGAATAATAAGAAAGTCGATACCTTTGTTTGGTGGATGTAGCCTAGATTGGTTGGGTTAAACACATTAAATCGTTGTCTCTATTTTATGCTGTGTGTGTGAATTTATTAAGCTTTCAACTGTGTATACTCTAACAATTGGTATCAGAGCTTCAGGTTGAAGCTAGCTGAGTTTGTGTTAGTGTGTGACGGACTACCAGGATAGGTAGTTGATGATAAGGCTATGAGCTTCCATCCAAGAGTAGCGTTATTACTATGGAATCAAAGAGAGAGTGCTACAGAAGTTTCGTGGACGTTTGAAAGCTTGGCTAGAGATAGGTATCGGTTTTGATTCATTTTTTCTGTGCGTGAATTGAACGAACCACAACGCGTAAATTGGGGGAACCACAGCGCGTGAGCTAGAGGATTCACAGCGCACTAGCTGGAGGTTGAATTTCACGTGAACTGGAGGATCCACTGTGCTGTGAGCTGGTGTAAATATTTTTTTTTGGATGTTGAATCATAAATCTACCTCAAATTCTCTCAACATGTAATAAATGCAGTCAAGTCTTTTGGAAATTCCCTCAAACCCAAAGTTCGCGGGGAAAAAAAAACTCGCTGCCTTTGCTCTATGTGGCCGTGTGAAGGTTGTTGTTGATAGCATTAGAACCTTGAAGCCAGTTCTGCGAAGAAGTATTGTATACACGTCCACCTTGCATAACTGCGATAACTCAGCCATGCATACACAACATAATGCAAAGGGATTTGGTCGCCTGGCATAAGCGAATCGTGGAGGGATCGTGTTCACAGGTAAATAATTGAAACATCTGGTTCATTCTGCATTTGATTGACTAAGTTTGGTGCTATTTTTGTTGTTAAATATGTCAAAAACTCAAAGTGCTCGGTTTGAGATCGAGAATTTTAATGGGAGGAATAACTTCAAAATCTGGAAAGTCAAGATGCACAATTTACTCTTACAACAAGGTGTGGCGAAGGCACTTTTGGGAAAATCCAAACAACCTTTCGCCATGAAAGATGACGAATGGAGTGACATCAATGACAGAGAATTGAGTGGCATACAATTGTGTTTGGCGGATGATGTTTTATTTAACATCATGTCAGAGAAAACAGCCGCTAGACTATGGACAAAGCTAGAAAAACTGTACATGACTAAATCCTTAACAAATAGGATTCTTTTGAAAAGATAGTTGTAAAGCTTGCGCATGAAGGAATGTACAACAATAACCGATCATTTGAATACTTTTGATACTCTCTTGGTGCAGTTAGATATCATAGATGTAAAATTTGATTCCGAAGATAAAGCTGTAACTTTATTGTGTTCTTTGCCTGAGTCATGGGATAATTTTGTTACTTCTATAAGTCTCAATTCATCAGAAACCCTTGAATTTGATGATGTTGTTGGAGCTACGCTATCTGAAGAAACTAGAAAAATGTCAAATTTAGAAACCTCTACATCAGAAGCAATGATGGTTAGAGGTCGATCTAAAGAAAAACGCTTTAGTAAAAAAAACAACTCTCGATAAAAATCGAAAGGGAAGAAGAGTAAGCTAAAATGCTGGTTTTGTGGAAAATCGGGACATTTGAAGAAGGAATGTTGGAAAAGACAGCAAAAATCCAAAGAATACTCTTCAACAAAAAATAAAGAAGCAAACACGATAGATACAGGTTCAGGTTCGGCATCCGGTTCAGGTATATGTGATGAATTTTTATCAGTTAATTTTTCAAATCATGATCAACATTAGCTATTAGATTCTGGTGCGTCCAATCACATGTGCATCCATAAACAGTGTTTTAAATCTTATAAGTCAATCAATAATGGAGTAGTTTACATGGGCAATTATTTCTCATGTAATGTTGTGGGAATTGGGAGCATCCATATTAAAATGTTTGATGGGACAATCAAAATCTTAACTGATGTAAGACATGTGCCTAAACTCAGGAAAAATCTTATTTCTCTAAGAGTATTAGACACAAATGGATATAAAATTTTTATTCAAGGTGGGGTAATGAAAATTTACAAAGGAATCTTATTAGTAATGAAAGCAAAGAAGGTTGGAAATATTTTTCAGTTGGAAGGAAGAATAGAGTCAGATCATGCTTCAACTGTATCTGAAAATGACAGTGATTCTATTCGACTATGGCACCAACGGTTGGGCCATATGAGCAAAAGAGGATTAAAAATATTATCTAATCATAGGTTACTTCCTAGTTTAATGTCTTTTAAGTTAGATTTCTACAAACATTGTATATATGGGAAACAAAGCAAGCAAAAATTTAAAACTGGAAAACATACTAGTAAAGGAATCCTTTATTATATCCATTATGATGTTTGGGGTCCATCTCCTACAACCTCATATGGAGGATCATCATATTTTGTATCTTTTATAGATGATTTCTCTAGGAAAGTATGGGTCTATATGTTAAAAATAAAGTCTGATGTATTCACAATTTTCAAGCAGTTTAGAGCATTAGTAGAAAATATCACTAGAGGAACCATTAAATGTTTAAGTACTGACAATGGTGGTGAGTTTACTTCAAGTAATTTGATAATTATTGCAAGGAAGTTGGGATCGAAAGACATAGAACTACTGTATATACTCCTTAGCAAAATGGAGTTGTTGAACGCATGAACAGGACTCTCTTAGAAAGAGCAAGAAGTATGCTAAGTAACGCCAATTTATAGAAGGAATTATGGACAGAAGCAGTATCTACGGCTTGCTATTTGATAAATCGATCACCATAAACCACAATAGGATGCAAAATTCCTCAAGAGGTATGGAAGGGTCATCCTTGTGATTATTCTAAACTGAAAGTTTTTGGTTGTGATGCATATGCTCTAATTTCGAAACATCAACATTCTAAATTAGATCCTAAATAAAAAAGATATATCTTTGTTGGATATGGTGATGGGATTAAGGGATATAGGTTGTGGGATCCTAAAACTCACAAGATCATCATTAACAGAGATGTTAAATTCAATGAATCTTCACTTGATAATTCAAATGTAGATATTAAATTGAAACAGGAAAATGTACCTAAGTTTCAACATATTCAGTTTGAAACTAGTTCAAATACTGAAGATAGTAAAGATGAACAAGTTTTAGATGAAGATCATGAAGAATTTCCTACAGATGATAATCAGCAAATTGTGGAAGAACCAGAAACATCTTTAAGAAGGTCCATGAGAATTAGATATCCTCCTAAAAGGTATGATGATTATGTTACTTCAGTTGCTTTAACTGCTAATGATGATGAACCTTTATGCTATCAGGAAGCTATAGAAGGTTCTAACAGTGAAAAGTGGAAAGAAGTTATGAAGGATGAGATGAAGGCATTATACAAGAATGCTACATGGGACCTGGTAGAACTTCCTAAAGACAAAAAATGTAGGATGTAAATGGGTTTACAAATTGAAAAGGGGTGTTGATGACAGGTACAAAGTGAGGCTAGTTGCAAAAGGTTTTTCTCAGAAAGCAGGAATTGACTTTCATGAGATATTTTCACCAGTTGTTAAAATTGTTTCAATTTGGATTGTGTTAGCATTAGTTGCATTACTTGATTTAGAATTACAACAACTAGATGTTAAGACTGCATTCTTACATGGAGATTTAGATGAAGAGATTTATATGGAACAACCTGAAGGGTTTGTTCAAAATCGCAACAAGAAATTTGTCTGCAAGCTCAAGAAATCATTGTATCATCTGAAGCAGTCACCTAGACAATGGTACAAGAAATTTGATTCTTCAATGATGAGCCAAAATTATATAAGAAGTGAATATTATCATTGTGTCTACTTTAAGAAATTAAGTAATGACATAATCATTATCTTAGTATTATATGTTGACGATATGCTTTTAGCAAGCAAAAGCATAAGTGAGATCAACAGGTTAAAGGCTCAGATGGCTAAGGCGTTCGATATGAAAGATCTAGGAGCAACAAGATAGATTTTGGGCATGGAAATTTTCAGAGACAGGAGAAATGGTAAGCTGTGGTTATCACAACAAAATTATATTCAGAAAATACTCTTAATGTTTGGTATGAACAATGTGAAGCCAGTTTCAGTCCCTTTAGCTTCCCATTTTAAGCTTTCTTTAAGTTTATGTCCTAATACAAATGAAGAAAAGGAATATATGTCTTGAATACCATATGCTAATGCAGTAGAAACTTTGATGTATGCGATGGTTTGTACATGACCAGATATTTCACATGCAGTTGGGGTTGTCAGTAGGTATATGGAAAATCCAGGGAAAGAACACTGGGCAGCAGTGAAATGGGTGCTTCGGTATTTGAGAGGCACTAGTGATTATTGTATCACTTATAACAGAAGTAGTGAATTTGTTTGCGGATATGTTGATTCCGATTTTGTAGGTGATTTGGATAAGAGAAGGTCAACTTCAGGATATGTCTTTACTCTTGCAGGTGGAGCTATTAGCTGGATGTCAAAGCTACAAAACATTGTTGCTTTATCCACTACAGAAGCAGAATACATAGCTACTTCACATGCTTGCAAAGAAGTGGTTTGGTTTAAAGGTTTGTTTGGTGAGTTTGGTAGGCTGCAAGACAACATAAAGTTATTTTTTGATAGTCAAAGTGCAATTCATTTGGCTAAAAATCTAGGCTATCATAGTAAATCAAAGCATATACCTATAAAGTACCATTTTGTAAGACAGGTTATCACTGAACAGGGAGTCTCTCTTGAAAAAGTGCATACAAAGGAAAAATGTGCAAACATGTTCACGAAAGCAATTTTATTAGAGAAGCTACGATGGTGTCTGGCTTCTCTTGGCTTGCAGAAAAAATGAATATAATAAAGAAACAAGGTATCAGGTTAATTGTTGTCAAGGTGGAGATTGTTGAGATTTTGCATAATTAATTTGGCTAAAATCTCATGGATAATGCCAACAATAGGATTTGTTGAAATTTTGAAGGTATCAAATCCTAAAGATAATATATCAATCCTATTTTCTTGTGATAGGATGGAATTGAATTTAATATTCAGTTTTTCTTCTACATCTATAGATTGTAAAGCCCATAGAGGCAAAAGATATGAGGGATGAGGAAGAGGAAGTGAAGTTGTGAGAAATCTATTGATGTAATCTCCTATTGAATAACAAGAAAGCCAATACCTCTATTTGGTGGATGTAGCCCAAATTGACTGGGTGAACCACGTTAAATCGCTGTCTCTATTTTATGCTGTGTGTGTGAATTTATTAAGCTTTCAGCTGTGTATACTCTAACAAATTAAACATGTAGAACTGGAAAAATACCAGAATACATCAAAACATCATAAATATGGGCAGAAAAAAAACTGAGCCATACATTATATATCAACATCAAATGAAAGTACATAGTTCTCCAAAAGGAATGCACTCAAGCCACAAGATGGCTGAAATACACCAAAGAAACCAAGCACTAGAAATGTGTGCTGCTATTGGAAACTACTGTTATTATGACGAAGAACCATGTGTGGAAGGCTGTTAGAGTGCTAAGAATGATCCACAATTTTAACCATGGATTCTACTAAAAAAACCCAGAAAGCCCAGAAATGGTTTCGCCAGATTTTAAGTTTGGATTTTCAACCTTTTTTTAGTTGCTCACTGCATTTATGCTGCCTGACTTACGCACTCCCTGGGAATGAATGTGATATGGGGCTGAAGGAATGATCTATCAGATGAAACAACACTCAATCAACTCAATAGATGAAGGGCTGGTCCCCTCACTGGAAAATAAGCTCAAAAATTGGAGATTTCTCTCCTCCACTGTTGCACCCTGCAACACAACACAATAACCTGCAGAAAATGCGCTGATGAAGAAATATGTAGCTTGGTCTGGAAACCTGAATGTGGAAATGAATACAATACTCTTCCAAGAGGCCTCTCAAGGAAAGAGGTGGGATTCCCGCTCGAGAACACCTAGTGCTAAACAGCACAACAACTCTGCTAAACAGCAAAGGAATGCAAGTAGTCTAAACATACCATATCCAAAATAATAATCCAAAGCATGAATAACAAAGGCTCCCATCCTCTCCATATATAGAAAGTGAACCTATTCACATTGGGTCACATCCACATGTGCCATCAAGCCCATGCAAGTTGTCCTCCACCAAAACTGCGTTGTCCATCAAGGAAGTTCAATGTATCTAGACAGCTTGGTTGACTTGGTCAAATTTGACTGAATCAACATGATCCCATCTATGCTCACACCCAAAGGTGCTCAAATTAGCTGCTTATTCTTACCCCCTTCCACATTAGGAGTGTTATTGATCCCTCTAAAGAGGTTAATGGGCCTCCCTACCCATTTATTCACCTACCTAGTGATAAAACAACTCTAATATTCCATTTAGCTTAGAGGCTAAAATTTTGGAATATTACAATAATCTTGAAAGTAAACAATATTCTAACTTTCATGAGTTTGTTGGAAAAAATAACCTTTGAGTATAATAGACCCTTTGTCATATATAAACCCGTTATCATGATATTCTTCCAATAATTTCACCTTTTGTTCAGTGCAACGCATCAAATAATACTTGACATTTTCTACGTTGTTAGCAGGTGCAACTACAACAAAAACATATTCTGCACAATAAAACAAGTACATAAATTTAGACCATAATTAACATGAAAACTTAACTTTAAAATTAACATGTGTACTTGATTTTATTATCTATTTCTAGATCTCTATCATTTGAAAGCAATTGAAATGTTACCTTCTCTAACAAGATCAAAAACTCAATCACCTTCAGATGATATTATAGTCTCCTCTGATTGCATCTCTTTAAAGTTTGCAACAAACATTTTCCCCTTTGTATTTAGGTTTGTATGTTTCCAATATTTTACATACATATTGTTTTCACAAACATCATTGGATTTTGTGTCGTCTATGCAAACATGACAAAAACAAGAATGTTTTCCTTTATCAAATCCAAACACATTTTGGTACTCCTTTGTTTTAGTTGAATGTAAATTTTTAGTCTATTTTATTGTTTCAGCTTCATTTCCAATCGATCTATCTACATCTTGGACCCCAATATGCCAAAAAAAACTATATGGAAAATTCAAACAAGAATATAAATACGTTATAATTTAAAATACAATTTATATATGATCAAAGATAATCATTGTAATAAATCATGTTTAAAATTAGATCACACACACACACACACACACACACACACACACACACACATATATATATATATATATATATATATATATATATATATATATATATAGATATATATATATGCAAGTTCATTTGTATATATGTACATGTACCTTCATACTTCTCTTGATCGGTTAGTCTCATGGCTTAGTGCCGCGATGAACCATTGAAAAACTTGTTCAGATGAGACAAGTCGGTTTGTAGAGTGGTCTATTTGATATCTTCAAAGTGTTCATTTTATACATGCCCCTGCACTATCATGTTCTCATTTTCCATGACTAGTCTCAAAGAAATTCCAACAATGTTTAATGCAGGTTTTCATATGAAGACGACACAACCAAAAGAATGATCATGAATATTTGAATTGACACACACATCCATTTGACCATATCTAATGTTCATTGAATTTTATTCCACGACCTTTTAATAGGTCATAAATATTATCAAAATAATGTTGTACAAAATGTGTATCATGTGTATGATCATCGCTGATATAAAAGTGATATTCTTTAATAACATGTTGATTTTCACTGGTGCTTTCTATATGATCAACATTTTGTGCAGTGTGTCTATATAGAATATGGAAAAGCATGGAGACTTGGTCAGAATGATAGTATTCACTTTTTATTTAATTTTGTGAAACAAATCTGTAATTCTATGCAAAAATCAACTATTGACAAAATGGTCCCTGGTGGAAAAAATTCACGGTATTTTTGAATTGCAAGTCCCATCATCAAGCTCTGTGGGAATGCTTGGAGTATTTATAAATTTTTGCCTCAAACTCTCTCAAAAACTCTATAACAAAATTTTTTTCTTCTTGTAAATCAATCCTTTTAGTACTTGTAGTACTACTTGAACCAATCGATGTATGAATATATTCATATATCTTCCATTTCACTTTTATGTTGGACAATGATTGATCATTTATATCAATAGGATATTTTTTGTGAAATAAAGTCAAATTTCCACAATGATCACATTTTTTACCACTAACACATTTCTTTTGGAAAAATAATTCATGGTTTTCTGTTGCACATAGAATTTGGGATATGAAATCATGGTTAGTGGAAGGAGGTGAATTTTTCCAAAATGTTTACCAAAATTAAGGAATGTGTCATAATATAACTGAAATTCCACATGATAATGACAACAACAAGTGTCACGTACAGTGATAGGTTTAACATACCATGATACCAAATTGATATGATTATGAATGTTAGTTTTTCTATGCTAATTTCAACCTCAGATATAAAATTTACTTGTTGATCTTATGCTTGAAATACTTGTGTTTCCTTGTTGCTTATGTGTGTCAAACAGGTAATTAAACTGAGTTTTATGAGTGAACTTAATAGCATAAAGTATGAATTTAAAATTTTGAACAACAACAACATAAAGAAAAGCAAACCATCACAATTGATCCATTAAAACAGAGTTTTGATGAAGGATTTCACCCCTCCTGGGCTACATCTCCTTGGTCCAGCTTCCATGGCTTGGGCCTCTGTATTAGCTCAATAGTGCTCAAATTGTTTTTTACATGTATCAAATGCTCTTGGAACATACTCCAATGAGTTAAAAATGTCAAAATCTATCAGAAATCACTATCCATTTACTCAATTTTCCCTTCAAATGCTCTAGGCATGTCCTTCCCTCCTCATGGCCCTCGGCTTCAAAAATTTTCAATGTAACAAAAACCACTGTAAATTTTCTCCTTTATCTCTGAAACTTGTTCCAATGTGTTCAGAGCATTCCAATCTGCTATGAATGACTATTCCTGAGCCAAAATTGGTCGAAAATTTCTCAAGATAGGCCTCATTAAATTTTCCCCAAGATTCTGCCTCTAAATCTGGAAAACTGCCAGTTAGCCTCGCCAAAGTTTGAGAACGCTCCGAATTTGGACATTTCGCTAAAAATATACCGAATTTAAATTCATGTTTAATTAGGCTTAATCCCATATTAAATTGGATAAGCATGCACTTAAACGTGTTTTGTGGGAGGCGCTAAGTCGAGGTCACTTGGCGCGGTTTTATGAGGAGGAGGGTTGGCCCCCTCCTTCCTCTGTCATTGGATTCCGCTGCATTGAAATATAAGTTCATGGCCAATCCTTGTAGAAATTATATAACATATGCATGTATATATCCAGATTCTCCTGATCTAACAATATTTTATCTTCTTGCTAAATACAAATTCCTTCCACTGTTAATCTTTTGTGGAAATTTAAACTCAATTGCAAACACATGAAGCAATAAAAACAATCGCACATAACACAGTTGTTTAACGGTAAATCCTGAAGCTAAAAACCCCAACAATCATATATTATGTATCATGGAGATCATGTAACAATCTCATACAAATATTAGTACATAAAGCTCTTAGTACAATCAATCGTCACACACTAACATGAAGAAATATGCAAATCCATGCACTGATTTCCTGCCACCTGATAGCCTGCCTCCACTGCGCAATCCCTACTGAAGAAGACCCCTGAATGAATTCAAATTGGCCTTGCCTTGATTGCGCAATCCTCATTGGCAACTCCAATGTGTGTGTGATGCAATCAATGCATCACTAGAGTCACAACAGATAGTCCATCTCACCCTTTCACCTACCTCTCCACTGGGTCTCCACTGGAACTGACATGCACTGTAGTTAACTGTTGTATTTGTTCAGTTTATTAGTGAGTTATTATTTGTGAATTAATTAACTGATTAATTCACTCCACTCTCACTAGCGTATCATTCATTTAGACTAGATACAACTAGCTTAGCTGAGTTTAACTCCAATAACTGAGTTAAACTGAATAACAACTCCATGAAATACTCTTCCAACTCTGTCATAACATTGCCACTTCAGTTATAACTGAGTCCTCCATGCATGAACCAATAGTAGACCCTAGGAATTGCGTAATTCCTTCAACTCGCTGATTTATCAAATCTGCATACTGAAATAAAGTGCTCCAAGAGAATAAGTTGATATTTAGAGTCTGATTATTATTAAGGGCTAATAATAATTGACACATCTATTTTTAGATAGACGATCTATAAATAGACTACACCCAATATTCTAAAAATAGAATTTCATCTATTTTTCCAGCTTGACCAACCATCCACAAATAGCATCCTGCAACTTCTGAAATATGATCACCATGTCTAAAAATAGACTTACACCTAAAATAGCCTGCGGGCCCACTTAGTGAAGGTGACTGATTTTCACTAAGCTTCATCATCTTGTTGAAACTCAACACTCCCTCTCAACAAGATAGGGATTATCCTTCACCCTGATCCTGCCTCTATGGTATTCGAATTTTCTCCTGGTGAGTGCCTTCGTCAGAATGTCTGCATCCTGATCTTCTGTAGGAATGTACTAAAGAAACATGATCTTCTGCTGCACAAAATCTCTGATATGATGATACCGGATATCAATATGTTTAGATCTATCATGAATCACAAGATTAATCGAGAGTTTAATGCAACTCTGATTATCACAATGTATCACTGTAGGATCTGAATGTGAACCGAACAAACTGACCAGGATCTTCCTCATCCAGATAGCCTCACATGCAGTTTGACTTACTGCCATGTATTCTGCTTCCGCTGAACTGAGTGCCACGGATATTTTTTTCCTACTGTACCAAGAAACTGCTGTAGATCTGATACTGAAAATCCCTCCTGATGTGTTCTTTCTATCCGTTGGGCTGCCTGCCCAATCTGCATCCGTGAAGCCATGCAACTTCACCTCATCCATCTATATGTACCATAATCCATACTCAGATGTGCCCCTGAGATATCTCAGGACATGCTTGCCTACCTTCCAAAAGAGCTTGGTAGGCTTAACCATTGCTTGTGAAAGCTGGTTCACCGCATAGTATATTTCTAGTCTTGTATTAACTAAATACATGAGCGAACCCACCACCCATCGATAAATAGTGACATCCACTACCTCTACCGATGTAGCATCCTCTTTCCTCCAATTTCCTGGAAGAGGAGTGTCGATAGGCTTGCAGCCTTGCATGTGAAACTTCTCAAGTATCTCCTGGGAATACTTGCCTTGAGACACAAAGAGTTCACCTTCCCACTGTCATATTTCCAATCCAAGGAAATAATGAAGGAGGCCCAAATCCTTCATCTCAAACTCCTTTGCAAGATCTGCCTTGCATGAGTGTATCAACTGCTCATCACCCGTTAGTATTAAGTCATCAACATAAAGAAAAATGATTAAAATCTTACCCTCCACCACAATTTGATACAGGTTTGCATCCGCCTCACTCTTGGTGAAGCCAAGTCCAGTGAAATAGTTGTCAATCCATGTGTACCAAGCACGAGGTGCTTGTTTCAGCCCATACAACGCTCTTTTGAGCCTGCACACATGAGACTCGCTGCCGAAGATCTCAAATCCTTTTGGCTGCTCAATGTACACCTTTTCCTCAATGATCCCATTAAGGAACACAGTCTTCACATCCATCTGATGAATGTGCCAACCCATCTGCGCTGAGAGAGCAAGGATGGTCCTCATGGAAGAATACCGTGCGACAGGTGCAAAGGTTTCTTCATAATCAATCCCCTCAATCTATGAGAAGCCCCAGGCAACAAATCTTACCTTATACTTCTCGATGCTCCCATCAACAACTTTCTTTACCTTGTAGATCCATCTTGATCCTACAACCGATTTACCCACTAGCCTTGGAATAATCTCCCAGGCACTGTTTCTGAAAATGGAGTCATACTCCTCCACCATGGCATCTACACATGTGGGATCCTGCACTGCTTCTTCAAAATAAGATGGCTCTGTCATGACACACTTGCTCATAAGAGCCATGTATCCAGTAAATCGGTCAGGTGACTGTCTCTGTCTGCGCTGTGATGTAGGGACTCCTACATTCTATGCCGCATCAAGCTTCAGTCTCTCAACTTCTGTGGTATGCTTTCTGCTAGTTCTGATGTTTGGATCTGCATGAGTGGACTCCTCTACTCCATGAATCTCCTCCTATGGTTGATCCACATCTAGAGGCTCATCTTTGGGAACAAGTAGCTCCTCCTCTGCATGAAAGTGTAGCTCCCTCTCAAGAGACAACTTCATGGCTTTCACCTCATTCAATTTTATATCCCATCGCACCATAGTCATCTGACTGTCTGGAAAATACACATGATAATTATGTGGTGTTTCTGTGTACCCCACAAATATCCCAACTTCTGTAGTCGGCTCCAGCTTCTTCCTAGCGTCCTTTGTCACATGAATGTAAACATATGAGCCAAAAATCTTCAAATGAGAAATATCAAGCTTCTTACCAATAAAAGCTTCTTCAGGTGTACTCATCCCAAGTACTCTATGAGGACAATGGTTTTTCACATAAACCACAGTGTTTCATGCTTACACCCACAAGTGCATCGGTAGGCCCTGGTCAGGTAGCATAGCTCGTGCAGCACCCACGATCATTATGTTCTTCCTCTCCACAACCCCATTATGTTGTGGGTTATGAGGCACGATGAGTTCTCTTTAAATTCCTTCTTTGCTACATAAGTATTTGAATTCACCCGAGATATATTCACCACCATTATCGCTCCATAGAGCCTTCACTTACTTCCCCGACTCCTCCACCAATGCTTTAAACTCACAGAACTTTGAGAATGTTTTGATCTTCTTCTGCATGAAGAAGATCCATCATCTACGAGAATAGTCATCAACAAATATAACATAATTCTTGTGTTTTGTTGTTGAAGAAACCAAGAAAGGTCCACACACGTCTGTGTGAATTCTCTCCAGGATCACGGAAGCACAGTTCTCCTTCTCATGAAATGTGGTCTTCACAAACTTACCCATAGTACATCCCTTGCACTGATCTGACTGCGCAAGAGTACCCTTGGGAAGTCCAGTAGAAATATGCTGCAAAATATTCAAAGCGCCATGGTGAAGATGGCCCAATCTCCTGTGCCATAATTCGCCCTCATCCTGGCTCACCACTTCTTCTGCTTGGCCCATCATTATAGCGCAGCCATCTACCTCCAGCTTGTAGAGATTCTTAACTCAAATCCTTATCTTCTTGGTTTGACCCACTGTTTTATGTCGAAGGGAGGCTTTTCCCTCACTAAAAACAACGTCATAACCTTTGTCTTCCAACATTGCGACCGAAACCAAGTTCTTCTTCAGACCTGGAACATGCATAACATCTTTCAATAAAAATGGATTACCTAACTCCCTCTCAAAGGTAATGGTCCCAATTCCAATCGCACTGTATCGACCATCGTCGCCCATCTCTATATGCATTTGGAGATCCTTCTCCTCCAAGTCACTAAACAACTCCTTGTCTCCCGTCATATGGAAAGACGCACCACTATCAAGATACCACACCGATCCCATAGCACTTGAAAACAAGCATGCGATCAAAGAGAAATCAAGTTCAAATTGTGAGGCTAAGGCCTCACGCGCTGTAGCTCCAGCAACCTTCTTGTTCTTCTTCTTATGTGGGTAGTTAAAATGCCCATGTTCGTGACAGTGAAAACACTTTACCTTGGACAAATCTTGCTTCTTGCCTTTAGCCTCAGATTTTGGAGGGAATTTATTCCCCTCTCCATTCCTTGCTTTGGCAGCCAAAGCACAATTGTCTTCATCATCATTCTTCGATGAAGAGCCATCCCTGGTACTTCGCCTTATCTCCTCCTGCACAAGATCCAACCAAAGTCGCTCCCAACCAGGCAAATTCTCCTGTCCATTGATAGAGTCTTCACAGCTATGCCAACTCTTCAGAAGCCCAAGGAGAGGCAAGCTCACCAAGTCATCATCATCAACAGTAATCCCCACACTTCCCAATGCATCCCTACAGTGGAAAAACTTCGTGAGTGATTTTGGAATACTGTCGCCCTTCTCCATTTTTATTTTTATGAGCTTATCTTTCAGCACCAACTTCCTATGGTCATTGTTTCTTTGGAAAAAATCTGTCAAAGCCTTCCATATTGCAAATGGAGTGGCTTTCCCATGAAGTCTTGACATAATATGGTCCTTCACACCTTCCAACAGAATTATTCTTGTCTTTGCTACCTTCTTTTTCCATGCGTCAATTCTTGCAGCATCGCTAGAACCCGGCTTAGGAACATCGCTATCGATGAACTCATTTAGTCCATTATCTTCCATCACTGCCTCCATCCTATCCTTCCAGGCTATGTAATTTGAGCTGCCCTCAAGGGCATACTCCAATCGCAACCCATTGAAAGACATTTCAATGAATACTCAACTGTCGCACAAAGAATTTTTTGTAGCAAATTCGAATTGTCCACCAGCACAAACTCAACAATTCTTCACAATTTAAATCTTCAATAATTAACACTGCTCTAATACCTTGTATAAATTATATAGCATATGCATGTATATATCCAGATTCTCCTGACCTAAAAATATTTTATCTTCTTGCTAAATACAAAATCCTTCCACTGTTAATATTTTGTGGAAATTTAAACTCAATTGGAAACACATGAAGCAATAAAAACAATCGCACATAACACAGTTGTTTAACGGGAAATCCTGAAGCTAAAAACCCCAACTATCATATATTATGTATCATGGAGATCATGTAACAATCTCATACAAAGCTTAGTACATCAAGCTCTTAGTACAATCAATCATCACACACTAACATGAAGAAATATGCAAATCCATGCACTGATTTCTTGCCACCTGATAGCCTGCCTCCACTGCGCAATCCCTGCTGAAGAAGACCCCTGAATGAATTTGAATTGACCTTGCCTTGACTAAGCAATCATCATTTGAAACTCCAATGTGTGTGTGATGCAATCAATGCATCACTAGAGTCACAACAGATAGTCCATCTCACCCTTTCACCTACCTCTCCACAGGGTCTCCACTGGAACTGAAATGCACTATGGTTAACTGCTATATTTGTTCAGTTGATTAGTGAGTTATTATTTGTGAATTAATTAAATAATTAATTCACTCCACTCTCACTAGTGTATCATTCAGTTAGACTAGATACAACTCAATCAACTGAGTTTAACTCCAATAACTGAGTTAAACTGAATAACAACTCCATGAACTACTCTTCCAAATCTGTCATAACTTTTCCACTTCAGTTCTAATTGAGTCCTCCATGCATGAACCACCAATAAACCCTAGTAATTGCATAATTCCTTCGGCCCACTGATTTTCCAAATCTATATACTGAAATAAAGTGCTCCAAGAGAATAAGTTTATATTTAGAATCTGATTATTATTAAGGGCTAATAATAATCGACACATATATTTTTAGATCGAATATCTATAAATATACTTCGCCCAATATTCTAAAAATATAATTTCATCTATTTTTCCAACTTGACCCACCATCCACAAATAGCATCCTACAAATTCTGAAATATGATCACCATGTCTAAAAATAGACTTACAACTAAAAATAGCCTGCGGACCCACTTAGTGAAGGTGACTAATTTTCACTAAGCTTCATCAACTTGTTGAATCTAAACACTCCCTCTCAACAAGATAGGGATTATCCTTCACCCCGATCCTGCCTCTATGGTATTCGAATTTTCTCCTAGTGAGCGCCTTCGTCAGAATCTATGCATCTTGATCTTCCATAGGAATGTAATAAAGCAACATGATCTTCCGCTGCACACAATATCTGAAATGATGATATCGGATATCGATATGTTTAGATATATCATGAAACACATGATTAATCGAGAGTTTAATGCAACTCTGATTATCACAATGTATCACTGTAGGATCTAAATGTGAACCGAACAAACCAACCAATATCTTCCTCATCTAGATAGCCTCACATGCAACATGACTTGCTGCCATGTATTCTTCTTCCGCTGAACTGAGTGCCACGGATATTTGTTTCTTGCTGTACCAATAAACTGTTGCAGATCTGATACTGAAAATCCCTCCTGATGTGCTCTTTCTGTCCGTTGGGCTGCCTGCCCAATCTGCATCCGTGAAGCCATGCAAATTCACCTCATCTGTCTGTCTGTACCACAATCCATACTCAGATGTGCCCCTGAGATATCTCAGTACATGCTTGCCTACCTTCTAAAAGAGCTTGGTAGGCTTAACCATCGCTTGTGAAAGCTGGTTCACCGCATATCATATGTCTAGTTTTGTATTAACTAAATACATGAGCGAACCCACCACCCGTCGATAAACAACGACATCCACTACCTCTACTGATGTAGCATCATCTTTCCTCCAATTTCCTGGAAGAGGAGTGTCGATAGGCTTGCAGCCTTGCATGTGAAACTTCTCAAGTATCTCCTGGGCATACTTGCCTTGAGACACAAACAGTTCACCTTCCCACTGTCATATTTCCAATCCAAGGATATAATGAAGGAGGCCCAAATCCTTCATCTCAAACTCCTTTGCAAGATCTGCCTTGCATGAGTGTATCAACTGCTCATCACCCATTAGTATTAAGTCATCAACATAAAGAAAAATGATTAAAATCTTACCCTCCACCACAATTTGATACAGGTTTGCATCTGCCTCACTCTTGGTGAAGCCAAGTCCGATGAAATAGTTGTCGATCTGTGTGTAATAAGATGGATGGCATGGAAGTAGGCATGGAAGCTAAGATGGATGAAATGGAAGCTAAGATCGATGAAAAAATTAAATAAAACATGGAAAACATGAAGAATGATCTAAAAGTAGACATCGAAGGTTTGGCAAAGTTGATACAAGAAATGTTTCCTAATGGTGAAAAGATAGTAGAGGAAACTCATGATGAGAAAAAAATAAATGTTAATCGTGATTTTATAAACTCTAATGTTGGATGGAAGAACCACCATATTCCAAATATGGATATGAGGAAGTTTGATGGAAAGGATCCCGTAACATGGATACTACATATGGAGCAATATTCTGATCTCAAAAATGTGCAAAACACACAAAAGGTACACATTGCAACTTTACATTTAGAACAAAATACATTTGTTTGGTATCGATGGCTTTTCTCTTGTAAAAAAAATGTCACTTGGTCAATTTTTATAGAGGAAATGATAGCACATTATGAGGATACAAAAAGCAACACCTTCTTTATCCAATTGATAAATCTCAAACAAAAGGGTTCAATGGTGGAGCAGATTGAGGACTTCCAAAAATTGAATATAAGGGTAACTGATATTCCAGAGGAACACAAGATTGATGTCTTCATAAGGAATTTAAAGGATAACATCCAACATGAAGGATAATAAATTATCACCAAATTACTATGGTCCTTACAAGGTGTTACAAAATATTGGTACTATGGCATACAAATTGGAGCTTCTTGCTTTTTCGCGAGTGCATCCAGTTTTCCATGTTTCATGCTTAAAGAAGGTTATAGGTGAAAATCTTCCAGTTCAAGGAAAAATCATATTGGAGCTTAAAGCGGTCACGGAAACAAGAACTCGACAGCGACGAAATCGATCAATTTCAGAGTATCTCATCAAGTGGAAGAACTTACCCACTGAAGATTCTACATGGGAGGATGAGAATTTTATACAAAAGCACCTAGAGCTACTCAAGTGTTGAGGACAACACTTTTTTGAAGGAGAGGGGCATGTTAGGTCCCTATATTACTAGTTTAGTCCCTTATTTTTATTAGTGTAGCCCCCTTATTGTTATTGTTGTACCCATGTAACCCCAATATTGTTATTATTGTGCCATTACATTGTTATTTTTAGGTCGGCTAGGATTATATTGTGGGCCCATGGACTCCTATATATAGAAGGAGGTTTTTGTCATTTGTACCATCCAAGAATTGTTCATTTATGTAATGTATTGGAGGTTTCCCCCTCAAAGTGGTTGATTTATAAGGCATTGATCTCTCTTTTCTTCTATTTTTGGAGTTGGTTTCATAACATTGTTTGATCATCAACAATTTCAAATTTTGACTTGCATTCACTATCCTCTTCATTTCTCCTGCATGTATAAGAGACAAAATTGTCTTTTTCTTATAAGCTCTAATTGTGTTCTCAATACCATCTTTAAACAAGTGATACTTATTCTCATGGTAATGAAATATTTTTTTCATATCATACAGATAATGACTTCTCAATACAATATCTGATATCTCACGCGGCACCACATTAAGTTCAACTTCATCAATAAAGTTTGAATTGATGGCGAATCTTAGTAAGCACTTCCTTGTAACCTGCAAGTTTGCATTCTTGCATATCTATTGAAATTTGCAACAAGACACAATGAAATTGACACCCAGAAACAACATGAAAATGAAACACACACACTAGTGTGGGATCACAGGTCACATAGTGATGGGTCCTAGCGATACAATAGTGTGCAACCAATTTATTAAATAAATTGGAAAATTAATTGTAATCTTATCTCATAACAACTTGTAATAGTTAGCTAAGTTTGATAAACTTAGTTAGCTCAAGAATTTCGAGTTGAGGGTCTAAGGATAGGCATTTGGAGTGATTCTATTATTAACAAGGTCCAGTTATAGTTGTAGCACTAGTGTAGTGTGGGTGGGATCAATTAACTTGCAATAATTGAGTTAAAATCAGTTTAACTAGTTCTAACTGTTTGATGAGCTAGTGTAAGATCAAGTGAATTAAAATATATTTAATTCACTAGTAGTGATCTACCAAGTAACTGATGATTCACTATTTATAGTTCCATGCATGCTAATTTTGGTGAATACCCAATTGAGACAAAGGTTCAAGGCTAGTAAATTGCAGTTGTGTTTTAGGGAAACTTCCTAGGTGTAGTTATAAAACCATGGGAAGCCCATGATGAATTGTGCAATCAAGGAAGGCTAAATTTCCTATTTAACGGGGGTTTAATTATCTAGGGATTGCATAAGCAGAGTAGGTTGAGGGTAAGCTGATAATTGGCTATTTGTTTGTCCAATTTTTCCTAGATCAGTGTGAAGCAATTGGTAGAGTGATTGTGGTTGTGGTGATCACAAATACATTGTATTGTTTCATGATTCCCTGGTTGATTATACAATAAATATGGAGGGGTTTTGAGCAATTTCTTTCCTTGGAAATATCTAGTGTTCTGTATTGATTTACTTCTTTGTCTTACTTGCATGTGATTGAGAGATAATGTTTTATATTCCACAAATATTGTAGAAGGATTTAGTACCTTACTTTAGTACATTGCATGATCAGATTGATTCCATTGATATAATTATTACATGATATTATAGTTGTGGCAAATATTTTCTACATGGTATCAGAGCACTAGGAATCACAATACTGGAGAAGAAATTGAGTTTGTGTTGAACAATATTCAAATTTTTAGGTACTTTATTTGGAGCTATAAGAGGACCAAGATGTCTTTCAATGGCTTGAGACTCGAATATGCACTCGAGGGCAGTTTGAATTATATTGCATGGAAGGACAAGATGGAGGCAATGTTGGAGGAAAATGGATTGAAGGAATTCATAGATAATGATATTCCGAAGCCCGCAGTAGCAGATGCCCATATTCTTGATGCATGGCAGAAGAAGGTAGCAAAGGCGAGGAGGATCTTATTAGAGGGAGATCGAGATCATATTGTCTCAAGTATCCATGGAAAGGCAACTCCATATGCTATGTGGAAGGCCTTGACAGATTTGTTTCAAAGCAGCAATGACCATAGAAAATTCGCACTCAAGGACAAGCTCTGGAAAATAAAAATGGAGAGTCCACAAAAGAATAATAACAACAAGAAGGCTCCAGGAGCTGCAACGAGTGAAGATTTGGCCTCACAGTTTGAGTTGGACTTCTCTCGTCACATACATGGCACCTGTTAGACTCCTGTATTTCATAGTATCACAAGGTGACTAGTCATTGATTATATTTTTTATACTCAAGATAATATTCTATGGCTATCATTTATTTTCAGAGAAGAAAGGGAGACCCTGACTGTCAAAAGCATCAAATGAATCTACTGTATTTTAATTTGGTTGAAAGAGGAGAGTGTTGTTGATTAAGTGTGATGGGGAGAGAAATCCATACTGCCCTCATTCATTCCACCTACCCTCTTCTTACCTTTAATTTTCCCAAATACTGACACTCTCATGCTCTGAATCCCATTAAAACCCCCAAAACCCACATATATAACCTTTTGGGGCTTATTATTTTATAAACCCACTTATATAAAAGTCTGAAATTGTTAAATGTTATAAGCTCTGCCACCCAACTAACAGTCGTGTGATTTTTACTCTTCCACCTTTACCGTTTCATCGCTTTTCATTCCTCGATCACCATCAAAGTGGGGACCTCATCACATTTTGCAGATTATATGTGTTTCACATTGGAGCTAAACTTTAAAGAACGCGATTTGTGATTGCGAATACATCACATCGCATTTGTTTTACCTTTGTGAGCACCTACAACATATTTATTTTAATTGCGATGTGGTAGGTTGGCCCCACCGCAGCAGCTCTGCCCCCATTACACAGTCATTGCAATACATACATATATCATATAAACTTCATAACACTTACCACTTAAAACTTTTCGCCAATTCATAACACCTCGCCGATTTCCAGTTGGTCCCTCTTCCCTGCACTTCGCAAAGTTTAGGTGTTAACCCCACAACTTATAACTAAAAGCTAAAGGTTGCAATGTGCGCCTCCGAGCTGGTCCCACTTCTTCCCTACCATGTCATTTCACCTCGTCCCCTGTGCATCGCACATCGTAGTTGTTAAAGTTTACAACCTCCACGCTTATAAAAAAAATTTAAGGTTGCGATTTGTGATGCATTTGGTCCCACATGTGTGCCACGTCATCTTGCTTCTAACCACCCTCCATCTTTCTGCCTCGTCTGCTCCTCTTCCCTATGGTCGATGGCCCTTAACCAGTTTTGGCCTCCCCGCAACATCCAAACTTTAACAAAAGGGAGGGGGGGGGGGGTTGTCTGAAATGGGCAATATCCCATACTGCTCGTCCAGGCTACGTGTCGCACCCAAGATTACTCTGCAACCCCCCCCCCGGTCCAATACCGCTTACCACCCTCACCCCCCTCTGAAAATTTGTTTCCATCATCCATCCCCATCCACCAATCTCCATCCTTCCATGTTGATATTCAACAAGATGATGATCCTAGTGAAAATTAAGCACCTACACTAGGATGGAGCCTAAAACTATTTTTAGGTGGAAGTCTATTTTTGGAATGCATGAGAAAATTCTATTTATAGATGATGTCTATTTATATATGGTGAGAAAAATATATTTATAGATGATTTTCTATTTATAGATTTATGTGTGAGTTCTATGTATAGATCACATGTCTATTTATAGATCCATGTCGATTATTATTATCCCTTAATAATAGTTGCACAATAAATATTAATCTATTCTCAATGAGCACTTGAAAATAGTTAACTGAAGTGGCAAACCAGTTAGCTATAGAAAATTCGAGTTCAAAGGTTTGTTGGTGGGACATGAAAGTGGACTTAATTGTAACTGAGTGATTTGAACTTGTAACAAAGTTGGATGTGTATTTATGTGAGTTGTAAAATAGTTTAACTCAGTTAAGTGACTTAAAATCAGTTGTGCTAGTTGTAACTAAACATACACTAGTGAGAGATCAGTGAATTAATTATTTAATTAATTCATAATCAGTGGTCTCACATGCAACTGAAGATTTACTATTGTTAACTACATGCATGTCAGATCCAATGGAAACCTAGTTGAGAGATAGGTGAAAGGGACAGTTTGACTATCAGTTGTGACATTAGTGGGTGCACTCATGAAACCACACACACATTGGAGATGCCAATGATGATTGCGCAGTCAAGACAAGTAGGATCTCATTCATTCATGGATTGTGATCAGTAGGGATTGTGCAGTGGAGGCAGGTTGTCAGGAGGCAGTAAATTGGCGCATGTATTTGCCAATTTTTGTATGACAGTGTGAGACGATTGTATATTGCACTGAGAGCTCTTGGATTAGAGTTTTGTATGAGATTTTTTCATGATCCATGATATATACATAATATATGATATTTTTTTTTTTCACTTTATTCTTTCCCGGTAAAAACATTTGTGTTATGTGTGATTGATCTTTCTTCATGTTTTTGTAATTGGCGATCGTGTTTTAAATTTCTGCAATAATTTTTGTAGAAGTGATTCTGTATTTAACAGTGGTATATAATTGTTAGATTAGGAGAATCCAGGCAATACATAATTGTATTAAAATTTCTACATGGTATCGAAGCACAGAAGATTTGAATTTTGAAGCAGGAGCTGAGTTTGTTGGTGGAAACAATTCGAATTTGTTGCAATAATTTCTTGGTGCTATAGTTGAGTAAACATCGAAATGGTTTCCAATGGCTTGCAGCTAGAGTATGCACTCAAGGGCAGCTCAAACTGAATTTCCTGGAAGAACAGGATGGAGGCGGTGCTAGAAGATAATGGCCTGAAGGAATTCATCAACAATGATGTTCCTAAGCCCACTTCGACGAATGTTGCATTACTTGATGCATGGAAAAAGAAAGTAGCAAAGGCAAGAAGGATTCTATTGGAAGGTGTACGAGACCACATTGTCTCAAGCCTTCATGGGAAAGCCACCCCATATGCTATGTGGAAGGCTTTGACAGATCTTTTCCAAAGAAACAACGACCATAGGAAATTGGCGCTGAAGAATAAACTCAGAAAGATCAAAATGGAAAAGCGTGAAAATATTCCAAAGTATCTCACAAAGTTTTTCCAATGTCGGGATGAACTGGGAAGTGTGGAATCACTATTTTTTATGATGATTTGGTTCTCTTGGCTCTCTTGGGACTTCCTAAGAGTTGGCACATTTATGAAGACTCTGTCAACAGACGAGAAAACAGACGAGAAAAATTGTCGTATTGGGAACAACTGTGGTCGGATCTATTGCACGAGGAGTTTAGGCGGAACACCAGAGATGGATCTTCATCAAAGCATGATGATGAAGAGGATTATGCTTTGGATACCAAGGCAAGGAAAGGAAAGGGGAAAAAATTCCATTCAAAATCTGAGTCTAAAGGTAAGAAGCTGGATTTATCCAAGGTGAAGTGTTTTCACTGTCACGAACATGGGCATCTCACCACTAACTGCCCACAGAATAAGAAGAATAAGAAGGTTTCTGGAGCTGTAGCTGGTGAGGCCCTTGCCTCACAATTTTAACTTGATTTATCTTTGATCGCATGCATTGTGTCAAGTGCATTGGGATCGGTGTGGTATCTTGATAGTGGTGCTTCCTTCCACATGATGGGAGATAAGGAGCTTTTCAGTGATTTGGAGGAGAAAGATCTCCAAATGCATATAGATATGGGCGATGATGGACGATACAGTGCGACCGACATTGGTACCATTACCTTTGAGAGGGATTCAAGTAAAACATTTCAATTGAAAGATGTTATGCATGTTCAAGCTCTGAAGAAAAAATTGGTCTCAGTCACGATGTTGAAGGACAGAGGCTTTGATGTTGTTTCCAGCGATGGAAAAGTTTTCCCGCGACATAAAACAACGATTCAAGCCAAGAGGATAGGGATTCGAGTTAAGAATATCTACAAGCTGGAGGTAGATGGTTGTGCTGCCATGATGGGCAAGGCATAAAAAGTGGTGAGCCGGGATGAGGGCGAATTATGGCACAGGCGATTGGGACATCTTCATCATTGAGCCTTGAAATTCATGTAGCAAATATCTACTGGACTTCCAATGGGAACACTTTAGATCAGTGCAAGGGTTGCACCATGGGGAAGTATGTAAAGTCCACCTTTCATGAAAAGGAGAATCGTGCTTCGGTGATCCTGGAGAGAGTTCACACAGACGTGTGCGGACCATTATTGGTTGCTTCAACGGCAAAACGTAGTTATTATGCTATTTTTGTTGATGAATTTTCTCGTAAATGCTGGATATTCTTCATGTAGAAGAAGGATCAAACATTTTCAAAGTTCTGTGAGTTTAAAGAATTGGTGGAGAAAGAGTCGGGGAAGCAAATGAAGGCTCTAAGGAGCGATAATGGTGGAGAATACATATCTAATGAATTCAAAGACTTTTATAGCAAAGAAGGAATTCGAAGAGAACTCATTGCGCCTCATAACCCACAACAAAATGGGGCCATGGAGAGGAAGAAAAAAATGATCGTGGGTGCAGCATGAGCAATGCTACATGATCAAGGCCTACCAATGCATTTGTGGGTGGAAGCATGCAACACTGTGGTTTATGTGCAAAACTGTTGTCCTCATAGAGTACTTGGCATGAGTACACCTAAAGAATATTTTACTGGTAGGAAACCGGATGTTTCTCACTTTAAGATTTTTGGCGCATCTTTTTATGTGCATGTGACCAAGAGTGACAGGAAGAAGTTGGAGCCAACTGCTAAAGTTGGGATATTTGTGGGGTACATAGAAACACCCCATAATTATCGTGTGTTTTTTCCTAATAGTAAGATGACTATTATGCGATGGGATATAAAATTCGATGAGGGAGGAGGAACTGTTAGTTCCCAAAGATGAGTCTCTAGATGTGGATCAACCATAGGAGGAGGTTCATGGAGTGGAGGAGTCCACTCACGCAGAGCCAAACATCAGAACTGGAAAAAGGTGTACCATAGAAGTTGATAGGCTGAGACTTGATGCTGCGCAGAATGTAGGAGGCCCTACTTCATAGCACAGACAAAGATAGTCTCCTGACCAATTTACTGGATACATGGCTCTCATCAGAAAATATATTGTGACTGAGCCATCTTCCTTTCAGGAAGTAGTGCAGGAGCCCACATGGGTAGATGCAATGGTGGAGGAGTATGAATCCATTGTCAGAAACAATTCTTGGGAAATTGTTCCAAGGCCAGTTGATAAATTAGTGGTAGGTTCAAGGCGGGTCTACAAGGTAAAGCAAGTTTCTGATGGGAGTGTTGAGAAATACAAGGCCAGATTTCTGGCCTGAGGCTTCTCATAGATCGAGGGGATAGATTATGAAGAAACCTTTGCACCTCTCACACGGTATTCTTCCATAAGGACCATCCTTGCTCTCTCAGCGCAGATGGGTTGGCACATTCATCATATGGATCTGAAGACTGTGTTTCTCAATGGGATCATTGAGGAAGAAGTGTACATTGAGTAGCCTGAAGGATTTGAGATCTTCAGCAGCGAGTCGCATATGTGCAGACTCAAAAGAGTGTTGTATGGGATGAAGCAAGCACCCCGTGCTTGGTACACTCGAATCGACAACTATTTAACCGGACTTGGCTTCACCAAGAGTGAGGCAGATGCAAACCTATACCAAATTGTGGTGGAGGGTAAGCTTTTAATCATTTTTCTTTATGTTGATGATTTAATATTGACTGGTGATGAGAAGCTGATACACTCATGCAAGGAGGACCTTCCAAAGGAGTTCGAGATGAAGGATATGGGCCTCCTTCATTATTTCCTTGGATTGGAAATATGGCAGCGAAATAGTGAAATTTTTGTGTCTTAAGGAAAGTATGCAAGGAGGATGTTGGGTAAGTTTCACATGGAGGGCTAAAAACCCATGGATCTTCTTCCAGGAAACTAGAGGAAAGAGGACGCTACATCTGGAGAGGTAGTGGATACTATTGTCTATCGATAGTTAGTGGGCTCGCTAATGTATTTAGTGAATACAAGACCAGACATATGCTATGCGGTGAACCAGCTTAGTCAAGCGATGGTTAAGCCTAACAAGCTCTTTTGGAAGGCGGACAAGCATGTCCTAAGATACCCGAGGGGCACATATGAGTATGGCTTGTGGTACAGACAGATGGATGAGGTGAAGTTGCATGGCTTCATGGATGCATATTGGGCGAGCAGCCCAACGGACAGAAAGAGCATATTAGGGGGGATCTTCAGTATCATATCTACAACTGTTTCTTGGTACAACTGGAAACAGAGATTCGTGGCACTCAATTCAGCGAAAGTGGAATACATAGCAAAAATTCAAGCTGCATGTGAGGCTATCTTGATGAGGAATATCCTAGTTGGTTTGTTTGGTTCTCATTTAGATCCTATAGTGATTCATTGTGATAATTAAAGTTGCATTAAACTCTCGATTAATCATGTGTTTCATGATATATCTAAGAATATAGATATTCGGTATCATCATATTAGATATTGTGTGCAGCAGAACATCATGTTGCCTCGGTACATTCCTACGGAAGATCGGGATGCAAATATTTTGACGAAGGTGCTCACCATGAGAAAATTTGAATACCATAGAGATAGGATCGGGGTGAAGGATAATCCCTTTATTGTTGAGAGGGAGTGTTGAGATTCAATAAGATGATGATCCTCGTGAAAATTAAGCACCTACACTAGGATGGAGCCTTAGGCTATTTTAGGTGGAAGTCTATTTTTAGAATGCATGAGAAAATTCCATTTATAGATGATGTCTATTTATAGATGGTGATCAAATTCTATTTATAGATGATGTTATATTTATAGATGTATGTGCGAGTTCTATTTATAGATCGCATGTCTATTTATAGAAGCATGTCGACTATTATTATCCCTTAATAATAGTTGGAAAATAAATATTAATCTGTTCTCAATGAGCACTTGGAAATAGTTAACTAAAGTGGAAAACTAGTTAGCTATAGGAAATTCAAGTTCAAAGGTTGGTTGGTGGGATATGTAAGTGGACTTAGTTGTAACTGAGTGATTCGAAGTTGTAACAGAGTTGGATGTGTAGTTATGTGAGTTGTAAAGTAGTTTAACTTAGTTAAGTGAGTTAAACTTAGTTGCGCTGGTTGTAAATGAACATACACTAGTCGGAGATCAGTGAATTAATTATTTGATTAATTCAAAATTATTGGTCTCACATACAATTGAATATTTACTATTGTTAACTACATGCATGTCAGATCCAGTGGAGACCCAGTTGAGAGATAGGTGAAAGGGACAGTTTGACTATCAGTTGTGACATTAGTGGGTGCACTCATGAAAACACACACACATTAGAGATGCCAATGAGGATTCCATAGTCAAGGCAAGAAGGATCTCATTCATTCAGGGATTGTGATCAGTGGGAATTGCGCAGTGGAGGCTGGTTGTCAGGAGGCAGTAAATTGGCGCATGTATTTTCCAATTTTCGTATGACAGTGTGAGACGATTGTATATTGTACTGAGAACTCTTGGATTAGAGTTTTGTATGAGATTATTTCATGATCCATGATATATACATAATATATGATATTGGGGTTTTTATCTTTATTCTTTCTCGGTAAAAACATATGTGTTATGTGTTATTGATCTTTCTTCATGTGTTTGCAATTGGCGATCATGTTTTAAATTTCCACAAGAATTTTTGTAGAAGCGATTATGTATTTAACAATGGCATATAATTGTTATTTTAGGAGAATCCAGGAAATACATAATTGTATTAAAATTTCTACAGTCTAGAGTCGGGCATATAAAGTTTGAAAATCATTTTATGAAGAAAGAAGGGTTAAACACGGCCGAAAGGGCTCGGGTAGCAAAAAGACACCAACGGTCGAGTCGGACATTCATGCAGATATATAACAGTAGAAACCAAAGCGACAGCAAAAAACATATCAGCATAGTCACTAATCAATGAAAATAGCCAGCGCGGCACCATAATTAATTACCCAATGGTGGCTTTTTGAAGAGCAAGGCTAGATGTCAGGAATACTTTATTGGCTGCCTCTTTGGCGTCACTCGAACTAGTTTCCAACCACTCTGTAATTAATAATAGATTACCAAAAGCCATTGTTGTAAGCCATGTTGGTCTTATCACCTGTATGTTTCCACTTGTCTATTTTTGCTTGAATGTAATTACTGCAGTAGACAGACTAGCCGACTTAAGTTTTCTATAAATATTGTATTCATTAGCAACCTAAAAGGAGGCTTAGAAGGGGAAAAAACCATTGTAACAGACTCAACTGGCTGTAAACACTCTCTTTTGGATGAATGAATGAGTGTGTTGTTTTCAAGATTCTTGTGTTATGATCTCTGGTGAAGTGCTTCTCCCATGTAATTTGTGATTCTTCTATTTTAAATATTGTTTTCTTTCTTTGCTGCGGATAGAAATTTTTGTGTAGGATTTACCATAGGGTACCCTGCTCAATCTTGAAACAATACATTATGTTTTCCTCTAAGACTTGGATGCAGAATTCAGAGACAGTCTGTTCTACATCCATGTTGAGACCAGAATGTAGAATTCAGAGACGGTCTGCTCTACATTCATGTTAAACCTTAATCTCCTCCTCTTTTCCATTTCACAAGATGTAAAGATCCATTGACATGGATAGCTTTCCTGGCTACACCTGACCTCAACTATTCATCTATTTGAGTTTTCTTACACCTGTTTGACTCCATAGCCCAATGGCCCTCTTCTGTTGCCTCAACCAAATATTCAATCAAACCTATGCACTAATAGCTAGCCTAAAATGCCCCTGTAAACAAAGTTATATCTAACATAGAGAGCCCTCTCTGAGTCCAGGAAGGGTAGGTCCTAGACTCCAAAGTCGGTTTGATGTTTCCCTCTATAGTTCTGTCTTCAGCCTTCAGAAATTACAGAGTGATAACAGCATCAACTATGATGGGATCATTGTGGTACTTGGATAGTGGAGCATCTTTCCACATGATGGGAAATAAAGAACTCTTTAGTAGCTTGGAGGAGAACGATCTTCAGATGCACTTCGAGATGGGTGATGACGGGAGGTATACCGCTACCATGATTGGTACAGTTACTTTCCAGAGACAGTCAGGGAAAACTTTCTTATTAAAATATGTCATGCATGTACCAGGCTTGAAAAAGAATTTAGTTTCAATTGCTATGTTGGAGGATCTTGGATATGATGTGGTTTTCAGTGAAGGAAAGGTGTTCCTTCGTCACAAAGCCACAACACAGGTAAATAAGATAGGGGTTCATGTGAAGAAACTCTACAAACTTGATGTAGATGGTTGCGCAACATTGAGCAGTAAAGCATAGAAGGTGGTGAGTTGGGATACAGGTGATTTATGTCACATGAGATTGGGCCATCTACCCCACATTGCTTTGAGGATCATGCAATAGATTTCTATAGGTCTTCCAAAGGGTACTCTTGCGTAGATAGACACATGCAAGAGATGTACCATGGGGAAGTATACTAAGGCCACATTTCATGAGAAGGAGAACCGAGCAACGACAATCCTTAAGAGAGTTCACTCAGATGTGTGTGGACCATTCTCTACACATTCCATAGAAAAGCACAGGTATTATGTGATTTTTGTTGATGATTTTTCTAGAAAGTGTTGGATCTTATTTCTGTAGAAGAAATATCAGGTGTTCTCCAAGTTTTGTGAGTTCAAGGCACTTGTAGAGAAAGATATAGGGAAGAAGGTGAAGGATATAAGGAGCGACAATGGTGGTGAGTATATCTCTAATTAATTCAAGAACTTTTGTGCCAAAGAAGGAATTCAGAGAGAATTTATTGCACCTCATAACCCATAACAAAATGTGGTTTCAGAAAGAAAGAACGGATCAATTGTGGGAGTAGCACGAGCTATGTTACATGATTAGTGCCTACTGTTGCATTTCTGGGCAGAGGCATGCAACACAAGGGTATTTTTGCAGAATTGGAGTCCTCATTGGACACTTGGCATGAGTACACCAGAGGAGGCTTTTTCAGGTAAGAAACCAGATGTTTCATATTTTAAAATTTTTGGCTCATCTGTTTATTTCCATGTGACCAAAGATGTCAGGAAGAAGCTAGAACCAACAGTATAGGTCAGGATATTTTTGGGGTACACTGATACTCCCCACAACTATTGGGTGTATTTGTCGGCTAACAAGATGACAATTGTCAAGAGAGATGTTGATGAGGAGAAAGCCATGTGATTGTCCCATGAGAGGGATATTGACTTGCATGCAGATGAGGAATTCTTAGTTCCAAAAGATGAACCTCAGGATGTGGAGTAGCCACAAGCAGAGGATCATGGAGTGGCAGAAACCACTCATGTAGATTCATCCACTAGAAATAGTGGGAAGTGCACCAGATAGGTTGACAGATTTATTTTAGATGTGATAGAGCATGTATGAGCACCTACATCATAGCGCAGGTGGAGAAGGTCCCTAGATAGGTACACTGGATACATGGCGCTTATGAGCGAGTGTATTGTGACAGAACCATCCTCTTTTGAGGAAGTAGTGTAGCAACCAACATGGGTTGATGCCATGGTTAAGGAGTATGACTCCATTATCAAACATGGGAATTGGTCCCAAGACCAGTGGGGAAGTTAGTGGTTGTATCCAAGTGGATTTACAAGGTGAAGCAAATGGATACCTCCAGGAGGGGGAAATTTCGAGCGAGACGGGAAAAGGGAGTACATGCAGTTATACGGCCTCCAAGTGTGAGGTGGGGCAATGTGTAGATATAATCCCAAGAATAAATTTGGGCAGAGTCCATTGATTTGGTGTGTCTCATGGATCAAACCTGGCTATGAGGATACCACAGTATAGCATCAGTAGGAAGGATCGGTTAGATTGATGCAGTCAGATGTCAGGAGGACAGAAATCAGAGTGACAAGTGTCGAATACTGGAGCGCAAATCAGAGTTGGTAGTAGTGTAGAGTGCATGGATGCAGATGCCAGCAGTGCAGAGATTCCAGTAGACATGTGAAGTAGCTAGCAGTAGTAAAAAGACTCTAATGACAGATGAATTATATTGATTCAGTTGTTGGAGGCTATTCAGTTTCAGGAGAGTTGCATGTGTAGACAACACTAGGAAGTGTTGCAAGCAAGAACATTCCAAAGGTACCGGATCAGGACATATTGATTCCTTTCTTGTTGAGAGGGAGTGTTGAAATTTTCAACAAGAAACAATGAAATTGGCATCCATAAACAACATGAAAATGAAACACACACACTAGTGTGGGATCATAGGTCACACAGTGATGGATCCTAGCGATACATTAGTGTGCAACCAAATTATTAAATAAATTGAAAAATTAATTATAATCTTAACTCATAACAACTTGTAATAGTTAACTAAGTGTGATAGAATTAGTTAGCTCAATAATTTCGAGTTGTGGATCTAAGGATAGGCATGTGGAGTGATTATATTATTAACAAGGCCTAGTTGCAATTATAGCACTAGTGTAGTGTGGTTGGGATTAGTTAACTCACAATAATTGAGTTAAAATCAGTTTAACTAGTTCTAATTGTTTGATGAGCTAGTGGAAGATCAAGTGAATTAAAATAGATTTAATTCACCAGTAATGATATACCAAGTAATTGATGATTCACTATTTATAGCTGCATGCATGTAATTCTGGTGGATACCCAGTTGAGACAAAGGTTCAAGGCTAGTAAACTAGCAGTTTTATTTTAGGCAAACTGCCTAGGTGCAGAGATAAAACCATGGGAAGCCCATGATGAATTGAAAAATCAAGGAAGGGTGAATTTCCTATTTAATAGGGGTTTAATTCTCTAGGGATTGCGTAAGTAGGGTAGGCTGATAATTGGCTATGTGTTTGTCCAATTTTTCCTAGATCAGTGTGAAGAAATTGGTAGAGTGTATGAGGTTGAGGTGATCACAAATACATTGTATTGTTTCATGATTCCTTGGTTGATTATACAATAAATATGGAGAGGTTTTCAGAAGTTTTTTCCCCCAAGAATATTTGGTGTTGTGTATTGATTTACTTATTTCTCTTACTTGCATGTGATTGAGCGATCGTATTTTATATTCTGAAAATATTGTAGAAGGATTTAGTATCTTGCTTTAGTACATTGCATGATCGGATTGAGTCCATTGATATAATTTCTACATGGTATTATAGTTGTGTTAGAGATTTTCTAAAATATCCAACCCAAAGGATATGGTCTTGGATGTATAATAGTTTCAAGGCCAAGTTGCTTAACCAAGTCTCCGTAAATCAAGTTAGCTTGTGACCCACTATCAAAAAGTGTATCAATCTTGGTATGTTTAGAGACAACTCTAATATGGAAAAGTTATATTCTTGTATCTTCATCATGAGTAGAATTTGAACAATTTGAAGAAATAGTGCTTGAAATATGTTTACCATTCAAACCCATGGTTGTAATATTTGTCTCATCTCTTGAATCTGACCCTAAGTCATGTTCAACTATAGCAACAGTTTTACCCTTCTCTTTGGCTTTCAGTCTGTTTGGTTTCAATTCTAGATGAATTTGCCAACAATGGTCTTCATCATCGCCAGTCTTTGAACAATTTTTGCATGTGATTTTTTCCTTCTATCTTTTTACAGAACTATTTCTATTTCCTCTTCCATAAAACTTCCATTTTTCTTTACCCTCACTCAGCCCCACATTTGGCATTTCTACCCTGTGGTGTAACTCCCTACCCTTTGCTCAGTCAATATTTTTAATGTTTTTTGCTGCTCATTAACTGCTAGACTGTTATTCTACATTTTTTTTCCCTATTTATCACTGACATTTGCAGCTCCAGCTCTTGCAGACTGCAGGCTCTGTCAATCTGCAAATTGTAGGCGCTGCCATTCCAGCAGTCCTGCAACTCTGTCTTCCTGCAGATTCAAGTTCAAATTTTTTATGTAACGCCCTTCTGGGCCCCCTCATTCATCCCTACGCTCCTCCATCGACTCACTCTCCTCCCTCTCCATTTATCCCTGCGCCCTCATACACTTCCCTTCCCCTGCCTGCATTCTCCATCTCCATCGCCCTACGCCCTCTCCCTCAACTCTGCGCCCTCACTGCTTATATATATATCACTGAACGCTCTCACCATACATACCATACACCCATTCAGTCGACCGCATATACACCAGCATATTGATATTACAATAACACTCTTTCTGATTTGATTTGAACGCTGCCCAGCATATTGATTTGAACGCTGCCCAGCATACTCTGTCTGTCCACGCAGCTCAGTCACTCTGTCATTACACCGTGGCGGTAATACACTCCGGCATACATTTAACGCTGGTTTTTACAACGTGTGTCTGGTTTATATATACGCTGCTCCATAATATCATAATACACTGCTTCCATAATACAGTGCGTCCTTCCACTTCACAATAACGGCATTTCCAATCTTTAAATACCGCCCATATATACTGTCAATACCGCCTGGGCGTGATATATAAATAGCGTGCATGTTATATTCCCATGCCACTTTTTATAAAACAGCTCCGCCCCATTACAATGCGTTGTTCCATTACAATACCGCATGTCTGTTCATATTAACGCTGTCCAGAAACGTTGTCTCCTTTCATTACATGGTTTATGCGTTGTATATTGTTTCATTACATAATATAACAACGCCCTCCAATCATATGGTATACGCGTTATATTATAAAACACCATTGTGTTATATTTAAACGCCCCTCCACTCTTTATATATATATGTTCTATTTATATATGTGGTCCGCCCTTCCCATGGTTTTCCCTATCGACTTCTCCTCCCCCTTTTCATAATCCCGCCCCCCCCCCCCAATCACCATTTCACAAATTTCGCCCTTCCATTCACATTCCGTATTCCCCATTCCATATACATTTTTTTTTCCCCAAACAAAAAAAAAAAATACATTTTTTATGCAGAATCAGTCTATAGCATAGAGTGTTTTTTAAAAATTCAGTCTTCAGCAAAAGTTTTCTGAGCAGATTTAGTTTCCAGAAAGAGTTTCTAAACTCAGAAAATTATTTTCCAGCAAGAGTTTTTGCCCCTTTATTTGAAATATTTCAAGAGTTCGAAGTTTTTATAGCAGAATTTGTTTCCTCTTCAGAAGATTTTTTCCAGCAGTCTAATGCATTCTCTCATCTCAATTGTTGGGATAGTTCTCTCCGGCAAAGAGAACTATCTTGAATGGTCGCGGAAGATTAAACACACACTCATTTTTAATGAGCTGTGGAAAGGAATCTATGAAGGACAAGCAGAAAATCCACCAGAGAAGCCCACTTCAGACAAAGAGCTTGCCATTTGGGAAAACAAGAACTGCAAGGCTTATGCCTTGATTGCAGCCTCAGTAAGTGAAGAGGTGAGTCGCCATATTTCATCATTCTCAAATGCCTTTGAAGCCTTGAAGAAACTAAAAGAACTCTATGACTCACATTCAGAATTAGAAAATGTACAATTGATGGTTAAGCTGTTCAGTCTTGAAATGAAGAATGATGATCCCCTTGCTTTAGCTTCAGAAGTAAGATCTATAATGCATGACATTGAAAACACTGGTGTAAAAATGGACATACCTCTCATAGCATATTTTAAGGCATTATATCCGACTTACTCACATTATCTTGAGTCTTTGCAAGCAAGTGGAAACCTTGAGCATATCACCTTTGATAAACTTGAGAAAAAGTTTGCAGAAAGATAGAAAGATTTTGGGAAGATGACAGTCCCTTCATCTTCCGAAGAAGTTGCATACTTGGCACACAGAGAAAAGAGTCATACCCCAGATTCATCCAGAGGAAGAGGTGGCAGAAGAGGAAGAGGAAGAAGGAACTTCACAGAAAGGGGGGGCAGACAAGCTGACAAATCCAATCTTCATTGCACACGGTGCAATAGAGATGGACATGATGCATCCAAATGTAGAACACCATGGGACAAAATTGAGCAGCACAGAAATCAAGACAAAGGTAAAACCAATGACAAAGACAAAGGTAAAACCAATGACAAAGACAAAGGTAAAGCACCTGAATCTGCTCACTATGTTCTAGCACATTGTAACAATGGAGTAACTGAAAACCTCTTTGATGTTTCATTTACTTCATGGAGAGATGATTGGTTGCTAGATTCAGGAGCAACATGTCACATGACATTTAGAAAAGATTTTTTTGAAGATTTCACTGACAAAGTTGATGGAGAAGTATATTTCGCAGATAAATCCAAACTCAAGCCATCAGGGCTTGGCACAGTCAGGCTTAAACTGCCTGGTCTTCCTGATCATATCCTACATGAGGTTCTATACCTCCCGGAGTTGAAGAGAAACTTGTTGTCCCTGGTTGAAATCCGGCAGCAAGGACACTCGGTTCACTTGTTTGATGGCAAGGCAGAGGTCAGATCAGCATCAGATCACTCACTTGTCATGGAGGGAATAGAAGAAGGGAGACTTTTGAAGCTGAAAGGTTCATCTTCTCATGCTCAAAACTTTGCTTTCAGTTCATATCATGATGAAGGTACATTTCCATCAAGTCTTTTATGGCATGCTAGATTTGGACACTTAAATTATGACAGCCTTCGTTTGTTGAAGAAAAATGGGGTTGATGGACTGCCTACAATTCCTAGAAAACCTAAGGAATGTGATGCATGTATTCTAGGAAAGCATAGCAAACAGCCATTTCATGATTCACACTCAAGAGCACATAGGAAACTTGAACTTGTTCATTCAGATTTATGTGGCCCTATGCCTATTGTTTCTGCAAATGGAAACAAATACATGATGACATTTATTGATGACTACACCAGAATGTGTTGGATTTACTTACTGAAGAATAAGTCTGATGCTTTTCAAACTTTCAAGAATTTTCATGCATGGATTGAAAATGATGCACAAACACATATTGGCTCTCTACGTACTGATAATGGAAAAGAATACACTTCAAACGAATTTAAAAATTATCTTCGTCAACATGGAATCAAACATCAAACCACTGTGCCATATAATCCACAACAGAACGGTGTAGCTGAAAGAATGAACAGAACCATCTTAAATATGGTCCGCTCCATGTTGTTTTTCAAGAATGTAAAATTGATGTTTTGGGCTGATGCAGTTCTATGTGCTGTTTACATAAAGAATAGGTGTCCTTCAAGTTCAATTAGAAACAAAACTCCTTTTGAAATGTGGCATGGCCACATTCCTTGGGTAAAGCATTTCAGGGTCTTTGGGTCCACCTGTTATGCCTTGATACCCAAGGGTCAAAGGAACAAACTTGGTGCTAGAAGCAGAAAATGTATCTTCTTGGGGTACTCCAATACCTCCAAAGGATATCGTCTCTATGATGAAGAAAATAAGAAGTTTGTGATAGCAAGAGATGTCATATTTCTTGAATCCTCCAAGAGTGACAAGGTTGTTGAGCGGCAACTTGATCGCCTGGACAGATTCACACATGCAAAGTCTTTCCAAGAGTTTGATAATGTGATTCCACACCTTGAAGGGGGGATTCCGATATTGAATCAAACTGTGGAATCATTTTCTGAACCACACTCTCCCCCACATGAAGAAACAACCACGGATGACACATTGGATGATGTGATTGACAGAATTGGGAGATTGAATCTTGAATCAATCCCAACTCAGTCAAGTGACCAGCTAGGGCCATCTCAGAAAGGTCCCCCCAAATGGCTGACAAAGACACTGGAGGATGTTCATCCTGATGAGGTTGGAAAAACAGGAACAAGAAGTTCCACTCAAGAAATCGAAGGTGATGTAGATAATTATGATTCCCCTGTTGATATGGATATTGCTTATAACTGTGAATTGAGTTTGTCTACAGATCATGAACCAACTTCCTTCAAAGAAGCCGCTTCTCATGATGAATGAAAAGAAGCGATGCAGAAGGAGTATGATGCCTTGATAAAGAATGGCACTTGGAAGCTGGTTGATCCGCCTTTGGGAACAAAACCAATTGGCTGTAAGTGGGTCTACAAGAACAAGTACAAAGCAGATGGCTCACTTGACAAGCACAAGGCCGGGCTTGTGGCAAAAGGATTCGCACAAAAAGAAGGAGTCGATTATGAAGAAACTTTTGCTCCCACAGCAAAATGGACCACCATCCGGACTCTCTTTGCCTTAGCAGCTCAGAGTGGATGGAAAGTTCATCAGATGGATGTAAAAACAACCTTCTTGAATGGAGATCTGAAGGAGAAAGTTTATATGTCCCAGCCAGAAGGATTTGTGATAAAGGGTCATGAACACAAAGTTTGCAAACTTGTGAAATCCTTGTATGGCCTCAAGCAAGCACCACGAGCCTGGTATGAGAAGTTGACCGAGCATCTTCTGAAACTTGATTTCAAACACTTTGATCTTGATGATGCAACTTTGTTTGTTAAGAAACTTGGAAAAACAGTTGTATATCTTGTGGTATATGTAGATGATCTTTTGATAACAGGAAACAATGAGAGCTATATTGCATCCATGAAGAAAGAGTTGAAGCAAGGTTTTGAAATGACTGATTTGGGTCATGTTCATTACTATTTGGGTATTGAAGTAATTCAACATCCTAAATTCATCTTTCTTTCTCAGAAGAAGTACATTGGAGATCTCTTGAACAAATTTGGCATGGATGATTGCAAACCCTTAGGCACTCCAATGGAACAAAACTTGAAGCTCACATCAGTTGAAGGGAAGGAATTTGAGGATGCAACTAAGTATAGACAGCTTGTAGGAAGTCTTATCTATCTGACCACCACCAGACCTGAAATCTCATTTGTTGTTGGAATCCTCTCAAGGTTCATGCAAAAACCTTGTGAAGGACATTGGTCTGCTGCAAAAAGAGTACTAAGGTACTTGAAGGGGACTCAAGACTTTGGACTCAAATATACACAGGTAGGCGACTTCATCTTGGCCGGATACTCTGATTCAGACTTTGATGGCGAAAAAGAAACAGGGGTGTCTACTACAGGTTACACCATGAGTCTTGGATCAGGAGCTGTCTCATGGAGATCACGCAAACAGTCAGTTCCAGCAGATTCCACGACCGAGGCAGAATATGTGGCAGCAGCTGAAGCAACAAAGGAAATTGTGTGGCTCTGGAAAATCCTGGAAGATTTGCAGATGAAACAAATGTATTCCACACCACTCATGATCGATAACACTTCTGCAATAAAGTTGGCCAAGAACCCAAAGTTCCATGATCGAACAAAGCACATCAATACAAAGTACCATCTAATTCGACATCATGTTCAGGCCAAAACCATTCATCTACATCATTGTTCCACAAATGAGCAAGCTGCTGACATCTTCACCAAAGCACTTGGAAGAGAAAAGTTTGAAAAGTTCAGATCGATGCTTGGACTCACCAACATCCCTTCGGATTAAAGGGGGGAATGTTGACACCTAATCCTATGGATGGGTGTGCACATGTATTTTTGTATATTATTTATTATTAGGAAATAAGGAAGGCCAAGAGTCATTGGGAGATGAATCCCAATAGCCTCACCTCCCATCTATATAAGCATGTACATTCTTCGGCTAATACACATTCTAGTTTTGAGGAGTTACCCTCCCTGGTTTCACTTTTCTCAATCTATTTTTTGTTTCCCTCTTGCCTCTAAGTATGTGTCTTGAACAAAAAATTCATCTAAATTGCTTGGGTTAAACATAAGGATAGTATGTTTCAAATAGGAATGTAATCCCCCAATGTATTTCAAGAGTGTATCTTGGGAATTAAAGTTTATTCCTAACAACAAAGCCCTTTTCCTAAACTCCTAGGTATATTCTTGAACTGTTTGACCCTTGAGTTGCCTAAAAATTTTCCAACTCATAATGGATTTTTGCATATAGGCTAAAGGATAAAACTGTATTTTAATTGAAGAAATAAACTCAACCCAAGAAATGGATATCTTACCATGGATTTGCATTTCCTCTTGACACTGTGCTTCCCACCAAACTAGTGCTACTCCTTCTAGCCTTAATGAAGCCAACTGGATATTTGTGTTGTCTTCATGAACGTTCTGAATTCTTTAATACACCTCCAATTGATGTATCCTAGTGTCAAGCCTCTCTGCATTTACATCTCCATTGTACATGGGAAGTTCAAACTTAATGTCCAATTTGAGTAATGGAGTTTTTCCTTTTGTGTCTTTTGGGTGAGCGTGAGTGGTTTTTGTGGTGGAAGTGGAAGATGATTTTGATGGAGATGATGAGGATGATGAAGATGGTGGATATGGAGGTGGATTTCCTCCACTACCCTTTGAAATCTTCTCTTCATCCTTCTTTTCATCTGAAGTTCCTTCTCCATGTGGAGGCTTAAAACCTTCTCCTGTCATCCCAGCAATAAATACATCAAACATAACTTTAACCATCATCTTTATGTAAGTTGAATTATCTCTTGACATCTTCCTCTTCTGAATGTCATTGAGTCTCTCCAACACCTGACATGATGGATATGGATTTAGGCTCAACTTTTGATACTTGTACCTCTTCAATCAACTCAGCTTCTTGTGCAATTTGTACCTCTTCAATCTCAACTTTTTGAGACAAAACTTGAGTTTCTTCAAGTGCAGCTATGAGTGGAACTTTGGGTGAATATGGTGCTCTTGTAGCTCTCCTTATTCTGGTCCTAATCTTAGTACTTTCAACCAACAATTTCCCTTCACCTTTCTGCAACTTTAACCTTGTCAGCATCACAAATTTGCAACCGTGTAACTTACATAAAACTCAAGAAACTATCAAGAAAATAACCTTGCCTTTCAACCTGGATGTGATACCAAATTGATATGATTATGAATGTTAGTTTTTATATGCTAATTTCAACCTCAGATATAAAATTTACTTGTTGATATTATGCTTGAAATACATGTGTTTCCTTGTTGCTTATGTGTGTCAAATAGGTAATTAAACTGAGTTTTATGAGTGAACTTAAGAGCATAAAGTATGAATTTAAAATGTTGAACAACAACAACATAAATAACAACAAATCATCCCAATTGATCCATTAAAACATATTTTTGATGAAGAAGTTCACCCCTCCTGGGTAACATCTCCTTGGTCCAACTTCCATGGCTTGCGCCTCTGTCTTAGCTCAATAGTGCTCAATTTTTTTTTACATGCATAAAATTCTCTTGGAACATACTCCAATAAGTTCAAAATGTCTAAATTTATCATAAATGACCATTCATTTACTCAATTTGTCCTTCAGATGCTCTAGAAATCGCCTTCCGTCTTAGTGGCCCTCGACTTCAAAATTCTTCAAGGTAGCAAAAAACTCTGTAAAATTTTCTCCTCTACCTCTGCAGCTTGTTCCAATGTGTTCAGAGCATTCCAATCTACTAGGAATGACTATTTCTAAGCCAAAATTGGTCAAAAATTGCTCAAGATAGGCCTCATTAAAGTTTCCCCTAGATTCTACCTCTAAATATGGAAAACTGCCAGTTAGCCTCGCCAAAGTTGGAGGCCACTCCGAATTTGGATATTCTGCTAAAATACTACCCAATTTAACTGCATGTTTAATTAGGCTGGGATAAGCAGTCACTTAAACGCATTTTGTGGGAGGCACTAAGTCGAGGTCACTTGGTGCGGTATTATGAGGAGGGATTTCCCGTGGGGCTGGCCCCCTTCTTCCTCCGCCATTGGATTACGTATCATTGAAATATAAGTTTGTGGCCAATCCTTTCAAGGATCATGGTCGTGGCCTAACAGTAAGGGGAGAGAGTGGAGTGGGGGAGGTCATGGGGTCGAGCCCCGACCTCACCCCTCAAACACGTTTTTGTAAACAATATATATTACGCCCCACATTTAATACATGTGCTGAGACTATGGTTTTAAAACCTTTGATATTCTCCAATATAAACAAATTTGGTCTAAATCGTATTTAACCAAACCATATAATTTTCCATCTAGATTATATGCTCAGACCTTGGTTTAAAATAAATGTCAACGAACTTTGCAATATAGTTTAAATGCCCACCTTTGAAATGTTTGTCCACCGTATGGTATACTTTGGAATATGATTTTCCACCATAATAAAAAATTCTAACAAAGGTTAAAATAATATATCTCGAAACTAGCTTATATATATATAGGTTTGTAATTATATATATATATATGTGTGTGTGTGTGTGTGTGTGTGTGTGTGTTTGTGATAATTAAACCATATATATATATATATATATATATATATATATATATATATATAATTTCCCACACATAAAAATTCATGAACCCTAATTCAAGCTTGGAGGATATTGGGAAAATTTCACCTTCACAAACCAAACTGGAGAATCCTGCAGTGACACTTGTCACAGTCCCATTGGAAAAAAGCTGAAGAAGATTCTTTGCATGTTGGCTGGGTTGCCTTTTCATCAGCCTGTACCTGTTCTGCAATTTTTTTATAAAAATTTCCTTGTTCTAAGTAGCGATCAGCAGACCGTGACTTATTCATCTGAACTCGATTTTCGACGAAACGAGCTGTGTGGGATTCCTCGCGACGGGGCGGTCACTGTCATTCAGTTTTCAATCAATTCTGAGCACTTTCATTTTTGAGATAAAATATTGAGCCTCTGATCACAATGTGAATATTTTCTAACATCTCATCATCGATATTGATTTGATTTGTACACATGAGAACTGTGTTTAACTATTCAATAAATTATTAAATTTAAAAATAGTGTTTGAACGAAATTGAAAATTTAATAAATATGTATAATTTCAATAAAACACATTCAACATATATATACATACCTGGTGATTCTATTTCTTCGCTTGAATTTCTTTCAACATTTTCAACATCTTCAATCATTGGTTCAATATCTTTTTCACTTTCTCTTTCAACATTTTCTATCTCATCATCAATGTTATGAGTAATATCTCTTTGTTTACATTGCAAAATATTTTTCAAATTAGTTCATCAAACAAAAATTAAGTTTCACAATACATTAGTTAAATTTTAAATATCATTTATAATATTTACATTTACATATATGCTTCAACGTTTAGTTGAGGTTGATTTTCCCTTTCAATATTTGAGCGTTCTTCTCTCTTTTTGTTGTGATATTGATCTCTCTCGTATTCTCTATGAGCCTAAGGGTTTCTTGTTTGATCATATTTTCTCTTGAAATTTCTTTGATTTCCCATGATAATTTAGTATGAAGCTCAAAAAAATTCCATCAAAATCCTGCAAAAGAAACTCTCTATCAAAATTTAGACAAAAACTCACTTCAAAAAATAATCACAAAAGATTTAATTTCAAAAAAAATCACTTTAATTTTTTTTCACAAAAGACATACTTCAACCCAAAACACTTAAAAAAAATACTTTAAAAATTCTGCCAAAAAAATGTCTTTTAAAAATGAAGCTCAAAATATTTCCTTCAAAGTGCTGAAAAAAATCTCACTTTAAAAATTTAGACAAAAATCACTTTAAAAAATCATTATAAAAGATTTAATTCAACCCAAAACACTTACTCTAAAAAATGTCACGTTAAAAAATACCCCCAAAAAATGTCCATTCAAAATTAAGCCCAAAAAACCTTTGAAAATTGAACCCAAAAAATTTCCTTTGCAAATTCAACACAAAAAATTTCCTTTGAAAATTCAGCGCAAAAAAATTCCTTTGCAAATGCAGCCCAAAAGATTTCATTTACAAATTCAGTCCAAATTTCAAGAATGGATGGTCGATATATAGTTTCCATCACACAATTACCAAGTTTATAAATTTCTTCATCAAGGCACTAGGAGTTTGATGTAGTCATAGAAAGAGCATCAACGATACGATTATGGTTTCTAGGGATAGCTTGAATGGAGAATTCTTAGAAATTTTCAATTAGATTCATAACTCATTCCTTATATGGTTTAAACTTTTCATCTTTGGTATTGAAAGATCCCTTCACCTGAAAATCAAGTCAGCATCACCTATAATAGTCAACTTTTGAATTTTCTTGGAGGGGGTGGCATCAAGCCCTAGCAGGAGGGCTTCATATTCAGCTATGTTGTTGGTACATTCAAATTCAAGCTTTAGTGAAAAAAATGTGTAATGTTCAGATGGAGAGATCAATACTATACCATCTCCCAAAGAATCCTTTGAACAAGCCCTGTAAAAGTACATAGTTCAAATCCCTACAGTCATTTACTTTTTTCTAGGTTCACTCTTATACGGCCTCCATTCACCAAACTCATAATCTTCTTCTCTTATATCTTCATCGGATTCACGACTGGGTGACCATAGGCCTAGTGAAGTTATATCTAGGAATAATCACACAAGAATTTTCTCCCATTGGGACCCTAATACAAGACATATCCTCATTGGTGGTTATCTTTAGTTCCTCTACCCATTGTGCAGATAAGTGCATTCCCCATGAGGGAAGGGTTTTAACTACAACTTTGTCCATAGTCAGTTTTCTTTGAGTATAACCTTGTAAGAATACTTCCTTTCCCTTTATTATGCCATGAACTTACACTTCCCTAGAATTATTAAGCATCTATTCAAGTAATTTTTACATATAGCCAACCTTGAGTCTTGCATTACTCTTAAAGGAATAATGTTGACTGGGGACCTAGAGTCAAGTATGCAATTACTTGGAACACATCCATCAATGTTCAAGGTAATATATAATGGGCCATGTGTTGAATTTTCACAATCTTGGGTCTATGTTAGAGTCTTAAAATAATTGACGCTACAAAACAGAGAATCTCAACCAAAAGTACTTTGCACAGTGGAAAATATAAAGCAGTAAATCACACATGCACAAATATACACAATTTTTAACAAAATTGTACAATAACGTACAACCCCAATCTTCATTATATTGAACCAAATCTAAATAATACATCAGTCTATGGTATACAAGATACAATGGTAAACTATGTTGTAGCTTCGATGTTGTATCATGTCTTGTCATTCCTTCGCTTTTGTACTGCTCACTAGCTGCCCCTTACTCCTTCAAAGGACAACACATCGAAACTCCAGGAGAGCTACCACCTAACACTGCTACATGTCATGTATGCTACATGTACATGGGATGATCCAATCTACTCTCTAGGTTTGCCAATACCCGAGCTCCAATCCTCCAGGCTAGCAAACACCTTTGTCCATCAAGGTGCTACTCTTTGACACCAATATTCACCCAACCTTCAGCTCCTTTTCGTCGCTTCAAGATATCTCATCTAGGGCTACTTTGGGCTATTAACATGCTTCCGTCCACTAGAATAATGATTCTAAATACTACACTGCAAGATATTCTCCTAGGATGGACTTTTGACCTCCATGAAAAGTCCTCCACAATACATCCACAAGCTACAACTTGTCCACACTAGGACATCACCAAAACTAGCATCAAATCAACACTATCTCATCAACATACCTTTGGTTGTGCCTGTTGTTGTAGCTTTTCACTAGTTAGGGCATGCATAGAATATGTCACAGCCCCAAAATCGCTCCAATAGTCACCTAGAAGACTGTGGCCTCCCTTCCACAAGATCCTCCTTCCTTCGTTGCCTTATATGGCACCCTATTTCAGCGTGTTAAGGAAAGAAATCCTCACAAAACTCCTCTACAGTGCTGTGGCCAAGTCTACAAACACAGAATAGGATTGCGACATCATAACATGGGGAAGACAACCCTTAAAATCTACGCACAGATATCCATATTTCACCTCAAGGCATGTGGCCTTCCTTCTCGCTCAGTTCGGACCCAAAAAAGAGATAAATACCACCTAAAATCATACCCAAATTTGCCTTTAGTCCTGTGGCATACCTCCTATAGAAGCTCAACCTAATCACGAGTGTTTATTTTCCCTAAAAGCACACTTCTTTACCTCCTTCATCCTCCTTCTTGAGCTTGGCCTTTTTCAAAGAGAATTTTATGAATGATGCAATTTTTGGATGAGTAAAATGAATCCATTTACCTTCTATTTATACACTTTAGAAAGGATCCACAAATTTAAGAAGAAACATGTATTTTTGACGAATTCACTTCATGCCTACATGACTTGACTGTCCATTAATTAATTGTCAACTTCAAAAATTCATATCTCCACTTTTACAACTTGGAATCAGATGATTCTTGTTGCACTAGATTCATCTCGCCAAAATTTTCTCATCCATCACATGTAGAAATGTGCTCATGAAAATTCCCCAAAATACAATTGGTGAAAACCCCCATGCTTAGATCCTAAGCCCACAAGTGACTCTTGTGGCACTTTTCCCTCCAATCCCCGAACCTTAGGGCTTGGATTACCTCCCAAGCTACTCTAAAATCAACACTCCCTCTTAGCGAGGGAGGTACTTCCAAGACTAGGAAGTAACTCATCATCATCATCACTAATCACAACACTCACCTAACTATTGGCACTCACAATCGCAACAATCCCTATCCTGTGAACTACGCCTCTCTCGAAAGTGTTATTGTCACGGTTGGAAGCACCCTGCTCTTCTTCTTCTCCTGTATGGCTTTCCAATCCCTCCATGATTCCTTCTTGGTAGATGTGAAAGTACCCTTTCTTCCCACTGACCACGTGCTCTTCTTGGGCTACAAAGTCTCCCTCTAAATCTGCAAGCTTCCACTAAAACTTGACTCCCTCTGAGTCTCTGTACCCTAGACCTTCTTCTCAAGAACATGTACCTGCTCCTCTGAAGCCTACACTTGTACATGCTTCTCTGGAACCTACACTTGCTACACCTACTTCTCATGATCTATATTCTTGCATGTCATCCTATATATACCATGCTCTCTAACTCCAAGCACGATACCAGCGGAGCTAGAGCCTCTAGGCCTGAGTCCTGCCTTCCCATCTTGGAACAAAACCTTAAACCCATCATTCTCGATCATCAAGACAGAAATCATGCTATATCTGAGTCCTGGTACAAATAGTACATCCTGGACCTGCATCACACGTCCTTTCTCCATCATGCATGGAACAAAACCCAATCCTCGGATCTCCAACTAACTCTTGTCGCCCAACACCATGTGCAACTTTGAGTCTCATTCAGCTAGAGTCTCAAAAACTCCCTGTGACCCTATCATATTGTAGTGTCCCTTCTTGGTGAGATAGCTTTGAGGACACTTAGAGATGGTTATTTTGATATAATGATATAATAATATGCATGACAGACTTATGTACATGCTTATATCCTATAGACCTGGTTTGGGTCACTTGGTTGTTGTGTGATTATGATAATATATATGGTTGCATGTATAAGAATTGATTTTGGTTAAGAGCATTTTAGCGATGTTTTCTCTTCTAGTATCCTATTTTGGACATAGGTGTATGACATTAATGGTGATTCAGGATTGAGACACAGATCCATGGATGATCATGGTTATGTGGAACATATAGATAATTATGATTTGTGGATGATACATGATTTGTATGATAATATGTCCATAATCTCGTACTAAGCATGATGTGGCAGGGGACTTGGTCATTGCCAACAAGGATGCTCAAGTTATAAATGATTGTGGAAGTCATTTCTCCAAAACCAAAATGATTGTGGAAGTCATGCATAATCTTTGGTAAATTGTGAATAAGTTAATTATGAAATTCATTTGATTTATTTGATCTATAAGATTGTGATGTAAAAGTGTGTCTTGGAGTTCCAAAGCAGATTAGATGAGAAGCCATGAAAATTGGGGCACGAAGTCCTAAATTTATGAAATATAAAGACGTGGAGTCTTGGATATATAATAAAAGGATTAGAGTGCGGAGTCCTAAATCCATGAAATAGAAAGATATGGATTCTTGTAGCTATAATGAAATTTTTGGGGCATGGAATCCTGAATATTTAAAAATATCAAGGTGTGGAATTTTGGATCTTTAGAGTAGATCAGAGCGCAGAGTCCTCAATCTACTAAAGCATGGAGATGCATACAATAGGGGTGCGGAATCCCTATTATTCGGAAGAAAAATATCACTCATGGGAAGCTCATAGATGAATTTCCTTAATAGAATCTCATTCCTAAACATTTTGGAGTGACTTTCGAAAAATAGAAAGTCATGTCTACCATTTCAAGAATGACTTTCCAAAAATAGTAAATCACCTCCAATCAATGGGTAATCAAGTATACTTGAAGGAAAATCACTTAAATTATGATTAATAAATTGTAATAGCTCAATCTCGACTTAATCCTCAATATTATTAATATTATTATTATATTTTATGAGACTATGGTATTATTATTAAAAGGGAATTATATCTCCTCAATCACTTCACACCTCTATCCTTGATGATTCTCATGGATATATGTAACTCTCTCTCTCTCTTTTGATTATACATTACACTCTATTTTATGCACTCATCAAAGAATGGCATATTCCTCTTACACTCATTAAAGACAAGTCATAAAATATTACTCTTACACCCTCTTTAATGCATATGTTACAATCTCCTTAAATAAGGCATACATACCTCTCCTTAATGGCATGAGTTACACTCCTCTAAAAGGAATACAAGGTATGCATATTACTCCTCTTTTATGACAAGAATTTGTTTCTCCTCCTATATATGTGCCTCATGTATTCTCACTTGGGGAGGAGGGGGGTGGTGCATTGTGATACCAAGAGTTGGAGAGATTTGAAAAATATTATGAGAGGAAGAGACTTGGAGAGTAGTCAATTTCTTTCGAAATTAATTTGAAATTCCTAAACTATATTACTAAGTAGCTCTACGTGGTGGAGCTGACCATGAGTGGTATTGAGAGGAAGTGAAACTTTTTTTCCTCAAATTGTCTTGTATATCTCTCTACTGCTATATTCTGGTATTGTTTGTGAGATCTTACAGCTTGAGGTTTCGAGGGGGAGAAGTTCTCCTTGGATATGGTTGGGTGGAAAACTAGATGGTTCAAATGAGTTGGTTAAGGGATCAAAGATGGATCATATTCTCAGCGATTGGAGTTGAATATACCTTCAAAATTTGAGAAATGAAAGAAAAATATTGTTGAAGGTAATTGCAATAAATAAATTCTAAAGGACTTGGGCAAGTGTTTCACAATTTATGGTTTTGTTTCAAGTAATTAGATGCATGTTTTAGAAATGGTTTCGGGATATTTTGAAAAGTATTTGAAGAAATCCATGAATGAGTAATGCTATCAATTTATTTATGCATGAACAAGTGCTAACTTGCAGCTTACACTAGAAGTAATAAAATGGACATGTACCCAAAATATACCTGGAGGAATTACAGAATCAACCCTTAAAAGAAAATGCAAAAATAATGGCAACTAAAATATGCTTTGGAATATCAAATGCTTGAGGTAAGTTTGAGATAAATTTCAGTTATGGGTTATGTTTCATGTTCTTATGAACAATTCAATGTTGTGTTATTCAAGTTGTTGTAATAGTACTATCAGAATTTTGACAGAAAGCCTTAATGTTTGTAGCATTCAGGGTTGCCATGTGTTTGTCAAATTGTAGCAATGGGTGCAATAAGCTTGTCAAATCATGTCAAATGAATTATCTTGTGGGTTGTAAAATGTTTCAAGGACTCATATGGTGGATTTAGAAATGTGTGAACTCAATGAGCATATCTTAGTAGCATAACTTTGGGTTGTTTTTCCTCATGTAGCGTTGTAGTTGAAATTTTTCATTCCATGTGTTTGACAAAAGTCATATATGAGACATTAAGGATATAATTTTTGTTGTTGTTTTAAGAATCGCATTCCTGGGCGTTTTCAATTCGATTCAGCCCAACATCAGGGTGTATCCGTGCCTAATGGACCTGTAACCCTTGATTTAGTTCCAAAAAAATAATTTTCAGAACCCACATCGACAATCTGGGCGATTTTGCAGATTGTTGTTGTCATTTATGTGCGGTTGTTGTTGAGTTTTTGATGAAAGACTACTATTATTTAGTCCCTGTTTTAATATGCCAGCATTTAAAGTTTCAATTTCTGAATTTTATGAGATAAATAGGTTGTAGAATAATATTAAATTAATTGTTGCCAAGTGTTTGACAAAATGTCTCAATGGATTTTGATTGCATGCTTGCAAAGTGTTTGTCATAAGGGCTCAATGGCTATAGATTGCATGTTTGCAAAGTGTTTGTAAAACGTCTTGAATGGATCTAGCTTTTGTGCATATAAATTATTAGTTAATGTTGCTTTTATGTACTATAAATTATAAATAAACTATTTTATGGGTGTATCTTCCTATGTCTACAAGTTTTTGGTATGAATGTGAAAATAAATTTAGTAATTTGTTGAAGTTTGAATAGAGAATAAGAAAGTTGTTTCTTGTATTATCTAAAGCTTTCATAAAAAAAAGAGCCTTGTTGTTGGAAACAATTTTACAATGACTAATTCTTTAGGATTTTGTGAAAATGATTATTAGTGATTATGTGACCTCTACTTCTCTATCTTATAGATGGTGGGTAAGGTGGGACCTTACATATGGTATCAGAGCCAAGTTAGAACACTAGGGCCTAATGGGCCAACATGCTTACTTGTAGGTTGATGATGTATGAATGTCGATTTTGAATGCATCTTGAGTTGTTGTATATCTTGACATGGAAGCATATTAATTGCATAAAGGATATTATTATTATTATATCATTTAGAATTTCATGAAAAAAAAATGCTTTCTTATATTCCTTTATATTTTTGTTAAGACGTATTATTAGAAATATGTTAAAATGCTTAAAGACATGCTGGGAAAGGATGTGCTTGAGAAATTTGGGGTTAAAGCCAAGTATGTGAATGACTTTATTTTCAATCGATGAGTGAGATAGGTGGACTGCATGCATGGTTTCATATATTTTTAATGCATCATTTTCAATGTGATATAGGCTTAGTATCCATCTTTACTAGCTGAAATCGTATCTACAAAGAAAAATATTGGCTTAATATAGACTATAGTATGATGACCTTGGTGTGTATGCTTTGGGAATGAGTAACAAGTATAAGGTTGAGATTCAATTAACGTGATGATTGAGTTCATCATGTTAATTTTGAGTCTTTTCGTATCTACACTAATGGAAACTTAACAAAAATCTACCTTGAAAGATGTCACTTTTAACTGTGAATGTAGATTCAAGAGTAATGTATGTGCATTAGTTAGATGTCTTAAAATATGATTTGGAAATACATTCTTAATGAGTAAGAATGAAATGACTCTCATTTATTTGACATTATTTTGTGTATTTTGGGTTGACATTATGCATCAAATAACTTTAAATTACTCAAATACTAGGTTGAGGTATGATCTTCCTAATAAACGAGAGGCTTAAATGAATAGTGCATGAAGGTTTGTGGAAGTCATTTTAAGGAACACTTGAAGGTTATGTTTTTCTTAAGCTAATGTATGGGTATAGAATCCACACTAGCATATATCTATGAGAAAATGTATGGGTGTGGAATCCATACTAACATATATCTATGAGCTAATGTATGGGTGTGGAATCCATACTAGCATATATCTATTCGATAAGTAATGAGGTAAGGTATGGGTGTGGAATCCATACCAAAATATATCTATGAGCTAAGTAATCCTTCTGGTTAGAATATTCTGATGGAATCTCATAGACAAGATTAAGGAGTGATTATGTGTAATTAAAGTTAAATGGATAGAGATTTGTATCATGAATTTGCTTGAGCTTTAAATCCATTATTTTATTTTTATTACAAATGAAGATACTAAGATTGGTATACTGAACACCATTAGGTGTTTTAGAATGTTTGTAATAATTTATTTTGATATATGGAGTCAAGTGTGAACTAGATATCTATCCTCTAATATTGTAATCCTTTTGTATGTGTTGAATTTAGGTAGAATTAAAATGATTTTCAAATTCTTGAAATGTAGAAAAATATTATTGAGATAAGTTTATGAAATAAATTTTCTATTGGATTAAGACAAATTAGGTCTAGGAAAGCCATAATAGTTTCTTTAATGATTTTATTAGTTGAATATTGGTTGAATTCTATTTAACCAAATTTATTAGAGAAATTATGAGGATTGAACTCATGTATTGCTCTAAACTATTGTTAGTTATACGATCGAGTCAAAATTCATATTGTTTATAAATTGTTAAGAGAATAACATGTTTAGAATGTAGATGTTTTATGTGGTGAGAGCTTGTTTTATTTGAACTTAAAGAAAAAAAGGCATGCGATAAATGAAAAGATTAGTTGAGTTCTTGTTTTACAAGAGTATGTGCTTGTGATATTTTTTGAGGGAGAAATTGAAGGAGAGTGAGATCACATTTTTATGAATTGGAATTCTTGCATGATTTAGAAGCCTAAGATGATTGTATTGTATGTGGAATGGAAGAGGTTGTTGGATTTAGGAATTTTGTATTGGGATGTATAGTTGTATGAGTATTTATTAGTCCTAAAAAATGTTGTAATAATTTGAGAGGTTGGTAATTCTCCTATATCCAACAATAAGTGGGTATCTCCTCTTGTCTTAGTCCCAAAGAAGAATGGGAAGTGGCGAAGTTGTGTTGATTATTGAGAACTTAACAAAGCCACCAAGAAATACCATTTACCTTTTCCCTTTATAGACCAAATCCTGGATGGCCTTGCGGGGAAGAAGTTATTTTCCTTCTTAGATGGGTTCAGTGAGTACAATCAGATTCAAATCAGCCATGAAGACAAGGATAAGACTACTTTCACCTACCCTTGGGGTACCTTCACTTATAGAGTCTTACCCTTGGGTTGTGCAATGCCCTAGCTACCTTCCAAAGAGCTGTCCTAAGTATCTTTTCTGATTTATTCCATGACTCTGTCGAAATCTACATGGATGATTTCACACCATACGGTGATGATTTCCAGGAAGCTCTCTCTAACTTGGGTAAAGTACTAAGAAGGTGCATTGAGATGCATCTCTCCTTGAGCCCAGAAAAGTGTGAATTCTTGAAGAAAGTAGGGGTTGTTTTAGGACACTCCATATCCAAAGCAGGAATACAGGTAGACCCAAACAACATCACCATCATCAAAAGGGTACCTACTCCTCAAAATAAACAAGATGTCAGGAGTTTCTTAGGATTAGTTGGTTACTATAGAAGGTTCATCAAAGATTTCAGTAAGATAGCTTTTCCATTATTTGTGTTATTGTCCAAGGATTCTGAGTTTATTTGGTCCAGTCCTTGTCAAGAGGATTTTGAGCTCATTAAGGAAGAGTTGACTACTGCCCCCATCGTCTAAGGTCCAAATTGGACTCTGCCTTTCCACATCCACACTGATGCATCCAAAAAAGTTGTAGGGGCAACATTAGGAAAATTAGAGGATAAAATCCCTTATGAAAATTATTTCATCAGCAATAATTTTTCAAAGGCCAAGCTGAATTATACTGTTACTAAGAAGGAGATGTTAGCCATTGTCCATGCATTGAACAAATTCATGCATTATGTAACTAGATATCAGACCTTTGTTCACACTGACCATGCAACCATCAAGTATTTAATTAACAAACCAGATGTGAATGCTAGGATAATTAGATGGTTGTTACTTTTTCTGCAATTTGATTTTAATATTATTGATAAACTTGGAAAGGAGAATGTTGTTGCTGATTTTTTGTCCAGGTTAGCTCTCCCTGCAGGAGAAGAAGGAATGGTGGATGACTAGCTTCCAGATGAGCACCCATTTTCTTTATCAACACTCTCACCATGTTTTGCTGATATAGCCAACTACTTGGTTGTTGGGAGACTCTCTCCTAATCTTTCATCCAGGGAGAGGAGAAGAATCATCAGAAAAAGTGCCCCTTTCACATGGATTGGGGGAAACCTTTTCAAGCTCGGCCTTGATCAAATCCTAAGGAGATCCATGAGGAAGGAAGAAGTTTTTGATATCCTCTCTGCATGTCATGACAACCCATGTGGAGGCCACTTTTCCACAAAGAGAACTACTTACAAAGATTTTTAGGTAGGATATTATTGGCCTACCCTTCACCAAGATTCCAGACGATACACCAGCAGGTGTGACCAGTGCCAAAGGATGGGGAAACCCACACAAAGGGATGAGATTACTTTGCACCCTCAGGTGTCTCTTGAGCCATTTTACAAGTGGGGCATGGAATTTGTGGGACCTATCCATCCACCATCTGGAAAAAAGAAGTATATCATAGTCTGCATTGATTACCTAACAAATTGGGCTAAAAAAAAAGCAGTGAAGGTAGCAACAGAGGAGAAAGTAGCAGAATTTCCAAGGGAGAATGTGTTTTACAAGTTTGGATACCCTAGAGAAATATTCACTGATCAAGGAGCATAATTCACCTCTCACCTCATTGAGAATATTTTGAGGAAGCATAAGATTCAGCATAGAACTTCTACTGCCTATCACCCTCAGGCGAATGGCCAAGTAGAAGTAACTAATAGAGATTTGGAGAGAATCGTCACCAAGGTTGTGAACAACAACAAAAAATATTGGGTAGAAACATTGGTGGAAGCTACTTGGGCCTAAAAAACTACTTGGAAGACAACAACATGATTCACTCCTTATGAACTAGTCTATGGTAAGAAGGCTCTACTTTCAGTTGAGTTTGAGTTCAATACTTTAAGAATGACAGCTGAATTAAATATAGATCTATTAAATGCCCAAAAAGAGAGGTTGCTACAACTAAATGGATTGGATGAGTTCAGAATGCAAGAACTTCTCCACACGGAGGTAGTTCAACTACAAAGGAAGGTATGGCATCAGAAGAACATCAAAGAAAAGACCTTCCAAGAAGGAGATTTGGTGATGTTGTATGATTCAAGGTTTACATATTTCAAAGGCAAGTTGATGACAAGATGGTTGGGACCTTACACAATAGAAATTTTTTTTGATAATGGCGCAGTTAAAATCAGAACCATAGATGAGGAAGGAATCCCCTTACTTGTCAATGGTCATAGAATTAAAATTTACAAGAAGCCTTTGTCAAAGGTAGAGTTCATAAATTCAATAAGAAGAGAGGTGTTTGTGATGGGAAACTCCATAGTTTCCCACACCTCCTAGAAAAAAAGAAACAACAAAAAAGAAAAAGAATAAAGATCCATGGGTGAAAACCTCTCTGAGGCACCTAAGGCAAGCTTTTGGGTTGAAAACCTCGATGGACGTAGTTCACTTGCTCAAAAAAAAAAAGAGAGAAAAAAAAAGAAAAAAGAATAAAAATCCATGGGTGAAAAACTCTCTGAGGCACCCAAGGCAAGTCTGTTGGTTGAAAACCTCCATGGAGGTAACCCACTTACTTTAAAAAAAAAAAAAATACATCTTCATCTTTTTGTTTTCTGTGTTTTTTGTTTTACAGGTTATTAATGGTTTTTGGCAACACAGGGAAGCATTCATATTATTTTCCTTTCTTCTCTTTTACCATCCATCCCCATCATTTACTCCATTCATTTTTATAACTTCCTCCATCACTTCCATGCACCACATTCCTCCATTCTTGAGCATAATTTAGTAAGGAGAGAAAAACACAGACTGCTATAGACACCAGGGAATTCCTACAACGTAGACATATGTTCTTGAAAAACAAGAAAAACAAGGGAGGAGCTCATGAAGCAGACCCCAAGAAAGACAAGAGTGCCACCCATGGCATCTGGAGCACCCCCCATGCAACATCTACAACGGGAAAGGTCAATAGATCACTCAGAAATCTGCTCATTCAGCAAGTTTCTCACTCAGAGAATTGAAAATAGTGAAGAACACAACATATAAAAGGCTTGTCTCCTCAATCCAGATCCTGCAAAAACCTTGGAAAAGACAGGAAAACTCAGGTATAGCTTCTCACTCCTCGCTATGAATCCATAATAGCCAGAAATTATTAAATTTTAGACTTGGAGTTTAAGAGGCAGAAAGAGGGCCAGTTAGGTTGCCCACCATTGTGAAGTATGACTAGGGAGAACTACAAAGTCATGCCACCTAGGAATGAAAAAGAAAATAAGTTAAATCAAGTGGAGTAGAGTACAATAAGGGGAGGAAACAAATAGTCCATCATGAATTAACAGGGAGAAGGAAACAACAGTCTGTAACAAAAAATATAGATGAAATTGAGTTACATAAGCACTCCATAATGAGCTGCGTAGCCTAATAATAAAGAGGGCCCATCTCATCCAAACCAATAAATTGAAAAATTTTAAAGGGAGAGAGCTCGATGGAAGCCCGCAATGCTTAGAGAAGAAAGAGAAGAAGAGCCAGAAGACAAAGAATAAAAACCAGAAGAAGAAGAAGAAGTACCAACAGAGGAAGAAGAACCAGAAGAAGGGGAAAAACCAGAAGAGAAACAAGAGAATTAGAAGAAAAAGAGGAAGAGACAAAGGGCCAAGGAAAAACATAATTGTTGGGAAAAATACCGAGAGGGGGGGTGAATCAGTATTTAGTGCAGAAAAAAAACTTTTTACTTTTTCCTTTCTAAAAACCCATACGCTACTTTCCTGAAGCCAACTCGCGTATATACGCAGATATCCTTTACAGAACTCGCGTATGTCCAGAGATCTAATTATGCATTTAATTCTTAACTTAGATCATTGCATTATTCATTCATCAGATGTTTTAGAAAACAGTAAACAGGTGCGGAAAGAACAGAATAATCATCACACATAAGCAACACACATGAACACCAGGATTTTACGTGGAAACCCAATTCGGGAAAAAACCACCGTTGTCGTCGTCTCAGTCTTCAATATTTATTATAAAGAAAACTTCTTACAACCATGTACTAGTGCAGACTCATACCAGCATGCAGGCACCCACCTGCAGAAGGCTACAACCTTCTCTCATTTACCAGCCTCTCCTGGAAGGGGCTACAACCCCCTGTACTCGTTTACCAGCCTCTCCTGGAAGGGAGCTACGACCCCCTACTCTCGTTTACCAGCCTCTCCTGGAAGGGAGCTACAACCCCCTGACTGAAGGCTTCGACCCTCAACACCACTGCAGACCACGTTTCATCAATTTTAAAACTCGATCAAACAGCTTCAATACAACTCTTCACATATTAACAATCATACTTTGCCCATTGCTTCCAACAGAACAGTGAAACCACTATAACCAGAATATCAGAGATAACCCAGACTTCAGAATAGATATGCAGAATCACATTCAACCTTGAGCAACTATAATTTCAGATACCATACGCGCCTTTGTTTAAACAGATCCACGTATGCACGCGCTTTTCACGAAACGAACCCGCGTATACATCTCTGCATTTTTCAGAACAACCCTAACTTCCCATACGCGCCTTTGTTTAAACAGATCTGCGTATACACGCGCTTTTTATGAAATGAACCTGCATATAGATCTATAAAATATAAACTTTGCAGAATAGACCAGATCTATGAACTTACCCAGATTTCTTCAATTTATTCAACATATTTGTGCCAGGTCTTCAATACTTCTTTTCAGATCATCCTAGAGATTCATCATTTCCAGATCTAGAGATTTTTAACCTTCATCATATTCATAGGTGCATCATAGATTCAGATCTATCGATAGACTTAAACCATACAGATAAACTTCAAAGTGAAGTATTCATTTAAAGCCCAGACACATGCACACCTTTGCACAATGATCTTCTTCTCCTTATATAGGTTTAGCCTTTATCAATACCATGAGTCAAAACCACACCACTTCCGATGGTATTCCTGGACGGGACCAAATAGATAATCAAGCGCTCAATACAATGGGTCAATACCATGGTAACACCCCTTGGTATTCTAAATTTGGAGTGCAAAAGGGCATACGCGACTTGGCACGTACTTTTCCGCGTGCATACGCTACTTCTCCTAAACAAACCCGCGTATGCTTTGTGACACACACTTTTCATCATTGTTTTGGCCCTTACTCTGGTACTTTTTAGCTACTTGTAGAACATCAGATTTACATCATTAATAAACTCATCAAGCATTAAGGACAACTTCATCAAGTAGGTTTCCATCATCTTCATCAAGTGGGTTGCCATCAAGGACAACACTTTGCATCATATTGCCAACAATATGGCCATAGAATTCATAGATATAGCAGAAAGTGGGAAAGAAACAGACTCACAAGACAACACCACATCCCCTCAATACAAAGAGGTAGTTTCCTGTTAAGCAGATAAATCCTTCTTGCAGACAAGAACGATCTCCCTAGTATCCTAAGGATATCTAGAAACAAACAACCAAATGCAAACCATTTTCTATAGATCTTTTTATTCGGAATTATTAATAACAAAGTACGAGGACATGCCCCTACCTAAAGTCCAACGCTTGCCTAAATCTTCTATCCAGTCGCTCCAAAAGAGGTCACTTCAACATGTGAAACCTGAAATCAAAGAAAGATAAAAGGATTAAAAGCACCTGCAAGATATAATAATTGAGAAAACACTAATCTATCTCAGTGATCAAGGAATCTAAGAATTGAATTACTCAAATAGATACATGAACAATTCAATGAGAAAATGGAATAAGAAGTAACCTTACAACCTGTCGCCTTGATGTTATACAAGTTCTTCCGGGGTCTTGAACAATTGTCCAACCTTTGGTTTGACAAGCTTCTCTCTTTGAGTATAAATTTATGAGCATGATTTTGTGATCATTCTCATGTCAAAGGTAATTGACACAAAGAGTATGCTCTCATAGAATTTCTCCAGTAATTATCTATAGTCTATCATTCATAATCTACAATTTAACAGCCACCCTTGAGACTGAAACATGAGCTCAACTTATAGGGTAATGGAGGCATTTTCAGTTCCATGAAGAGGGGGATAGATTCCTCTCATTAAGGGATTTTAGCTCCATATTCCAAGGGATAAACTCCATGAGTGAAGGGATAGAGCTCCATGAATAGAGGATAAATCTCGAACTGAACGTGCTTCTAGAAAATTCCAGTTGGGAGAATATTTGACCAACTGGGCTTTTAGAACTTACTTTTTCCTTTATTTTACCTTTTATGGGGGTCCGCAAGTTTTATAAGCAGAACGTGTGGGATGTATCGCAAGCTATAAAACAAATATTTGTGGATCCGCAAAAAAGAGCTAGGAAAAGTGCGGAGTTAGACTTTTTAGGGTTTTAATGAGTTTTTCTCCAATTTCAAGACTTGGTTTAGGAAAATTAGGGTTTTTGACTTCTAAGGTAGCATAATACAGGTAGTGATGAGCCTATATTTGACATTCAAATGCAGTGACAAAATAATGTGTAAGAGATTGCCCCCTAAAGTGCGAAGTCTGAGGTAGTTCTGAAGAGTGAAGGGCTTTATCATTCCGAGGATTGGATTGCGGACACACCTGTCGAAAACTTGTAATAACATTCAATGAAAACATATATATGTATATCATTGCTGAGGTAGGCATTCCCATACTCAAATCAAAACTAACTAAATGTTCTGGTACAAAAATGATTTTAAAATTACATCAATAGTAGACACAGTATGGGCGCAGCCATCTGTCATAAGTAGTCTACTGTATCAAGAATAATAAAATTCCTCATAGCCTGGATGGTGGAAACTAGATCCAGGGTCTTGATTTTTTCTTCGCGAACTAGTACGATTATGTCCATGCGATTGATTGTGTCAAAGTCGAACATGGTAGAAACCACTTGATTACCAGTCAATGATGTAAACTGTTAAAAAGTGTTAGAGAAACCACCAATAATGACAATGGCTCTCAAAGTACTCAGTACAATCCACGAAGTGTGAATGAATGATTTGCAGTCAAACACTTCACAGAATCATTCGATTGAAGGTCAATGATGCAACCTGTCGTCGAAGGTGAGAAACCTGCCACTAGGGCATGTAGATCCCAAGGTACTGATAGGATTCTAGATCAACTTTCTAGATGATGAGTTGTCGTCGATAGAAAGTGACCCATTACAGGAAAGCCCATGACATGAAACCATTAGAACAAGTTTTGAATAAATATTTAGAAAGGACTCACTCAGGGATGGTCAAGCGAATGGAGACAAAAGTTTACAATGAATGGTTTTTTTGAACTGTCTCTTGAACACATTACAACACTGCAGATGGTTTGGTGAAAATTGATCTAAAGCTAATACCCAGAAACCGACTGAAGAATTTGAATGTGGTTTGATTCACTTTTAGACAAAGGATTTTCCCAACCTAGGTACAAGTGTGAAAAAGTGTCGTGTTCAAGAGTTACTGCTTTTTCAAAACAAAGTGTGACAACTGGATTCATTTTCTTCCCCCCACCATTACTGGCAAGTACCTCTTTATTTTTGACAAGCTTAAGGAGGATAACATTTGCTTTTTTTATAAGCTCATTCTTTGGATGAGTCCAACTTAGTATTAAAATCGAGCACTAAGAAGGAGTAGTTCATTCCTATTTGTAATCGACAGGTGTTTTACTGTTAAATTTTAACGAGTCTAGTATAGGTGAAACTCGGTGTTTTTAAATTTTAGAGAGTTAGAAGAAAAACATAAGAAAACTCTGTGGTTGTTCTTTTTCATAAATTTAGTCTCTCAAGCCCGAAAAAGGATAAAATAATATAGGAGAGAACTCTATTGACCATGATTAGTCAACTTATAAATTTTTCGTAAATTGTCCATTTTAGTCCAGAAAAGGGGTAAATTATACTAAAAGGACGACTGTTCATTTCCTTTAACGAGTTCGAATAGTCAAGTACTCAACGATCTTTTCATGTTTAGAGAGTCTGAAATGGACTTAAAATATAACTCCAAGGTTTCACCTTTTCGTAATTTTCAGGAGTTCGAAAAAGTGATAAAAGTATACTCATCATCAAAAATATTCTTTTCATCGGAAAAAAATTGTATTTTGCACAAAAACTCGAAAGGTTAAACATACATGTTTCCAATAAGTAAAAACATCGAAAAATAACTTTTAAAAGTGGAAAATAAATAAAATATAATATTTTACTCATTCAAAAAAAATTAGAAAGGAGTTTAACAAAGTCATTTTTACCTTTTGTCTTCAGAGTTGTAAATTGAGAGCTTTTGGAAAAAAAATTCCGAAGTTGATAACGGGAGAAATGACCGCTCAAATTGAGATTCGTCAAAACCAAGTAATCCACAACACTATTCTCTTCATTTCTATTCGATTAAAATCTCTTTTTTAGCTTTAAATTCATTTTTTGAGGAGAAATTATGTTTAAAATTTCACTCTCGGAGGTCCACGGGTCATACATGCATTACCTACAGACCCTGATAATTTTCTTAAAGGAAAATTATCGGGCTACCGCGGTTTTTGTGTGGAGGTCATGCAAACGTCTGCACTGTCTGTGTACAAAACTGCGAAGGCATCATGAGCAATTGAAAATTGATAAATTCTCACAAAAATGGTTAACTTTTCCCACTCTAGATGTTTCTAACCTTCAAATGCATCCATTTGTAGACTATTTCACCATGCTAGAGTGGAGAGAACGTGAGCATGAAGATATAGATGATGCAACTATGAATGATCCAGCCACAATGCGTGTGCTTAGAAATTGTGGTTTCTATAAGTTCTGGGAAATTCAAGGTATGAGGGCACAGGTGGAACTGATGACATGGTTAATGAAAAAATGGGATGTTCAAGATCAATGCTTTATCATTGGCAATCATCGGCTCGAAATTGAGCTCGAAGATATTTTTTTTCTCACTGGATTGGCCAAAAGAGGAGAACATATATCTTTGTTTGGAGCTAGGCATGGTGGCCTACCCATTGCTAGTTACAAAAAAGATTTTTGCAATGATGCAATAGATCCAAAGGATAATCGCATAGACATAAATAATATCTTGCGACTTGATCTTAAAGTAGTTGCATTCACGGTAGCCAGGTTGTGTGGAAGTGCGGCTCCACATGTAGCCACCAAATCTCAGATGCAGACCATTGTAGAGTGTTTCAGAGGCACCATTTTCAACTAGTGCAAAGGGGTATTGTCCAACATGAAAGCGAACTAACAAGAGAAAAAAATGCAAAGTTAAAAAAATTTGGGTATGGCACCATCCTGACTTCTTTTGCTTTGGAGAGAATTCCATTTCTTGCCCCTCAGCTTTTTCCTGTAGATCGTGGTGAACTTAGAGAACCTCGTATGGTATATTGTGTTTCACTAATGGCCTACCATGGTGGCGATGGTAGTGTGGTAGTTCGGTTTACTCCGGTGTATCTTATGTGGTTGCAGAACGAAATCTTCACAATTGAAGAATTTCCCTTATGCGGGTATAGATTTCAAAGGTGATCCTAAGATGTCCTTACCTCCAGGGGTACAGTGGGATGAATAAGGTAAGAGAATCAATTTGATGTGTTTTAACTCTAATTTTTAATTGTTTTTAATCGTCCAATACTGATAAAAAAATTTAAATGCAGATGTTGGTCCACGACGGCCAGCTACACTCCGCCGCTTTGAAAGGCGGCAAGTAGAGCCTATAGTACAGCCACAGGATTAGGCAGCAGAGATCATAACTGATATGGAACACAACCTGGAGAGGTTGACAATAGATATTCTTGATACATCGACAGATGACATTCCTCTCCGTCTTCAGAGACATGTTACAGGTGTACTAGGACAGTTTAGGAGATTCCCGCGCAAGGTGGCACGTGCTATAGTCTACTATCATGATCATCACCACAGATAGTGGATGATCATCGTGGATTGACATATTTTGTTTTTTGTATCAGTATCTTTCAGATCATAAGGTGTTTTAGACCTATGATCACAGATGATGTAATATTTTTTGAAAACAAAAATTCTATTTATGATATTACTACTTTCTCTGACTATCTTGTTCAAAATATATCGAATGTTGTTTTGGTTTACTGTTTTAACGTTTAAAATGTCTATTTAGAACACAATTGGCTAATGCATCAGCTAATGTGTTTAAATTTCTTGAAATATGTTGATATTCGATGTAATCAAATTGTCTTTCCAAGAGACGAACCTTCAAAAATAATCTCAATAGCATTGGATTTTTAATTGCGTATACTCTATTTAAATGTAATACGATGAGTTTCGAATCTAACCTAATGATCAAACGTCAAATACCAATTGAAATGGAATTAGATAATAACTCAATGACTGCGCTATATTCTGCAATATTGTTCTTCGTTTGATCAAGGCTTATCCCATGCATAGAAACTAACTCATCAGTGGGTGAATAGATAACCCAAGATGTAGAAGAAATATTCTGTGTACTACGACAGGCACCATCAGCAAAACCAATGTATGTTTTAAGGGATGTAGACATGTGCAATATCAAGAGTAATCAAGATAAGAAGTAATAGTAGTAAAAAAAAACTTAAACTAGGCACACTTATCTAAACTAAGGCATACAAACTAGAAAAATAACTAATATACAAGTGAGATATTCACACGAGAATCAAGCATAATATCTCTTCAGGTAAAGACCATTTCTGGGCTTATCTAAAGAGACTCTATCATAATTAGTCAATTCATAGGCCCCTTTTTCAAGCACTCACTTGACAATGTAAGGACCATGCCACATTGGTTCAAATTTCCCAACTCCTAGCTTATCGTTAGCTTGATCATATACTAAGACTAGGTCACTTTCTGAAAAAACATGAGGTGTAACACTTCGATCATATTGAGCTTTAACGCGTTTTTTATAAGCTTTGGCTGCTAATGCAGCAGTGCACCAAGTCTCATCTAATTGTGCTAAGTACAAAAAGCATTTTTCCTCTTCAAAGGTAGCTGGTAGTAACTATATGGCTAAATGGAGTGATGGTATTTTGCATTCAATAGGTAACACAGCTTCTAAATCATAAACTAGTTGATATGGAGTGAACCCTGTAGCAGTTTTGTTGAGGTTCAGTATGCCCATAGTGACAAAAAAATCATGTTATGTCAATTCAATTTGTGGTTACGATAATATGTTTAATCATGGTGGTTAAAAATTTATTAATAGCTTCAACTTGACCATTAGCCTGTGGGTAATATGGAGTAGAATTATCATGGCGTAGGCCAAGTTGATCGGAAAGTTCGATCACCATTATATTTCGATTGAATAGCTTAGGGTACACCGAAGCGAGCAATCACATGATTGAATATGAATGTAGCTGCAGTTTTTCCATCTATCACAAATGTAGGCATCGCCTCACCCCATTTGGTAAAGTAATCTACAGTGAGAATAATATACCCATGCCCCCGGTTGAGAGTTACATGTAATGAAATCAATGCCCCATTTCACAAAAGGATCGATAGAAATTATAGGGTGAAGAGGAGATGGAGGCGCACACATCTTTCGATCAAATATTTGACAGTTGTGGCATTTCCGGACCGCAATAATACATTATTTGAATAAGGATGACCAAAAATAGCTAGCACGCAATATCTTTTGGGTTGTGGCATACCTAGACATATGACCACCACATGCTCTAGAATGGAAATCATTCAAAACCTTTTCGGCCTCTTCATGAGTTATACAACGTCAAAAAATAGAATCCGCACCTTGACGATAAAGTGTGTCTCCAACAATATTGTATTGTTGTGATTGGTAACAGATCCTTGTCGATTTGATCGTGAAAACTCTGAGCGAAAGGTTTGGGTTTGCAGATAAATGATGATATCTCCATACCATGGATCTAATGTACTGATAAGAAACAAAGATTCATCTATAATGGGATGCTCTACCACGGTTTCCGTCTTAGTATTGGGAAAGTCACAAATAAGTTCTGCGAACACTAGTGATTTATTTTATTTATATTTTTTGAATTCCAAATCAAAATCTTGTAGGATGAAAATTCATTTAGAGTATTTGCCCCTGAGTAATTGTTTTGTAAAAATGTACATCATGGGGTTGCAGTTAGATATCACTGTTATCTTTCTTAACAATATGTAATGACCAAATATTTGGACAACTTGAACTGCTGCCAAGGCCAATTTATCCACATGCGAATATTTAATTTCAGTGATTTAGATTTTGACTTAGATAGTAAATCACATGTTCATAGTGAAACTCATCCTCTTGAACTAAAACCATTCCAATGGTGGAATCAGAGGCTACTAGGTATAAAAAATAATCCTGGTTGTAATTGGGTGGATGCAATAACAGTGCATGGGTTAACGCATGTTTTAGAGCATCAAAATATCGATAAAAAATCTCATCCCAAATGAAAGGAACACTTTGTTTCAACAACCAGGTAAAACCTTTTGTTAACTCAGTTCGAGATAAATCTACACAGAAATTTTTCTTTCCCTTGCAAACTTTGGAGTTGGTGAAGTGTGGAAGGAGGAGGTAAATTTATGATGGCCTCAACCTTCGAGGGGTCGACACAAATGTCGGCTTTGGAAACAAAAAATTATAGTAATTGTCCTGATTGAACACAAAAAACACACTTGTGCGGATTCAAACCAATCTTATAATGCTTACATCTCATAAAAATTGCTCGTAAGTGAGTAGGATGATCGTCCCTATGCAATGAGTGAGAAGGTAAATCATCTAGACAAGGCTTCACAATTTGTTTAATGTCATGAAAAGCATAAGACATTTCCCTTTGAAAAGTAGCACCAACATTCTTTAATCTAAAAGGTAGTTTACAATAAGAAAATTTTCCCCAAGGACAAATGAATGTTGTTTTTGGTTGATCAACAGGGAGTATGTTGATTTGATTATAACTGGAAAATCCATCCATAAATGAAAAGATTTCATTTCTGGCACAATCATCAATGATTTGGTCGATATATGGGGTAGGATAATTGTCCTTTGGACAAGCTTTATTAATATCCTTATAATCGACACATACTCGTATAGTCCCTTGTTTTTTGGTAACGGGAACTATATCAGATACCCAATTTTTTAAAGGGATTGGATAAATAAATCCTACTCGTAGTATTTTTTCAACTTCAACTTTAATAGCAATAGCTTTTCGTGGATGTATCGGACGTAATCTTTGTCTAATAGGCTTGGCATTTGGGTATGTCTTTATTTCATGAACGATAATCTTTAGATCAATTCCTGGCATCTCTTCATAAGACCAGGAAAATATGTCACAAAATTCTTGAAATAGGGCTTTATATGTATTAATTTCATCGATTGTACATGAAGCACCTATATGAATGTTTTCAACAACTCCAGGTTTAACCAATATGTCGATAGGAACAGTTGTAGAAATATTTCCCAAATTAATCTCAGATCCCGAATTTGTAATTGATATAGGATTCTGTGGTTCCTCGACATAGTCAATTGTAAAAATAGATGAAAAATCGTTTTCAAATTTATCGATTTCAGGTAAAAATGAAGATCTATGATGTAGATCATCCCAGGGTATTTCATCCATAGATAAAAATTCTCTAGTAATTTCATTAGTATGAAACACTTGTTGAAAAGGATCGAAAATTGATGTCAAAGATGAGATTGATAGTGAAGAGGATTCTTCTATGATCACATTAATTGTATCAGAATCAGTTGAAAGTGTATTAGAAAATGACTGTACTGCTTGATATGATATCTCAGAAGGACTCAAAGGCATCTCGCCATTGAAAGAATCCATTTCTGACTCTGAAGGCACTATCCAAATGTCATCAAATGGAATAGTGCTTGATGAAATCATATTGATATTAGCAATAGGACGCGGTACATTAGGTGGAGGCATAGAAAAAGTTCCCATCAAAGTAGAGTCCTTTACTAAACCTACCCCAACATCTTCATATGGGATAGTCGATTTTCCAACATGTTGAATACTATCTGGAAGCTGAGTCAGACAAATAATATGACAACTGATCGATTTTCACAATATTTCCCTTATGAGGAAACATGATTAACTGAAATATGGAAGACACGACAGCAGTCATAGCATAAGACCAACTTAGACCTAGAAGAAGGTTGTAATCTAGAGGGGCATCAACTACTTCCACATCTAGATTAACAGTTTTACCTTCAACCTCTATAGGTAGATCCTATAAAATTCCAAACAGATGGAATCCTCTTCCATCAAAATCTTTGAGAATTGTCGGAGATTGGTTGAGTGTCAGAGAACCAAGATTTTTCCAATAATTCAATGACATTATACACGTGGATTCTCCATCATCAATTACAGTATGAAAAACTCGTCTATTTTTTACTAATACTAGAATCTGAAAAGCCATCTGATGAGGGAGTCTTGGTGTAAAATTTTCTAAATCGAAGACCATAAGGTTCGAATCCTGAGGATCTATAGCTCCAATAGCTGATAAAAGTAATTTCCTCTGTGCTGGACATGATTGTAGCACTTCTAAGGCTGACATTGCTAAAGGGGAAATAACCAAGTCTTCAACAATGTTTTAGTTCTGAGCAGCTCTCGCATGTGGATTGAAAGCTGATTTTTGAAGTACACCTTTAGCAGGCAGTTTAATTACTAGATCAGGATTAGGTTTCTCGATATGAAGTGGATCAGAAACTTAAGGAGATGTAGCTGGTGTTGAATTATAATTTTCTATCTCTTTACCAGTCACAAGATTTTTACTCCCATAATCTTGCGATCGAGTCACAACCATTTCTTGAGACATCATCAAATTGTCTGCTGATGAATTTGAATAAGATCCTATCATTTTGCCATCTTGAGTAGGAAAAGGATCCTTCAAGACAGTGAGTATGGGTGAACCTTTGACGAATTTAGAGACCTCAGACCGATGTGGTCACTCTTTAGTAAAGTGATCCTCATCACAGATAAGACAAGGATAACGAGGTTTTCATTTATCATGAGATGGTTCCATTAGAGGAATTTTGAGGTCTAAAACGGGCCTCCTAGGGAAACAATAAAATAATATCTAAACCAATAAAATAATATTTATGAATTTTCAATTCACTTTTTGTACCAAAATCCATGTAACCATGGTTAAATTCAATTCAAAAGTTGTACCAAAATAAAAATAATAATAAAATTGTATTGATGTGACTATAAATAAAAATGAGATTTTCAAGAAAAAGGCATTATCATTGCACAACTATTGCATTCATCCTTTGTACTTAAATAACTTAAAATAAAATATAAATATAAATTCTTAATTATAGAATATACTATTAATTAAAATTTATATTATTTAAATTATATAATTACATGTACTTAATATACTATATAAATATAATATAATATAATATATTGTTTTATGTATGAATTTTATATTACATATTGAATTGATTGGATTGATAAATAAATATTTGATAATATACAAATATAATATTTATTGAAAAGTGTGTAAATACATGAAGATTGTGTAGGGATATGCATTGTTTCTTTCAAAAAATATGAAATGACAATAATAATATTTTATTCAAAAAGTGTGAAATGACATTTATTATGAGTACTTTACTTTATGGCTTTAAACGTATTTAGAGCACTAGCATGGTTAACCATGATTTTTTATCCACCATTGAGAATGTGACAAGTAAGTAACTTTAACTCAAGCAATGCCACCTCAACCATTAGGGATGATGTCATCCCCTAAAATGTGATTGGTTCTCATAAAGTGAATTTTGATTGTACATTTTCCTTAGGAGACCTATTTTAGACCTCAAAAATTCCCCTAATGATTCTTTTCGATTTTCTCTTTGGGAGATGAAGTCTGTTTTCTTTTATTCTTTACTTTCTTCTTATTACTAGCTTTAGATTTAGTGGTAGATAAATCTACAAGGTGAATGTCGGCAGAAGTTTCAAGGGAAGAATCTCCTTTTGGTGAGTCTTGTAAAGTTATGATAGGTGAAGTAGTTTTTGAATACTTCTTCTTACTCTTATTCATGTTAACTAAACCAATTACACCGTCAGCAGCATGAGACCCTAAAGGAGTTGCAGTTATTTGACCAGGATGTGCTAAATCAGGGATTTTTTCATACAAAGTACCATACTGTGTATATACAAGGTCTAAGTACTGAGCTTGAGAAATGACTTGTTCTTCTGTAACAACCCCTCCCTTAGCCACATCTTCAGTAATCTTTGGAAGTAATGATTTAATGAACCATTCTACCAAGATCTGATCTGGAATAAAAACTTTCACTAAACGTCTTCTACGTCTCCATTCATGTATGTGATCTGATATGTACGTAGATGTAGATTGTTCTAATGAAGTCAATAGTTCTGTGTTGTTGTCGTATCTGACTGGAAACTGAAAGGGGGTTAAGAAAGTTGTTGATAAAGCGTTAAAATTGTTGAATGAGCCACGTGGTAATTCAAAATACCATTTTGCAGCTAAACCTATCAGTGTTCTCTGAAAAAATCGTAATCGAATCGAATCATCAATCAAAGAGTTGGATGCAAACTAGAGGTGGTAATTCATGACATGGTTTGAAGGGTCCTCTCCTAATTTACCTTCAAACTTAGGGATATCACTGGGCAACTTGTTTGGCATTGGCGGCCAATACATAAGATAATAGATCGGATCATTTGTAAGGCGCGATAAATCAGGTAAATCTAAAGTTTCTATGAATGGAAATCGATGGTTAGGTTCCTGTTGAGTAAATTGATAACCTTGTGGAACTATACCAGTACCAAGAGGAGGATACTTAGGATATCCTAGAATATCCTGTGCATTTGGGATCAGAATGCCTCCTAGATAACCAGGATTAGTTGGACCATACTGGGGTTGAGTTGGTATTTGATACGTGTACCCAGGGTACGATTGATGCTGGTATACTGAATTTTGTGCTACAGGTCTATATTGATATTACCCTTGATACGGTTGATAAGAAAACTAAGGTTGGATTGTTATAACCGTACTTGTACCAGGTTGTCCCGCAGGCATCTGAACAGTAGTCTGGACTGTGGGTCCAAGTTAAGGTGCAGAAACCACAGGGATTTGTTGTGATACTTGAGGGGCTATAAAAACAGGAGTTGTAGACACTCCAGGGATAGGCGTGGTAGCTTGAACAGAACTTGGTGCAACAGTTTGAGGTGGAGTTCTTGGTGTACTTGGACCAGGCTGTTAAACTATACTAGGTGAAAATAATTGTGGTATAACTTGAACCGTAGGTTAGACAGGTTGGATAGGTTGTTGGATTTGACTGCAACCCACTGGCTGACCGGATTGATTATAGGGTACTTGCACATTAGGTTGCAAATTCTGTTGAACTTGTGATGGATCCCACACCGTGTTTACTCTGGGATATGGAGGTCCCATTGAAGGTTGTGTTGCATAAGAAGGACTATAACTAGGTTGATAATTTGGAACATATGCTTGATAATTAGCTGGATAATTCCCACCTCCCTAAAAAAATTGTTGTTCTGAGTAGAACTGTGGTCCTAAAGAAGGTTTTTGTCCTTAGAAAGACGGTTACCCTGGCATAAGGTACTGTCCTTGAAGAGGTTGCGGACCCTGAACTGAGTACTGCCCTCGAGGTTGATATTGTCCTTGAGGTATGTACTGGCCTTGAGGTACGTACTGTCCTTGAGGTTGATATTGTACTTGAGGTATGTACTTTCATTGAGGAAATTAATACCTTGAGGTTTCCCCCCAGATGGTAAATTACTACCTTGAGGGTCAGGGTTAGGAATGTTTCCAGACATCATGTAAAATTGTTCCGCGTTCAAATTTTCGGTATATTCTTCCTTTGGACCAAGTGATGATATAAGTTTGTCGAGAGAAGGAGTTGCGCCTAAAGTCTACCGAAAAGCAACTGGTATCCCGCAGGAATAGACGAACCACCATACAAATATGTTTCTGGAGATGCAGAAAACATGGATGAATCACCAGACATGTTTAAAGGAGGTCTGTAACCTCTTGGTATGGCGTAAAAAGGAATTCGGGATGGTGAATAGTTTAGACCAGAATTGTGTAGAAATTTTGTCAACTGAGAATACCACGAATCTTGTTTGAAAGGGCTATAATAAATCGATTCACGTGGCCTAAGATCTAAATATTCCTGATGTGAAGGAAGAACAACTTCTTCCTCTATGTCAGTAACTTCTTCAATGTTAATGAGACCAGGAGGAATATTTTCAGTGATTCAATACTTCACTCTGGGTGAATCAGGACAATGAGGGGTTGGAGTGACGAATTCTAAAGTAGGCTCAGATGTAGCATGTTCAGTTTCTGGTTCAGAAATTTCAGGCTCAGTAGCTGATAATTCACTAGTTATGGAAGCATGTTCAACTAGTTCAGAAATTTCAGTTTTCTTTTTAGAACTCTCTGTTGTTTGAGGTTGATCTACTTCGTATTCAAGATGAATAATTATTGATGTTTCTTCATGTTCAGTTGATACAGTCCCTAATGTTTTTCCTTTCTCAGATTTAAGTTTTCCTAACTGGTTTGGTGTGTACTCAGGGGGTTTCCCCTGCATTCTACGTGATTTTCTAGGTAATTCAGCCACGATTAAAAATATTAACACACGAAATCAAAGAAAATTTCAATAAAATATCCTAAAGTCTCTAAGGAAACAATAAAATTGATCACACACCTACAAAATCTAATAGAGAAATCCACACACAAACAATAAATTCCCACACTAAAAACACTAGTTGGTGATGAAATCCAACATCGTAGAATTTTAATGCAGAAATGGTGGTTGGAACAGTTACCCCAAAAAACTGCTTAATGAAACAGTCCGGTGCAAGTTTCTCCACTTAAACCATCTCGAAGTGAAGAGAACCCTCTGGAAAGTCCAAGTGAGTTTAGTCGACGTCTACTCCAGGTACAGTGGGACCTTCCCTCCAACGTCACCTTTGGAGAAAAATCCTAAAGTTTATAGCCACTAAGGTCACCAACAAGAATAAATATATCTGGGGGAACATTCTACGATACGATATACACACAAGGACAGAGTAACTAGCTCAATCCCCTTGAAGGCTCCTTGAGATAATCCAAGGTTTACCAACAAGTGACCCCAGGCTCCTCGACAATGGTCTATTCGAGGTTTACTGTTTTTGATACGTTCATATCTGCTATATTTCCCAATGAGATAGGTAAGATTACCTCACTGGTTCGGACATGATCTCGTGCTTGACTCTTTTAAGAAGATCTTCCCAGAGCATACATGCTACAATTGGATTTTTCCTACCGCAAGATTGCTACTTGTTTGTTTTAACTGTCTTGAAATTTTAATTACAACCTATTCCAAGGCACTAGCCTAAGCTATGTTGGTGGAAAAGAGCCCTATAAAATGTAAAATATCTAGATCAATTTTAATTAAAGCGTTGTTTTTAATTTGGCTGTTTCTTAAGACAAAAGGTATGAAAGTGAAACTTCAATGATGTTTAATGACCCGACTCAAAAATACACTAATATGCATCTAAATGGAAAGTGCAACTCTTTTCTTTTCAATGAAACCTATTTAAAGGAAAGATCTGAGAGATTTAGATAACTTTCAAAGCACCAATTCTTACTTTTATAAACACAAATCTTTGAAAAGAAGACAATTCCTTTGAGAACTCAATTTCATACAATGATAAATTACTCGTTCAAAATGAAATCCTTTATCAATCAGATCAGAAAATACAAATCATTTAACAAACTATTTCCAAAAAGAAGACCTTATCAAAAAATCCTAAAAACATAAAATTCAAAACCAAAAGAAAACACTAATTTTGAACTCTATCTAAAAAGTTTTGAGGATGTTTTGGCTTATTTTGTAATTGAACCAAGAAAATTTCTTCTTATCCTAGCAAAAATCAAAACATCCAGTAATGGTTTAATGTGAAATTCAGGCCTTATCAAGCTAAAAGCTCTTGTAAATTTGCAAATGAAAATGAAACTCAATTTTCATAAAAACAAGGTTCGCAACAAATTCAATGGCTCAGCAAGAAAACAACAACATACCGGTCAGCTAAGGTATATGAAGGTTTCTAATATGGAGCAGCAAGAAAGTATAGAAAACACTCATTCGTAAAATGCAAATCAGATGAAAATCACTTAAACACAAAAATTACTGAAAGAAATTCACACATAAGACTTTGAAAATCAAGACAATTTGGGGCAAATGGAAAGAATCTGGTAATCTAGCTCCTGAAAAGATAATTCTTAATTTTTCAAAAAATTTCCACAAGTCCATAGGTTTCAATGGAGAACAGTGCGGTATCACACTGTACTGAACTAAAAAATGTGGAGGCTACCGCACTGTCTTTAAACAAAAAACGTGGAGGCCTGGAAAAACATAGAAAAAATAAAAATTAGATTTTTTTTTTCGGGGATTCTAGTAAGTTATCTACCCAACCCAGTTTCAGACTAATCAAAATCATAAAACTTTTTAAAATTCAAACTGAAAAATAAAAAGGAAAACTAAGTTCATTATCCCCAGCGGAGTCACCATTTGTTAAGCAGATAAATCCTTCTTGCAGACAAGAACGATCTCCTTAGTATCCTAAGGATATCTAGAAACAAACAACCAAATGAAAACCATTTTATGTAGATCATTTTTTATTCAGAATTATTAATAACAAAGTACGAGGACGTGCCCCTACCTGAATTCCAACGCTTGCCGAAATCTTCTATCCAGTCGCTCCAAAAGAGGTCACTTCAGCATGTGAAACTTGCAATCAAAGACAAATAAAAGGATTAAAAGCACCTGCAAGATATAATAATTGCGAAAACACTAATCTATCTCAGTGATCAAGGAATATAAGAATTGAATTACTCAAATAGATACATGAATAATTCAATGAGAAAATGGAATCCATTTGTATTAACTTGAATAATAAGAAGTAACCTTACAACCTGTCGCATTGATGTTATACAGGTTCTTCTGGGGTCCTGAACAATCGTCCTCCCTTCGGTTTGACAAGCTTCTCTCTTTGAGTATAAAGTTGTGAGCATGAGTTTGTGATCATTATCATGTCAAAGCTAACTGACACAAAGAGTATGCTCTCATAGAATTTCTCTAGCAATTAGCTATAGTCTATCATTCACAATCTACCATTTACCAGGTACCCTTGAGACTGAAACATGAGCTCAATTTATAGGGAAATGGAGGTAGTTTCAGTTCCATGAAGAGGGGGATAGATTCATCTAATCAAGGGATTTTAGCTCCATATACCAAGGGATAAACTCCATGAGTGAAGGGATAGCACTCCATGAGTAGAGGATAAAGCTCGAATTGAACGCGCTTCTAGAAACTTCCGGTTGGGAGAATATTCGACCAACTAGGCTTATAGAACTTACTTTTTCCTTTATTTTACCTTTTATAGGGGTCTACGGGTTTTATAAGCAGAACGTGCGGGATGTGCCACAGGCTATAGAACAAATATCCGCGGATTCGCAGGAAAGAGCTAGGAAAAGTGCGGAGTTAGAATTTTTAGGGTTTTAATGAGCTTTTCTCCGATTTCAAGACTTGGTTTAGGAACATTAGGGTTTTTTACTTCTAAGAGAGCATAATACAGGTAGTGATGAACCTATATTTGACAGTCAAATGTCATGGTGAAAAAATAACGTGTAACATTGCCACCGTAGCTCCTCTGAGTGCCAAAACGAAAAAGGCAGAACTCTATGTATTTCAGAGCTGACAAGAGTCAGAGAGAGCCAGAAACTCCTCCCACGAGCCTAATTATCATTGAAGAATCACCAAGGGAGGAGGAAAGAATTGAAGAAATAGTTCTGAAGGAGCAACTGCAGAAGGCATAGGTAGAAAATGTAGCATTGAAGGAGAAATTGCAGAAAAAAGGGCAGCGAGTAGCCACCATGGCAGACTTATGCATAGAAGCCCTTTAGCACAGATTCCCTTCTAACACATATGCTATGTACCTCAAGGAGAAATGGATTCTATTTCAAATCAAAACTCTAGCCTCCCATGGATCACTACCTTTCCAAGATTGTAGGGAATTCATGAATTTATACAAGCAAGCTAACATGGATGATGAGGAAAATATGGCAGAGTTTTATGTGCATAACCTTGTGCTCACAAATTTGGATATTTGGGACCCCAATCCTATAATGGGGGATATGCAGTTGGTGGCTCTAGTGTCTTGGATGGTGAATGAGGAAACTAGAGAAAAAGAGATATGGAGGATCATGGGAAGAAGAAATAGAGAACCCTTATATATCAAACCAGAAATTTTCAGCCCAAGAGGAGTCATTCTTAACTGTCGAGAGATTGAAAGGGACCTTGCACTGGTTGAAAGCTACCTTCAGACTCAAACCCAAGTGATAGGCCACTTTGATGATGTTTCTAGGCAAATAGAAGATGAGTGAATTATGGCCAACCAGAGGAGATAGAACAGCCTCCCTCACAACCTCAATAACAGGGAATACCATACTCTAGAAAGACTAAGGGGTGCATTGGAAAGGGCACTATTATACAAGAGGGCCATGAAGGAAAAAAATATCTAATGGTTGGAACTAAATCTCAACCCACCTTTGCTGCTGGGGCTGAATGATGAAAATGACATAGATGCACAAGATAGAGAATGGGAGAATGAAAAAAAGAATAATGGTTTTTACCCCCTTGGGGAAACTCCCACACTTCTTCCTGAGGAATTTAGGGGGGCTATCAAAGCCTTGAAGGAAATGCAGGAGGAGGATTAGTTGCTCAAAGGATGAGCAACTATTCAATAGGGGGGTGTTGATGAGCTCCATAATTAGACATATTTGGAGGGGTTAATGGTCACCTTTTTTTCTTCTTAGATCTCTTTTTCTTGCATTTTTATTATTATTTGGTTTTATGATGCTAGTATAGGTGGTGATTAAGGCTAAATACTCTGAGTGCCTAATATGAGGTTGAGTGCAGAAAATTATGATTTATTAAGAATTTTTATAAGGATTTTATCATAAAGACTTGAAGGAGACAACAAGGAGAAATTATTGGAGGATTTTCCAGGCTCCTTAACTCTCAAATGTAGCCAAATGATCCCAAAGATTCTCTCCAGCAAATTGAATTCCCAAGGAAGCCGACGGATCCCCAAGGATTCTCTCCAACAATTCGAATTCCAGAGGCAACCAAGCACTCGATCTTTGTTTTCTTGGAGTCAAGTGGACTCAATCACTATTTTATAGGGAGCTGTTAGGAGGTGCCCTGTAGAATAAATATAGAAGATCGAGAGCTAGGAAGAGTTAGTCGATTCTAGTTGAAACTTTGTTGCAAGCTATTGAGATTTTTATTAGTGATCAAATTTTCAGATATGTATGAGGTTATTCTTTTATGAAATGAGCAGACTGATTTAAGTTTCAAAGATCTAGGCTCGTGGGTTAGGGCCCAATCCATGTGCCTCATCTTCTCTGCTGTTTTATTCTTTTCCTTTCCGTTTCATTGATGCTTAGTCTTTTCTTTCAGTTTGTTTTTGTAGTTTTTCATTTGCTTATGAGTAGCAGAATAGAGGATAAAACTCTAAAATTTGTGGATCTAGACTTCTCTTCTCATCTCTGTCGATAAATATCGAGAAGGGTAAGCCTTCCCATAGACCAAAAACATTGATTTTTGTTCACTATTTCCATCTCTACTATCATACTATCATACTTTTCAATTAACTCATAATTTGTTAATTTGGAATAGAAAATTAATTCCAAAATAAAAAAAAATTATGAGTTACTCATAGTTCTAATTTCAAAACAAATTATATTATTATTTTAATCAACTATTATTTTATTATTAATATATTATTAAATACATATTTTTTTATAATTGAAAATTAGATAAATTGTATATTCATATGATAAAAATTCAAATGAGATATCTCTATTATTTTTAGTACTATTATTACACATTTTTCTTAAACATTTTTTTAGATGTTGTGTCTCAATTCTATATTAAACCATAAATAAAACCTATTATACATGAAATTGTAATTTTTTCATGTTAAAAATAAAAATAAAAATAATATTTATTAAATAAAATTTCCAAAATTAAAATATTGTTATTAAAAGATCAGATTTATTTTAAACATTCCACCATCTAAACTAAACTGCAATTTACTTTTGCACACCAGATTATAGATTGCACATTGTAAAGAATAGAATATTATCTCAAAAATTCTGCCATCTATAGGTTCACACCAGTAACAATAACTTGGAATGTAACATTAAAAATAAAAGCTAATTTCATATGCTTTCTCCGGCATCGTTCCTTGTTCACGACTTTTCTTCAAAGATTCCCAACTGTCGAAAAACGACTTGCGGTTCTCACGTTCTCCTGAAGGTCTGAGCGTCACTTCTTTAAGCGCAGGAGCTATTTGAAGAAGACACCCCAACAAACCAAGTTCCTTTGCATCATATTTGTGAACATCTATCTCAACCATTTGAAGATTAACAAGTCCATATGTTAAACATTGGAGCACTGGATCTCCCTCTGCCTCCGCCTGCGTAACAAAGCAAAAGTCAGTACACTGAGAAATATTAAATGAGATTTAAGTAATAATGATGATGAAAAAAACATAACAAACATAATAGGAGTTATTCTCTTACCAAAATCAGCCGTCCTCGCAGGTGTAAACGCTCAAGGTTAGGGAGCCTCGAGAGCAGGTTGAAGAGAGGAACAACAATCCCTGCATTTTCTCCACGATATCCATTCCCAACATGAATGGTAAGCACTTTCAATGATCTCAACGTTTCCATTATTTCAAGAAATCTGTTTACGGAAAAATTGTATTGACCATAGGCACTTGAATGCAAGGACAACTCCATCAAATTGTTTCCAGTTTCCATTTGGAGACTTTCGATCGTTGAGGAAATCTCATAAAATTCCATTCCATTCACCCTCAAGTCTTGAATAGACACGTTTGTCTCCAGAGTTCTGAGTTTAGGGCAGTTGACTATCAATTGCTGTGGCCTATTAAGCTGTAGAACTAATTCTGTGAGATTGACAGCGGAGATGACTGGCATCTGTAAGCCATCACAATGCCTTAAGTTAAATTTACGAAGAAGAGGGCAATGTGAGAGGAATCGGGCTAAGGAGTCATCTGTCATTTGGGTATAGATCAAGGTGCACTCTATGAGATGCTTGAATCCGGCAAAATCGGTTGGAAAAGTGGTGAGAATACAAGTGTTTATTGTGAGTAGAGTGAGACGAGTGCATGAGAAAAGGGAAGGTGGCGGGGTTTCCATGTCGAAGGAATATTTGAGAAAGAGACGTTTCACATTCTTCGTGGCAACGCACCGCAGCCATTCCGATAAGTTTTCGTGTGTAAACCGCCGCGGTGTACGAAAGGAAACGGGAGCCCACTGATCAGCAATGCCGATGGAGAGAGCAAATGAGTCGAGATCCAATGAATGCACCCTCAGTATGTCGAATATTCTATTTTCGATAATTGACCATAAGTGGGCGTCCACCGTGGAATGCAGATGTGGCGTTGATATGAGATGATAAGGGGTGAGAATGAGGTCGGGGATTTCTGTGTGAAGGAATCGCCAATCCTTAGAGAGGACAGAACATTTGATCGCATCTTTAATGGGGAGCTTATTGAGGATGAGGGAAATGACGCTGTTGGGCAGTGCAGACAATCTATCGACACCCATCGTCATCACTAGAAAAGAAATGCGGCAATCTTCTTCTCTCTCAACAATGGATTGTGGAGCGATTGGATTGAACGGGTACTGAATGGATTATCGAGCGACTGGATTGAACGAGTCCTGAAATCAAAAACAAGGCGAGGGGACAGATCTGAGGAACGAAACAAATATTTATAATATTTTCGAACATCCTGATCCGATAGGACATAGAGCGCTTAAATATTTCAATTGGCGTGATAAATAAGTCGGCTCATTGACGTGATTAATGTGTCAATTTCTTCGAATGGTTTAGTTTCGTATACTTAATACAGTTTTGGAGGTGGGGATGGTGAATACGGCGGTTTTTTTTATATAAACCTAGGCTCGGGTTCAAATCCAACTGGCTTCCACTATAAACCTAGGCTAGGTGCAACAGCCTGCAAGCCGCACACAATAGCAATTAACTTATGACTCAACAAGAGCCCTACTCTTCTAGCCAAGACACATAGCAATTAACTTATGACTCAACAAGAGCCCTACTCTTCTAGCCAAGACACAACAACTGGCTTCCACTATAAACCTAGGCTAGGTGCAACAGCCTGCAAGCCGCACACAATAGCAATTAACTTATGACTCAACAAGAGCCCTACTCTTCTAGCCAAGACACATAGCAATTAACTTATGACTCAACAAGAGCCCTACTCTTCTAGCCAAGACACAACAGGCGTATGTCTCCACTGAGGTTTGATCCTGGGTGGATCTGCTGAAAGTCAAATGCTTTCACCATCTGCCTCAACTTCACGGACTAATATGGCGGTTTTTTTAAATGAACTAATATTCAATTCTTATAACATTGTCATGAGGGCCACTCAAAGTTATGGGGCATTTTTGAGGTAGTGCTAAAATGTGTGTGGGAGTGATTTAAAAAAAAAATTGTTAATTAGGATTAATGTGAAAGAGGAGTTTAGATGTATGTAGAAAAGTTAACCCAACAAATAATATTTTATATTTCAATATTTTAATTAAAATGAGAGTATAAAAGAATTCTTAAAACTATGAATACATTTTTTTTATTTACACTATTATTATTATTAAATAAGTATAATTAATAATATATTTTTTAATTATAAATATAAAATATTAAAAACTTATATAAAAGCATACATCATGTTATGACAAATAAAATTTCATTTTTTTATTAGTAGAGTCATTTAGTATAGGTTTTATTGTTTTGTCAAATTAGTTCATGAAATTGATGAAATTTTATGAATGGGTTATTATCTTAAGTTTAGAGAGTCTCACTTGTCATGTCATCATGGTCAAATCTATCAAAATCCACCAAAGGTCTCCATGCATTGGTTTAAAATATGGTTGTGGCCACATGCCTATCTTTTCTTGAGTTTGTAGCAAATATAACTGAAGACAAGTTGTTTTTGCTACGGACTCACTTGACCACTTCATAGCGAATCTACCAAAATTATAACGAAAACCGCTATGAAATCATGTTTTTCTGCACCAATAAAGGAAATGATGAGGTGTCTGAGGTCACGTGATCAGTTAGAAGAGTTAATCCAACATGCATAATCATAAGTGGCACTCATCATTACACTTAACTCCTTTCATTTGTCACTATCCCTCTCATATTGAAAATTCACCTTTTAAATTCACCTTCAAAGTTGTTGTCTGTCAAATTTCTTTCTACCCCTGTGAATAGTTGTTGTTGTCACCCTTGAGAAGTTCAGCTTTGTTTGCAAGCTGCTTGTTGTGCAATTCCTTTCTTTGCAGGTGTCATAGCATCAAAAGGAAAGCGCGTGTTAAGGGAGATGGGCATGTTGAAGAAGACTAATAAATGGGGCTCGTGTGTAAGGTATGAGTCCATGGATCTAAAATTGCTCAATGAAGACTCAAGCTTTGCAGAAGCTTTCAGTAGTGTTGGATGCATGAAGTTCGGCCAGAAATTACAAGGTTTTCATGCCCAAGTTTCAAAGGACTTTGTAGCGAATTTCCTGGGCATGGCTTCAAAACTGGGTGTGTTGAGTTTTGTGGTGTCACCTGAAACAATTGCCCAAGCCACATAGATTCTAAGGATGGGAGAAGAGTGATTCAAAGCCAGTAAGTTCAATTTACAAAACTGTGATGAATTTATGAAACTTGAACACATTGGAGCAGACATGATATCTGCAATCCCAAGGAGCTACCTTAAAGAAAACTACTCCAAACTACTTCTTGTAATTCAAAAATACTTCACATGTGAAGGGAGGTTCCATATGGTTTATCATTATCATTTTAGACTCTTGTTGCATTTCACTGGTAAGAAATCTCTTGACCTTCGATTTTTCTTATTTAGAAGCCTAAGAAAGATGTCAGACAAAGTTCAAGCTAGGCCAGAAGGTAGTGAGACTTCAACTTTTCATCATGGGTTGATTAAGCTACTAGAGTTGAAGGAGTTGAAAAAGCTGAACAGAGACTAGACTACATTCTTGTTTTTTAGTGGTTATGAGATAGATACTTTAACACCCAAGAAGAAACCTAAATCAAAAGCTACTCCTTCAAGCAAGAGTGACAAACCTATAGCTGGAACAGAGTGTGTAAATGAGGAAGAAATGGAGCCCATTGTCGAGCCCATGGATGTTGAGATATAGCATGCACAAGAAACAGAAGTTCCATAACCTACACCTGCAAGTAGAAAACCAAAGATCGGCAAGAAGAGTCATGGAAGGATAAAAAAATCCAAACAACGAGGAAAGGAAATCTTGAGGATATTCTTCAAGCCATAGACATAGAAGAGACTCCAGTGGTCAAAGTTGTAGATGACAAAGGAAGCAAGAAGAAAAATAAGGGTTTTACTGCTAAAAAACATGATTTCTCAGGAGAAGATGCAGGGTTTATGTTCCAGCCAAGAAAACCACTCACGAGGTTGCAACTTGCCAAATGTGTTATGGCTAGTAAAAATACAAAATTACAAAATAAGGCAAGCAACCTATGGCATAGGATACCATTGATTTGTCTCCAGCAAAAGAATAGATCATTGTGCAGAGGAAGTGTAAAGAGAAAGTTGTTGAAAAAAATGAAGTGAAACTGTTAAATGAGTAGTTAAGAGAAGCCAAGGAGGAAGTGATTGAAACCAAGTGGGAATTATAGGAAGCCACGTTAGATAGAAAAATGATGGAGGAATTTAAAGAGAAGGTAAATGAGCAAATCAATCACTATGATGAGTAATTGAACAATGCCAATAAACTGTTGAAAAGAACACTTCTTCTACGCATGGTAATGAAACATACAAGAAAGAGGAATATTTGGTTGCAAGCAGAGAGAAAGAAACTTAAAAATCAAGTGAAAGAGCTAGAAGAGCATATGGAGATGATACAGTCAGAGCTCAAGAAGAAAGGTTTAAAAATAACAGTCATATATGAACCTATGGAGATTGAAGACCCTACTGCAAAGATGAAGCTGTTAAAGCTTGAAAAATAGACAGATTACCTTTTTGATATTTTTTCATCATTTTGAATCATCACTTCCAGTGCCATAGACAACTTTTGAAGAAGCAAAGCACAATTTTCAAGTTTGTTGCCAATTAGGCAAGTTTGTAGCATATCTCAAACTTGAAGCCCAGAATTCGCTACGAACTCGTTGAATAATCTTTTTTTCTATAAATCACAGGTATTGTCATGATGAAGGAAAGTAAAAGTTTGTATTTAGTTATTTTGACTTAATGAACAACCACAGATCAAAAAAGGGAGCAAACAGGTGGCAGATATGGTTAAAATCAATGTGCTACAGACTTTCGCTACGAACTTGCCTTAACTCCCATTTTTCTGCAATGAAGTATATTTTGGAGGATTTTCAAATTTTGATGGTCTATTTGGGATAAGCCAGCCATGTGGAGAGGTCAAGGAATATCACAAAAATGTTTTGGTGGAGGCATGGTCTTCGACAAAGCTTTTCACTTCATCAACTCACCATGAAGACACTCATCAACCATCATGACACCACCTCCTAAAAAGTAGAAAGACAAGTCTTCTGACTTGGTGGGAGAAATTATATTATGGTCATGGTCAATGCCACTTAAGCACATGACTTTTCTTGATGTAAATATGCAATATTAAAGTTTTTTAATGTAATAAATAGGTTATAGAGTCCTATTAGGTTTCTAAGTCCTAAAAGTAGTAGCTGTCAGTTTTATTTCCATGTAATTTTCTTATTGTTAGATTAGGTTTCATCAGAGAGACTCGAAGGTCCAGCCTTGTTGGAAGACCCAATGTAAAGATGCTTATGCCTATTAATAGGCATATTATAGAATAATATAGGGTTGATTTATGTTGATTACATAACTACTATTGTAAGAACTCCTTATCAGTAATATACAGTGGAAATTAGCTTTTCTTCATCTGAGATTTCTTGATGTTTTCATGAGTTTTGTATTATGTATTCTGAAATGTTATCTTAGTACTCTGATGTTTGATTAGAATTCATGTATATCATGCTCTAACTTCCTTCAAGCATTAGACTGTTGTGTATCTTTGTATGTTATCTTTTCATCAAAACATCTATATGCCTCAACTTCCATAAGAAGAGTTCCTATGTCATTGAGTTCCTTTCACTAACTCCATATGCCCAATGGTAGTGATTTCCACACATATTTCACTGCATACAAACACACTTGAAACATTATTTGAGAGTTAGCCATTTGTTGAACTTCATTTACATAAATTCATCTTTATTTTTTAGAGATCCCTCTCAGGTTGGAAAGGCTAATTTTAAGCTAGAAGTAGGTTTGAAAGAGTTACTCTAGGTTGTCTGGTGGAGCAACCCATTTGTACCAACTTAATGAAAACATTTTGGTGCGTCTGCCGGGAGTCTAAAGACATATTTCCTGAAGTTTGTGCTCAAACAGAAATGTTGAAATCTTGGAGGTAGCAGTAGCTCAGAAGCTTTTGAGGCTACATACTACCTTGGTGACTCCACTAAAAATTTTCTTGTTTAAAGGTGGCTATGAGAAAGATATACACAAGGAGAAATCCAGATCCTAATGCAACTATAATTGTGGATAATCTAGAAAGGATTCTCAGAAGCATTGGAGGCAGCTCTTCAAAATCAGGTTTTCCATCACATTCAAGAGTTTTTTCCTCTGAGATTATTTAGAGTCCTGAAGATAAACAATTTGATGAAAAAATAGAAAAGGTGTTGTTTAGGTCTAAGGCTGAAAATGAATTGACTGATATAATACTACACCTACAAAGACTAGGTATTGACACATCTTCCTTAGTATCAAAAGAAGAAACAGGAGAATTCTGGAAGAAAAATTGATGTGGCATGTTGAGCGATTAGGTCCTTGCGCAAGATGATGTGGTGTAAAACACCCAAATTTAGGGTTCCACCTTTGAGTGATGAGGAGGTGAAATCAACTAACTAGCATCCATGGTTCATACCTTCACGATGGCATATTTGGTCAAATGGAGTATGGGAGCAATGTAAGACGCATTGACCCAAAGACTTAGCATGATCATGGGGTGTTGTATCATGGAAAGGAGTCATCTAGTGTGTTGGCATGGGAATTTTGTAACCAAGCGAGACAGGTTGGATGGAAAACAAACACATGATTTGAGCACACAAAATGGGGATCGAAGGAGAACAATAATGTGTTTGAAAACTGGCGAGGGGATCATGGGATGGAATATGCTGCAACAATGTAGTATAGACATATGTTAGGTTATTCTTTGACATATGGATAAGGTATGTGGGTTAGGTTATTTGTGTTAGGTTATTCTTTGACTATAGGTCACTCCATTCCACAAAATACAGGTTGAAATTTGAGGTTAGCTACAAATTGAAATTTGGAGTTTACGAAGGACTAAATTTTTGGTTTCGTGAACTCAAATTTTTGTGTTCTAAAAAATTGCATTTGGTTGGACCAAACTTTAAGGTGAGGGTGAGCTGAAATTTGGAGTTTGAGTAGGCCAAGTTTTGGAGGTTGTTGTTGCACTAAAATTTATTGTTTGGCATAATTTTGGTGTACTAATGTAAATTTAGGGTTTTCTCCACATTGGGTTTGCCATGAATTGCTTGGATGTATTAAGTTGATAAGGGCCATTCTACGTAACTTGTATTGTTCAGGCTTGTTAACACCTAATATTTAGGAAAATATTGTAAATATTGTAAATATGAGTATAAAGAAGATGAAGAGATAGTGGAATATTAATTCCAAGGGTACCTCTCATTGTATATATTAATGATTTTGCTTCACAGAAATGCAACTATTCGTGGAGTTACCAATAGTTGGCCTGACATGGTATCAAAGTGCAAGTCCACAAGTATTGTTTTAGCCTTTTAAATCCTTCTATTTGTATTCTCTCACTTGGAGTTTTCATCCTCTCTCCTCTACAATAGTCACACTATGTATCTAGTAAAATTTGGTTTGTATGCTGGAATGGAGCACTGAGTTTTGTGCGAAGTTTCAATTGGTCTATGCATTGTATTGAAAGGAAGACAAACGTTGAAGCTCTCCTTTTAATATATGCATTGAAGCACATTGAAATAAAATATGTGTTGGGCTCAAACTCTTGTAAAGTGTGTTGATTGAAGTCTTGAATTCATGTGCATTATAAATCTTGGTATGCATTATAAAGTTGTTATTACTCCTGCATTGAAACTCTTGTATATTGATGTGTTGGTTCAAGAAAATTGGAGCATTAATTAAATCTTGTATTGAATGTTGGAGTGTGAGTTTAGAGCTTGCATTTTATACTACATTGACTTTGTTGCATTGGTGCATTTTGAGAGTTGTTTAAGATATGTATTAAAAACTTTATATATATGCCTCTACATTGTATTGCATCTGCATTGGTTCATGGTATTTATATATATGTCAAAGTAGTAAATGTGTTGAAGTTTGTGCATTGAATTCATGGTATGTATGTTGAATGTAGTTGTTGCTTATATACATTGTGTTCATTTATGCCCTCTATACAGTTCATTGGTATATATTATATGTGATGATTAATTTCATATGTGTTGGTTATATGCACATATTGTATTCAAGGATTGGAATTTGCACATACTATATTAAATCATTATGTTATATAAGTCTATGCATATTATTGGATTGATATTTTAAATAGAAGGGTATAAAGGATGCTTTTCAAATTATTACAAAAAAAGGAAGAGAGCCAGGCGTTGGTTGCCTTCGCAATTGAAATCTCTTTGGAACCATTTCCATTCACAAGAATTGTGAGCAGATATTTATTTTTTCAAAAATGCATTCACTCAACTCCATAGTTGGAGTAGTTCTCTCTCATAAAGTGAACTACCATGAATGGTACAGAAATATAAATCATACCCTCATTTTCAAGAACTTTTAGAAGGCATTTGTGAAGGAGAATGTGTTAATCCTCCTGAAAATTCCACATCAGGAAAATAACTCACCATACGGGAGAAAAATAACAACAAGGCCTATGCCTTGATTGCTACATCAGTAAATGAAGAGCTGAGTCATCACATTTCACCATTTAAAAATGATTTTAGTGTTTTAAAGAAGCTAAAATACCTATTTGACTCACACCCAAAGCTTGAAGTAGTCCAATTAAAGATCAAACTCTTCAATATAGAATTGAAAGATGAAGATCATGTTTCCCTATCCCGTGGAATCAAAGCTATTATGCATGATATAGAAGCTACCAGAGTTAAAATATATGTTCCTCTCATAGCTTTCTTTAAGGCACTATATCCCACATATTCTAATTATCTTGAATCATTACAAACTAGTGGAAAACTTAAGTATATTTCCTTTGACTCTCTTGTGGGGTAGTTTGTACAAAGAGAAAAATATTTTGGGAAGAATAAGACAACTATTCAATCTTCTAAGGAAGTTGTGTGCCTTGCATAGAAAGATAAAAATTAGGCACATGATTCTTCTAGAGGAAGAGGTGGCAAAAGAAGATGTGGAAATAAGGATAACAGAGGCAGTGGGAAACATTACCAAGGATGAATACCTAATATTAATTGTATCCAGTGCAATATAAATGTAAATGATCCTTCCACATGCAAGATTTCTTGGGGCAGAATCAGACAAGAAAGGAATGAAGAGAAAGGAAAATCACCAGATCCAGGGAAAAGTAAAGCTCCTAAATGTGCTCATTATATTGTGGCACATTGAAATATTGGAGTAAATGAAGACTTGTTTAATGCTTCACTTGCTTCATGGAAAGATGCATGGTTGCTTGATTCAGGAGAAAACTACCACATGAACTTTCAGAAGGATTTATTGGAAGAATTCAATGACAATGTCGATGGAGCGGTCTACTTTGTCGACTTGAATCACTATAAGCTAGTGGAAAGAGATATTTTTAGTTGAGTATGCAAGCTGATCAATCGAGAGGAATACAAGTCCTATTTTGTATCATCACTAAACTAATTAATCCTACAACCAGAACCCTAAACATCCATGGCTATATGCATTCATAATCAATACATGTCAAATATTTATGTGTGGACATCAACTATCACATGTGTAGTAGTGAATAGCACTATTGAAATTTCCCAGAAGCGCCTACTAAAATTTATTGTTTGGCATAATTTTGGTGTTCTAATGTAAATTTAGGGTTTGCCCCAAATTTTTTGGTTTGGCCAAGAGAGGCCATGTATGGGTTTGCCATGAATTGTTGGTGTTCTAATGTAAATATTTGGGTTTTACATGTATGGTGAGTTATTTTCTTGACGTGGAATTTTCAGGAGGATTAACAACTTCTCCTTCACAAACTCCTTCCAAAATTTCATTGAAAATGAGGGTATGATTTATATTTATGTACCATTCATGGTAGTTCTCTTTGTGAGAGAGAACTACTCCAACTATGGAGATGAGTGAATGCATTTTTGAAAAAATCAGTATCTGCTCACAATTCTTGTGAATGGAAATGGTTCCAAAGAGATTTCAATTGAGAAGGCAACCAATGCCTTACTCTCTTCCTTTTTTGTAATAATTTGAAAAGCATCCTTTATACCCTTCTATTTAAAATATCAATCCAATAATATGCATAGACTTATATAACAAACTGATTTAATATAGTATGTGCAAATTCCAATACTTGAATACAATATGTACATATAGCCAACATATATGAAATTAATCATCACATATAATATATACCAATGAACCGTATAGAGGGCATAAATGAACACAATTTATATAAGCAACAACTATATTCAACATACATACCATGACTTCAATGCACAAACTTCAACACATTTACTACTTTGACATATATATAAATACCATGAACAATTGAATGCTGATGCAATAGCGAAATCATATATAAAGTTTTAATACATATGTAACAACCCTGTCAAAAATACTTAATCTGCAATCAATATATATTATGCGCGAAAATCTAAATCACACTCCAGCATTCAATACAGAATTTTATTAATATCTGACAGACTCTTATCGATACAAATTTAATCGAAAATAATTCTTTAACTTATAATGCATGCGAATTTATAATGCACATATTCAAACATGACTTCCATTTTGAAATTAGCACTGCAAGAGTTTGAAACTAACTTTATAGCCTATTTCAATAACCAACTACGTCACATATATTGAAGAAGCTTCAACGACTGTCTTCCTTCCCGACTCTGTCTGCGAACGTTAAAACTTCACACAAAACTCAATGCTCCATTCTAGCACACAGACCAAATTTTACTAGATACATAGTGTGACTATTGTAGAGGATAGAGGATGAAAAACTTTGAGTGAGAGAATACAAATAGAAGGATTTACAAGGCTATAACGATACTTGTGGACTTACTCTTTGATACCATGTTAGGCCAAGTATTGGTAACTCCACGAATAGTTTCATTTCTATGAAGAAAAATCATTAAGATATACAAGGAGAGGGACCCTTGGAATTCATATTCCATTGTCTCTTCATCTTCTTTTTTCTCATATTTACAATATTTACAATATTTTCCTAAATATTAGGTGTTAACAAGCCTGAACAATACAAGTTACGTAGAATGGCCCTTATCACCTTAATACATCTAAGCAATTCATGGCAAACCCATACATGGCCTCAAATCACTTTAAAAAGCGAGCCAAAAAATTTAGCTGACAGTCCCTAAATTTACATTTAAGAACACCCAGTACCCAGCTTGATAAATTTTAGCGCAACGGCATTTTCAGCTTTGGCCTACTCAAGCTTCAGCTAGAGCACCCTGCCTTAAAGTTTAGTTAACAGATGAAATTTTTAGAACACCAAATTTGAGTTCATGGCATTAAATTTAGTCCTTCGTAAACTCCAAATTTCAATTTGTAGCTAACCTCAAATTTCAACCTGTATTTTGTGGAATGGAGTGACCTATAGTTTGACTAAACAACCAATGGTTATGTTAGCAACACAAAAAACTCAACCCACATACCTTATCCATATGTCAAATAATAACCTAACGTATGTCTATACTACATCATTCCACCATATTCCATCCCATGATCCCCTCGCCAGTTCTCAACCACATTCTTGTTCTCCTTCAATCCCCATTTTGTGTGCTCAAATCATGTGTTTGTTTTCCATCCAACCTGTCTCTCTTGGTTGAAAAATGCCCATGTCAACACACTAGATGACTCCTTTCCATGATACAACACCGCATGCTCATGCTAAGTCTTTGGGTCAATGTATCTTACATCGCTGTCATACTCCATTTTACCAAATATGCCATCGTGAAGCTATGAACCATGGATGCTAGTTAGTTGATTTCACCTCCTCATCACTCAAAGGTGGAACCCTAAATTTCGGTGTTTTACACCACATCATCTTGAGCAAGGACCTAATCACTCAACGCGCCCGAAAAATTCAATGTCCCGCAAATTCGACTGAACTTTTGAAATTAATTGGGCCTACATACTCATCATTGTGGCCTAACAACGTGTTTTTTATCTGCATACTCATCATTGCTACCTTCATGTTTTTATCTGTTTCATACCCATCATTGTGGCCTAAGAGCATGACCTGCATTCATCCCTGAATTAATATTTAATAACCCTATGAACTGCATTCATCCTTGAATTAATATTTAATAACCCGATAGAGCTATATTTATATCAATTGCAGATTCAAAAAATATTTTTAAATCTCACTAATAAGATAATATTCCGAAATCAATATCGTATTCGAAAATATTCTTAAAATATTTATTAGAAAAACTGAGTTAGCGTGGACTTGCCTTATCATGGTATGAGAAACGGTTGTTGGAAATTGTAACTGCAGTGGAAGCGAGTGTTACATCAACCAAACCATCTGCACAATTTGAGAATGTGTTGTGATCTATCCATATATTTCTACAAGACACCACAAATATTCCATCTCCATCCAGTGACTCTATCCTTTCCACACCGCTAGTACCAAAGGGTGCCATCTCTGCTAGTAGAACATTTTCGGGCACGTTGGGCTTACAATCGTGGATGTAAAATCCATGAATGATAATGTTTCTCACATTCCAAAGGCGGATGCAAGGCCCATTGTTAATGTGGACATTGGCTTCTCTTCCATCGATAGTCTTGTGCCTGGTGACAAACAGGGGCATTTGAAGCTTTATGTTCATATCTCTACCAAAAAAAATCCAAAGTTATGCTTATTAGTTATGATTTTTATTATTAATTTATATAGAAATATATAGAGGAAAGTTTCAGGAGGATAAAAAACAACACAACAAGGGTTGGGAGATTGTTTATATTTTTTTTCATTTTTAGTAAAGTTGTTTATAAAAAAACTTAGACAGCAAGGTGGTTAAATCTATATAAAGGAAAAATATGAATACATGGAATGTGTTTGGTTGTTTATTTGTGTAAATATTATGTTTTTTCTTATTGCTTTATATATAAATCTATATAAAGGAAAGTTTCATATATGGGAAGTAGACAGAAAACAACACAACAAGGTTTGGGAGAGTGTCTATATTTGTTTTCATGTTTAGTAAAGTTGTTTATAAACAATTTATCCAACAAGGTGGTTAAACACATGGAAAAATATGAATACATTGAATGTGTTGAAGGTTGTAAAACACATGGAAAAATAGGAATACATTGAATGTGTTGAAGGCTGGAAAAAACATGGAAAAATATGAATACATTGAATGTGTTGAAGGCTGGAATGGTGAATGGTTTTTTATTAGTGTAAATATTATGCTTTTATATATAAATGAAATTTAAGTTTCATATATACGAGAAAAAACAACACAAAAATGGAGGTTACTTTCCGAATAATTTCTATATAAAGGAAAGTTTCATATATAGGAAGTAGAGAAAAAAAAAATGGACGCTCCCTTCCTGAATACATAATTAGAAATTAAAAGCATACATAACTATATATAATTCCTGAATACATAATTATACTATGCTCCTATTGTTGTTAACGAACTAGAAAATCAATTAAAAACAACAATAGGAGCATAGTCTTCATCCATTTTCAATTCTTTCAGTTTTCAATTGATTTTCTAGTTTGTTAAAAACAATAGGAGCATAGTCTTCATTTGCATTGTCCACTAGTTGTTTAACATAGGTCCTAAACTAAACCCCATTGGTTGATAATCCTCTAAAATATTAGCAAATAGCCTAAACCAGTCCCATGCTGGTCCTGCCATGTTACCACTGTCACCTGCCAGGGAGGGTCTTTCATAACTTTGCTTGGTTTTTGCTATATTTGGTATATATTGAAATGGTTTATGCTATATTTGGTACATATTGGAGGGTCTTTCATATCTTTGCTTGGTTTTTTCTATCTTTGGTACATATTGAAATGGTTTATGCTATATTTGCTACATATTGGTCCTCAAACACATTTAAATGGAATTTGATTTTTTTATGTAGCCACCATAATTTGTTCCCAATGTAGTGTTCAACTCCAGCCAAAATTTTTTTTACATAGGTTTTCTGGTCAAGTTTCTTCTTAATCTCTTCGAACTTAATTTATGATTATTCTTTGCTATGATTTTATCTTTCAAGGCCAAGCTTGAATGGGAATTTTTTAGTAGTGCATTTCTTTTTTGAGTTTTTGCTTCTAGCTTTACCATATATGAGGTCTTCCATTTGAAATTTATTTCAAAAAATTTAAATTATTTTTGAATTATTGTTAATTATGCTCTAAACTTTTGAATATGCTCTGCATCTAATCCTTCTTTGATTATTTATAAATCACTAATTAATTCTTTAGAAGCTAAGCCTGCTAACAATGAAAATTCTATCTCTTCATATGGTAAGTTAGCATGGCAAGATGTTTCAAGAGCCAAAGGGGTTACCTCCCAAGAGGGAAATCCAACATGAGATGCAACTTCAACAGGATGTTACACTCCCTAACATTGGCATGTATCACATCTCGATAATGGAAAGTGTAGAAATCACGAAGAAAATCCAAGAATTGTTGATTAAAGGTATCATTCGTCCATCTACCTTGCCATGTGGTTCACCAATTATATTGGTTCCCATGAAGGATGGAACATGGCACATGTGTGTGGATTTTCGTTCACTTAACAAAATCACAATAAAGAATCATTATCCGCTCCCAAGGATTGATGATTTTCTTAATCAATTGAGGTATGCAAAATATTTCACTAAGTTAGATTTAAGAAGTGGTTATCATTAAGTTATAATAGTTGAAGAGGACATATGGAAAACCACATTTAAAACTAAACAAGGATTGTTTGATTGACTTGTTATGTCTTTTCGTCTTTGCAATGCTTCAACTAATTTCATGAGAGTTATGAATGATGTATTAAGACCATTTCTAGATGATTTTGTGATTGTCTACTTAGATGATATTTTTATATTTAGCAAATCATGAGAAGATCATGTCATGCATGTGAACAAGGTGCTTGATGTCTTGAGAAAAGAACAATTGTTTTTGAATATGTTGAAATGTGAATTTGGTAAAACGTCTTTAGTGTATTTGGGACATATTGTTGGAGGAGGCGAGCTGAAGATATACCCCTCTAAAGTTGAGGTCATTGTGAATTGTCCTACACCCAATTCAGTCATGGAGGTGAGAAGTTTTCTAGGAGCAACACAGTATTGGAGGAAGTTCATTGTTAAATTTTCCTCTATTACAACTCTGTTACATGCATTGACGAGTGTTAAGAAAGTATTCCAGTGGGGAGACAATATTAAAAAAAAAACATTTAATTCTTTGAAGAAGAACATCAGTTCATCCCCAATATTAGCATTACTGGACTTGAGATAGCCCTTTGAGATTCAGACATATGCAAGTGACTATGCCATGGGCGCATTCCTCTTACAACATTGTAAGCCTATTTCATTCCATTCAGAAATGTTTAATGGTGCAGTGATAAATTATCCTACATATGACAAGGAGATATATGCGTTGGTTCAAAGTGTGAAGAAATGGAAACATTATTTGATGGGAAAGGAAACCATCATTCACACCAATCACCAACCATTTCAATACTTGCAGTCACAAAATAAATTGAAACAGTCAAGGCACTTTCAATGGATGGGATTCTTGCAAAAATTCCACATGGTTATCAGATATAAGAAAGGTATATACAACAAGGTTGTTGATATGCTTTCTAGGCCTATTATTAATGCAAATACTTTACTCAAGAATACTTATGCTTTCCTTGAAAGTTACATTGAACAATATGCATTTGAAAATGACTTTTAAGATGTTTATGAAAACTGGAGTCAAGGTCACCAAGTTGATGAATTAGATTATAATGTTCATAATAACTTATTGTATCATTTGGGCAAGATTTGTATTCCACAGGTTGAGAGAGTGAATGTCATAAGGGAAGCACACACCTCTCTTATTGCGGGACATTTTGGTGTACGCAAAATAATGACAAATATTCAGAGGTATTGTTATTAGCCTTGTATGCTTGAAAGTGTGTCACATTTTATTAAAGTTTGTTCTTTATGTGCAGTCAGTAAGCCTAGTAATAGGAAGTTAGGATTTTAACCACCACTTTTGGTTCCTTCACGACCATGGGAGAGTATCTCTATGGATTTTGTAGGAGGTCTTCCTTTGTCGAAAAGAGGTCATGATTATTTGTATGCAGTTGTGGATAGGTTCAACAAAATGTGTATTTTGATGCCATGTAAAAAACAAGTTATAGCTGAACAAACAACTCTTCGTTTCTTTCAAAATGTTTGGGTTCATTTTGGGTTGCCTACATATATTGTAAGTGATCAAGATTCTCTATTTGTTGGTAATTTTTGGTCAATTTTGTGGGACTTGATGGACACTAAGTTGAAGATGAGTACAACCTTTCATCCGCAAACATATGGTGACACTGAGGTGGTTAATAAGATGGTGATTCATCTTCTTAGAGGATATTGCAGCAAACATCTTAAGTTGTGGGATGAGCAGTTGAATTACATTCAACATGCTTACAACTATGAAAAACATTTTTCTACTCAAACATCGCCATTTGAGGCATGTCTTGGTTACTTGCCAAAGTCTCCATTGGATTTCATCTTTGAAAAATATGTAGATATCGATGTACATAGCGACATAGATAAAGCAAAGAAATTCATAGAGAAAATTCAATTGATTCATCAAACTATGTAAGGTCAACTAGAGAAAAGTCAAGGCAAGTACAAAGTGAGGCATGACAAACATCAGGTGGATCATAAGTTTCAAGTTGGCAATGAAGTTTGGCTTCACATTAGCAAGGAAAGGCTTCAAGGAGAAGGTGAAAAGCTGAAACAAATCCATTATGGTCCTTTCAAAATTCTGAAAAAGACTGGTAACAATGCCTTCAAGCTTGCTTTACCTTCATACATGCAAATTTATTCAGTTATTAATGTTGAAAATTTGAGATTGTATGAGCCTCCTTTGATTGAATATCAAGGAGAGAATTTTCAGCTGCCATATATTGAATATTTTTCTCCAGATTTCTTTGTTGAGCTACAACAAGAAACCATACTTGACAGGAGGGAAAGGACATCTTTGAGTGGGGCTTAAAGGAACAAATCCTTCAAAGGACAAATGGATTCAAATTGGGAAGGTGAGGGAATTGTACCCTCACTTGTTCAGCAACTAAATATGATATTTTTGGGTCCAAAAGCTTCGAGTGGGGAGGAATGGTCAGGGGCTCATTTTTATGCTAAAAAATAAAATTTCTTAGAATGGATAAAAACCTGAATGACCGCATAGTGCTCACCATTATGAACATGGCGCACTTCGTTTCATGAAAAATGGTCTCTGTATTCTCCCAGAAATGAGTTTTGTTGGATTTGCTTAACAGACAAAAAATACAAAAAAAGATAGACATATGCCTAGTCAGCAGTCTATACTGCTGACGTGGCATTCTGACTCTGCAGAGTCATTTCTGGGAATTTCCTCTGGTGAATGGTGAGCTGCCAAGTTGCAGCATGGCAATGGTCAAATTTTGGGTTACGTGGTGAAATTCTATTGGTTCATTTTGGGCCAATTGGGTGAGGACATGTGGTGCATCTTGGGGCCACCACATCCCCCCTGAAGGTTGAAAGGTGGAATAATTTTTTTGGGTTAAGTCCAGGTGGAGGTGGCGTGTTTTGACCCCGCAACCTCCCCAATACCAGTGCCATTCTTTATCGTTCCTTCCACACGATGGATCTTAATAAACTATGGATCCCATATACATTTGAATTAAACTATGTAATATGGCGGGGAGAAGAGGGGGCCAGACCCCGAATCACATGGCCTTTAGCGTGAGACCACTGGCGGGGCTATTACACTAATGTGAATTTAAAAGTTAAACCATGTTTATTTAACCTTAATCCTGTTTAATGCGCCTAATCCATATTTTAATTCTGGATTAGTTTAAATCGTAGAATTAGCACTAAACAATGCTTAATTAGCATTAATTGTTACTTAAAATTAATGATATATTAAATTAGCAGACCCCTAAATTTGGTGGAGATTACCAGTTTAGATCCAGTTAGCTAATTTAGGGCCTGAAATAGTGGGGAAGATGTAAATGGTCATAACTTTTGGATTTTTCACCAATTCAGGTGCAGAAAGAGGTTAGATGACCATTTTGGGGCATTCTGGATTCAATGGTGCATGGTATAGGAGCAAAAGAGCATTGTAAATAGGTCAATTTGACAATTTGAGCATAATATAGAGGCCGAAGCCATGGAAGTTGGACCAAGGAGATGTAGCCTAGGAGGGGTGAACTCCTTCATCAAATAACTATGTTGATGTTTTGTATGGTGATGTTCTTTAATTTATTTGTTGTTGTTCAAAATTTGTTTTTATGTTAAATTATTCATTAAATTGAAATGAAAAACACTCATGAGACTTGATAATTTGCAAGAGAAATTTAACCCTTAAGCACACATAAGACATTTGTTGGAGCGAGGTCCCTTAGGACTGCATTTTTGGGAAGAAATAATAGTATTTTTTGTATTTTTGAGTCATGCGCGCTAAGCAATGCACAGTCAAGGGGCTTTGGGGTGGGTCAAAGTCCCTTCATGAGTTGTAAATGGGAAAAAGGGTAAATATAGGACTCTCAAGTTACTCTCATTTATAGGATAGGACTCTCAAGTTTTGATAGATGATTAATCTCTGAAGCGTATCTGTGTAAGTATATGTGCCTAGAAGGCTCCTGCTAGCTGTGTGTGCGGAGACCTTAGTTCAGCTGTGTGCGCACCCCGATCACTGTGTGTGCAGGTAGATCTGGAGAATTGTAAGGGTTTTTCGAATTGTTGATGAATAAAGAACTGTTTTTGGATAATTCTGAGTTCTAAATGAATTTGTGATATGTTTTTGTGATCTGTTTTGCTTATGCTTATGTATTTGTGATTGGATCGGTTGTGTACCTGTGTTACTGCTTAATATGAATGTTAGATGCATAGATCTATTACAGTGAGACCTGAATATCACTTCATTAAGACTGTTGAAGGGATTGCGGAACCAATGTCTGTGCATGTGCAGGGTAGCCTGCGTAAGCTAACCTAGATTTTCCTTGTTAGTGTTTCTGGTGCGTAAGACAATCTATTAATATTATCGATCTCGAGACCCCCACATCATTTAATTCTCTCTCAGGGTGTGGAAACCTGGTTCCAACACCCACCCATACTGCTGTGGGTGATATTTTGGTCTGCACAAGTAGGTCACTGCTGAAAGGACCAGTAGTAAGAGGGTTTTGTTGGTTACACTCTAACTCTGAACCTGGGTCTGGACCCCTCAAGCCAACAACATTGAATTCATAATCTGAAAGAGTAATTATCACAACAACACTAACATACTCCATTCATATCATTAAGCTCTCTTGCATTTTCCACGTTAGGAGGAGGGAGATCCTATAAACCAAATACTTCCTTGATAACCCCGACGTTATAACTTATCACTTCCACCGTAACCTTAATGACCTCTACCTTTCTAGAAAGAGTATCAACCTTAATTGCCAAGTTCACTACCAGAACCTGAAGCTTCTCCATGTCCTCCCTCATAATTTGGACTTCTGTCATCAACAACAAGAAGTGAGATCTCGCCTCCTCCAGAACCTAAGCCCCAACACCACTATGATTATTAGGATTCTCTGCCATTATTTCCACGTCCTGAATTTCTTTGAACCCCACTGCACTTACTCGATCAAAGGGTGTCGATTTCAGCTTGAAAATAATTGTTACAAAGACTCAACAAAGTTCCTATCCAACTTTTGGCCATTTATAACAAAGCTCGCTCCTCCTAACTATCTTTGCCTTCCCTCCTAAGCATTGAATGCCTTTTCAGTTCACTCACTCAATGATTTTGTTTTTGTCATGCATCCTTTCCACATTCCAACAATCTATCTTTCCACATTTACTTCGACTTTAAGGAATACAGGTCTGGCCAGAGGAATGTTATGTTTTATGTACACATTACCGACCATGAGATATGCTCCCAAGGGATGCCACTTCATGCCTTTCATTGAATTCGTTACTAGATATTTAATGACTTCCAAGACTTTCCTTTGTTCCCCATCAATCCATTTGGTCCTCCAATGCTTAATGATTCCTATTGTGTCTTTATTAGAATTTATAGGTATCATTGGATATGATAATACGTGTTCTAGGAAAGCACCCATGTTTGCCTCATCAACAAATCCATTATTTTCTCTTCTTGTGTGATAAAAAACGATGAAGTTAAAATTTGTGATTTTCTCTCAAATCCTCAAATCCATGAGAAAAGTTAAAATTTGTTATTTGCTCTCAAATCCTCAAATCCATGGGAAGCCAAACATTCTCATAAGGTTCCTTTTCTTTATGAAATTTTTAATTGTTTAACGTAGAACAATTAAGTGATGAATATCTTTGTCTATGACTAACTTGAGACTAAGTTAGTGGAAATTCCCAATCTCCAAACTTACAAAATAAAATAAATTATATAGAATTAACAAAATAAATTTATTATTCTAACAAATTCAGATGAAACTCAAACCAAATATATATAATCTTGATGTACCAAACACATAAAACAATTAGACTATGGCTCTCCTCGAAGCACGTGGATCGCTGTGGAAATGGGTTTCAATTGTGTCCCTGGCGAGTGGTTAGCAAACGCCAAATCGTTGCATTAGCCTTTGT
>CM076582.1:1214912171-1215036952 GCA_034641835.2 Pinus albicaulis
TTGATATTAATGAAATGAAGTGTTATTTCTGCTGCATCCCTGTATTGATGGTTATGTGTTTATTCTGTTGTGTTCCTGCATAAATCCAGATCACTATCTCCCTCTCTCTCTCCTTCTCTCTATCCCCTATCTCTCTCTATCTCTCCATATATCCCTTCCTCTCTCTCTTTTTATATATTCTTCATGCTCTCCCCCTACCATTTATATCTATGCATCCCTCCATCTCTCTTTTGTAACAGCCCTGGTGAAAATTCCATGTAATAAATGTTAAAAATAATAACCACGGTTGATGGGACACTCCAAGATGAATTTTGGGGAAAACATCCTAGTGGGTGTTCATTTTGGTTAATATTGCTAATAAAATTGGCAAAGGAAAAGGCAAAGGCTTTTGAAAGGAAAAATGACATTTTTGGCACATTTGTTTATGAAAATAATGGAAATTAGGGGAAAAATAAGGTGAAAGGTCACAGGTTGCATGTGAGGAGGAAAATGAAGGAGTATTGTGGAAAATCAAGAAATTAGAGGCATCAACAATAAAAAGGACATTGAGGATCAGTTGGCAAGTTTTTTCTCTCATTATTCTCTCTCTCCTAGTCTTGGACAATTAGAGTATTCATGGAGCACTCTTGGTGAGTGTGGCATACTTGGAGATTTGAAGCAAGAAGGAAAAGATCAACCAGGGGAAATCAGGATCAGGCAACTACCACGAGATTCTTTCATGTGTATTTTCCTTGTTATATTTAGGATGCATGGTATTGCATGTAGTTATTTTCTATCTTGGCATGGGTTTTTCCAAGTGTGACAGTATATTCAGCATAGCCTTTCCATTTCCGGATAGTCATGGTGTTGTGGTGCTCTCATGTTTTGGTTTCGCTGGATCACCGAATGGATTTGAAGCTAAGTGGGGTGGATCTTCGAATTGATATAACAAATGGCCTAGTAACCCTTGAACCAAATTGTGTGTTGCAGTAAATCTGGATAGTGCGTTGCCTCAGTAGGCTTAGGAATCCTCAACTAGTGAATGGTGGGATATACGATAAATCCTAGAGGTGGTTTGACCTCCATTCCGACCTAGGAATCCTGGATTTATTATTTCAATAAATCCTTGAGAGTATTTCTTGATTTAGGGCCTAGTGACCCCTAATTCAGATTGTGGGTTTCAATAAATCTTGAGAGGCTAGGAGACCAGAAAATTCCTCACAGTTTAGGCGGAGATAATCCGGTGATATCTATGCTTTTTTTGGCCTAGCGATCAGGGTAGATCACAGTAAAGCCGATTATGACATGTTTATTGATGAGTGTGAGGTGTTTTAGCCTCAGGATGCCCTGATTGGTTCCTTCAGTTTATGTCTCACATTCATGCTTGGAATATGGCATGGCAATGATTGGCTGAAGTAGATTTGGCTCAGCCAATCTATGGTCGGGTGGAATATGGAAGTCCCATCTCCAGTTGGTTTTTACATTGAATAATGAAGAATGAATTTCTTTGGTATTCAGTATGAAAATATACTAGTTTATGTAGGGATTTTATTTCTATTTCATCCATTATATTTTTGTTATTAATATGCTTGTTATGAGCATGTATTTGATCAATGATGATGTATGGAAATATTCATGCTTTTGCCTGTAAATAAATATCCCATTTATCTATGGTAAAATTGAGTGTATGATGGCTTATGGTGTAAGGGAGAAATTATTCTTAACCATTATTAAATAAGAAATATAACCCTTTGTTTAAATATGTTGTTTATGCTTGTAGATGTTATGTTTGTGACATGTTTGACGAAATGCCTATCATGGATGGGTGGGTTCGGATGAGTTTTGGTTGATGTGATTGTTTCCATATGTTTTTTTAATTTTATTTACCCTCTCCTAAAGTTACAGGAAGTTCTGGTCAATGACCTGGGCTCAGGGGCTGAAAATGTGCCACAAATCGTGGAGTGACAAGCGGAAAATTCGTTATTTGGGTTGGAGCTGCTACCTTGCCATGACTAGCTCATAGCTCTAGGGTCTAGAGTCGCTCCCTTGCTCTTATATGCTCACATATTAGCCTCAAAGGGGATAAAAATCAATCCCCCCTCAAGGAATAGGGCCCTATAAGGTTGGGTTACCTCCTGGGGATGTCAATGATGTAGGGTAAGGTGTGTTTTTGGTGTTTTCATCGGTTTCACTTCCTTAAGGTCACATAGGATGTTAAATCTCATATTAGTAGCCTATCTTCACGTGTTTACCCTGGTTGGTCGGTTACTTGGGTATATGTGGGAAGATGGTGTTATAGAATCGTACCAGAGTGTGGTTGTGCTCTCCCTAGATTGTGTGTGTTTGTTGTGCATACATGTAAATTTCATATATGTTCCTCATGCTTATGTTATATATGCTTGTTGTGTATGCATGATGTTGGTGTTCGGTTTTTGTTCTCCTTGTGTGATATCTGATACCACAGAGTGGTATCAGAGCATGGTTCAATCCTTGGGTTGAATGGGCATTGTGTTGGTCATGCTTTTGTGTCGATTTCTTATGTGTTTCCATACCCATGTTGTATGTGGTGGATGGATCCATGTTGTTTTGATCATGGTTGCAATGGTGTCACCATGGAAGTGCTTATGGTTTTGTCGTCAATATGTTGTCATGAATGTATCACTAATTGTGCATTGTTCTCGCTTGTGTATTGTTCATGCACGCTTGGTTACATATTGTTACATGTTGTATATGAATTTCTTGTGTATGCTAGGTCACATATTGGTCAGGCTTTTGTGTTGTCCATGTATGCTTGCTTATGTAATGCTATATGTAGGACATGCATTGGTCATTCATGATTGGCTATACATGTCAAGTGGGTGCATATGGTCAAGTTGCATTGGTATGGTTGAGGTTATTATGCATAAGGCCATTGTATGCAATTAGGTAATCATGATGATATTGGTATGCTATGATACTAATGTATTGGTTGAGATAGAGTAGGAGATGAAAATCATTAAAGTGATGTTGCAACAATGGACTTTGGGTTAAGAGCAGATTGTCATATAAGTTGTATGCTTGGCATGCAGGTATGTGATTCATGGATTGTTATATGCATTAGGTTTACTTATATATATGGTTGTCATTTTAGTGTTGTTATGGTTACATACATGATAGATGTTAGTTAATCGATTTAGTTATATGTACATGCATGGGTTAATAATGAATGGTAGATGCTAGTTGATTAATGTAATTATATGCACATATGTCGAATAGTCATGAGTGATAGTAACCTCTAGTTATATGCATTGCTATTGTTGTTTTATGATGATATAACTTGATGAGTATGTTATATGTTGTTGATGAATATGTTATAGGTTATTTTTTTGTTTTTTTATAGTTAGCTTGATGATTAGGTTATAATGTTGTTGACACTAGTACAAATGGTCAATTTTCCGACACTTTAGTTCTGATAGTTTTGACGTATTTTTGGAAAGTTTCCAAATTTTTTATCAATTTTTTTAATCCCGTCAAAAAGCATCGGAATAGCGATGAAACTCTCCAAACGTCAAAATAGCGACGAGAGCTCCAAATGTTGGACTTGCAACGAAATTATCCAAATGTCAGAATAGCGACGAAAATGCTCCAAACATCGGAATAGCGACGAAAGCTCCAAACGTCGGACTTGCGAGGAAAGTATCCAAACATCGAAATAATGATGCAATCACTCCAAATGTTGGAATAGTGATGAAATATCCAAACGTCAGACTTGCGACGAAATTCTCCAAACGTCGGAATAGAAACAAAATCTCTCCAAACATCATAATAGCGATGAAACCATGTGAGGGTCAGGTCACGTCGGGGCAGGTCGGGTCGTGTTAGTTCGGTTCATGTGAGGGAACCCAAGGAAACACATTTAGGCGGTTTGAGTCAGGTCGGTTCATGTGAGGCCACCCAAGGAAACGTTTTCGAGCGGGTTAGCTCGGGTTGTGCCGTGTGAGGGTGCCTGAGGAAACACGTTCAAGCGGGTCGGGTCGGGTTAGGTCATGATGTGAGGGCACCCAAGGAAACACGTTCATGCGGGTTGGGTCGGTTCATGTGAGGGCACCTAAGGAAATGCATTCGGGCGGGTCAGGCCGGGTCGTATCGTGTGAGGGTGCCCAAGAAAACGTGTTTGGGCAAGTCGGGGTGGGTCGAGTCGGGTTGTGTGAAGGAGCCCAAGGAAACACATTTGAGCGGGTCGGGTCAGGTCGGGTCGTTTGAGGGCACCTAAGGAAACACGTTTGGGTGGGTTGGGTTGGGTCAGGTCGGGTTGTGTGAGGGTGGTTGTAACAAAAATGCTAAGTTGGGACTGCCCGTGTGCCTTGTAAGCACTTGTGGGATCAGTTTTCTATTTTCTCCCTCGTGCCTTCGTTCGGGCGGGTCAGGTCATGCTGTGTGAGGGCGCCACAAGAAACACATTCAAGTCAGATCGTGTGAGGGAGGTCGTATCAAAAATTCTAAGTTTTGACTGTTTGTGTGCCTTGCTCACATTCGTGCGACCCTTTTCCATCTGAAATATTCCAAATTTTCCATCAACTAATTGAAATATTAGAGTTCTTAATTTTCTTATTTAGTTAAGTAAATAAAAGGGTGGAGGGACCCATAAACTCAATAGATGAATAAAATCCACTTTTGTTGTGTGAATGTGGGTTAGTTAGGTAGTGGATCAACATTATGGAGTAGTGGAGTAGCTTATTGATGAAGGAAGAGTGGAGGTCATGGAGAAACAATGATGAAGTGATGAAGGAATTGGTGTATTAAATTCACACATGATAGAGATAGTGAAGGAATAAATACAAGATGATGGAGATAGTGGAGGAATAAATGTACACATGATGGAGGGAGTGGAGAGTAATTGCAACAGTGGTGGAGACCATGGAGGACAGCGCAGTATTTATGGAGGCTAGTGGCCACATGTGCAACGCAGTTATGAGGTGGGCCAAGGCTAGGGAAGGATCACAACCATAAAAGGAAGATGAGAGCAACAAAGGAGAGGGTTTGAGTTTTTACTATTGAGTGTCGTAAGAAATTTCTTTGCACACTTTAGTTGTTTAGCTAAGTCTATTGTGTTGTTTAGCACCGGGTGTTCTCGAGTGAGAATCCCACCCTTACCCACGGGGGACTTTGAGTGCCTAATCTAGGAAGGTTTTCTTGGGTAGCATTCATCATCCGGAAATCGGTGCCACTTTCATCCACTCTCATATACACTTCCAACTACAAGATTTACGCATTCGTAAACTAGGGTTTGAGAGCTTGAAGGATTTTCTCAGTACTTCAGTTGAGAAACCTGTGGAGGGATCGACCCTTCACACTATGGATCCATTGCAGTTTTACGGGAGTACATTGTCATATCCAACATCAGGCCATCCATATAATTCTCCTATGCATGAACATTTCCTGTAGAAATTATGTAATTCTGTATTGAGGGTTTGAGGAGAAGAGGAAGTTCCAAGAAACTTAGCTTGGAATCCTGTGAGGGATTAATCCTTCACTCTGGGGATCATTTTAGTAGCCTGGGATCAACATTGTATTATCTATTAGTAGGCTACATCATCAGCCCTCCTAGACAAAACAATATTTCCCAGTAGTTGTGCGTGAAACAGTTGCATATTTAGTGGAGGAGCTAGATCTCAAGTTTTGAGCTTGGGAATCGAGAGAAGGGATGATCCCTTTAGTTAGTGAGCCGAGTGGGTGCTATTGCAGATTATAGGTCATTATTTCAGCCCCAGATCATTATTTTTCTCCAGGGAGTGCGTAACTCAGCTAGCATGGTTGCGGTGTGCAACCCAAAAAGGGCTGAAATTCCAAACTCAAAATCTAGCCAAACCATTTTTGGGTTTTTCTAGGGTTTTCAAGAGAGTCCATGGTTAAAATACCAGATATTTCTGAGCACTCCAGTAGCCTCTCGCACATGGATATTCTTCTGAGAAACATTAGTGTATACTTTACAGTGCTAAGTTTCATTAGTGTATTTCAACCATCTTGTGTCTTGAGTGCATTCCTTTTAAAGCACTATGTACTTACATTTTTGTTGATGCATAATGATATGGCTCAGCTGTTTCTGCTAATAATTTAATTTCTTGATGTTATATTCTAGCATTTCCAAAATTTTACAGTTTTGTGCTTACATTCTAGTTATTTCCTAGATTGAAATGTTATATATGTTATACATTCATGTCTTTCCCATTTTGGGATATTACATCGTTTTCTCCCTCCTGACTTAATCGACGTTCGGGAAGGTCACGTCGAGTCGGGTCGTGTGATGGCACCCAAGGAAACGCGTTTGGGTCGGGTCGGGTCGAGTCGGGTCGTGCCGTACTGTAAGGCTGCCCAAGGAAACACATTCGGGCTGGTCGGGTCGGTCGGGTCGTGTGAGGGAACCAAAGGAACACTTGTGGGTTACCAGCTCTAAAAATAGAAGAAAAGAGATATCAACGCCTTAGAAATAAACCACTTCGAGGGGGCAACCTCTAATACATTACATGAATGAACAATTATTGGATGATTCAAATTACAAAACCTCCTTTTTATATATAGGAGTCCATGGGGCCATAATGTAATCCTAGCCGACCTAACAATAATAAATTAAGGGCACAATAATAACAATATGGGGGTTACAAGGGTACAATAATAACAATAAGAGGATTACACTAACAATAATAAGGGACTATACTAGTAATATAGGGACCTAACATCCCCCTCTCCTTCAAAAAAGTGTTGTCCTCAACAGTTGAGTAGCTCTGGGTGCTTCTGTATAAAATTCTCATCCTCCCATGTAGAATCTTCAGTGGATAAGTTCTTCCCCTTGATGAGATACTCTGAAATTGATCGATTCCATAGCTGGCGAGTTCTTGTTTCCGTGACGACTTTAGGTTCCAATATGATTTTTCCTTCCTCATCAAGTTCTGGCAATATTGTTTGAACTGGAATATTTTCACCTATAACCTTCTTTAAGCATGAAACATGGAAAATTGGATGCACTCATGAAGAGGCAAGAAGCTCCAATTTGTATGCCATAGTACCAATCTTTTGCAACACCTTGTAAGGACCATAGTACTTTGGTGATAATTTATTATCCTTCTTAGCTTGCTTGAGGGACATTTGTTTGTATGGTTGTAGTCATAAAAATACCCAATCTCCTACATCAAAACTTCTCTCGCTGCGATGTTGATCTGCCTGTTGTTTCATACGATTTTGTGCCAAATTCAGGTTATCCTTTAAGAGTTGGAGAACTTCTTGCTGATGCTCGATGTGATCTTCCACTGCTTGAACCTTCGAATTTTCCCTTAAAGATGATGTGGTGGATGGTGGATGATATCCATAAAGTGCATAAATGGGGTCATTTTTGCTGCAGTATGGAAGGAAGTGTTATACTACCATTCAGCAAGAGGTAACCACTTGACCCATTGTGTTTGTTTATCAGATACAAAACAACGAAGATATCCTTCCAAACATTTATTTACTATCTCAGTTTGACCATCAGATTGAGGATGATAAGATGAGCTATAAGCTAATTGAGTACCCAAACAAGAAAATAACTCCGTCCAAAAATTTCTAGTAAAAATGGGATCTCTATCGCTCACAATAACCCTTGGGCTTCCATGTAGCTTTTGAATTCTATCCATAAATGTAGTAGCAACTGGACTTGCTTTAAATGGATGAGATAATGCACAAAAGTGTGCATACTTGGTAAGTCTATCAACTACCACCATGATGACACTCTTTCCTTCGGACTTAGTTAAACCTATGATAAAATCCATTGAAATCTCCTCCCAACGTTGACTTGGAATGGATAAAGGTTGTAGAAGACCCGGGGTCTTAATTGTCTCAACTTTATTTTGCTGGCAAACCAAAAATTCCGCCACAAACTTTTGAATATCATATTTAAGGCCATCCCAAAAAAAATCTTTCTTCACCCTGTGGTAAGTTTTTAAAAATCCTGAGTGTCCTCCCAAAGGAGAAGTGTGCAATTCCAAAAGAATATTTTGTTTTAGTTGGGAATTCTTACAAAGATATAAGGGATCTTTGTACCATAAGGAATTATTTTTCCAACTAAATGTATCAGATGTACTAGGATCCTGCTGAAAATTTTGAATGAGTGTCCACACTTCTTCATCCTTATTCCATTCATCTCTTGCTTCGGTTATCCAATCTGGTTGGATAATAGAAATGGCACAAAGCAATAGTTCCACCTCTTCATTCTTTCTTGAGAGTGCATCTGCAACAATATTGAGCTTCCCTTTTTTTTTATATTATTTCAAAGTCATAACCCAACATCTTTGTGACCCATTTTTGCTGCTCTTCTGAAGATAGTCTTTGTTCCAAAAAGTGTTTAAGACTATAATGATTAGTTTTTACCTTGAAGTGTCTTCCCATTAGGTAAGTTCTCCATTTCTTTAGTGCATGTAGTATTTCTAGCATTTCCTTCTCATAAATAGGTTTTTGTAAATACTTTCCTTTGATTGGAAGAATTTCAAAAGCAATGGGTCTTCCTTCTTGCATTAAAACAACACCAATTCCATTTCCTGAGGCATCACATTCCACAATAAAGGTTTTTGTGAAGTCTGGCATAGCTAAGACTGGTGCTAGGCACATTGCCTCTTTAAGATGTTCAAAGGTCTTAGTTGCTTCAGGAGTCCATGAAAATGCATCTTTCTTCAATAATGTTGTTAGAGGTGCTGCTATTCTCCCATAATTCTTAACAAACTTGCGATAATACCCTGTTAACCCGAGAAATCCTCGCAACTTCCTTATGGTTGTGGGGACTTTCCATTCCTTAATGGCTTTAATTTTGTTAGGGTCTACTTTAACACCCTCGTGAGATACAATATGACCCAGATATTCCACCTCTTGTACTCCAAAGAAACATTTGGATTTTTTTGCATATAATTGTTTCTCCTGCAATAGTTTGAGCACCCTGTCAACATGTTCAACATGATCCTTCCAAGACCTGTTGTAGATTAGCATATCATCAAAAAATACTAGCACAAATTTTCTAAGGAAGGGTTTGAAAATGGAATTCATCAACCCTTGAAATGTAGAAGGTGCATTGGTAAGGCTAAAAGGCATGACCAAAAATTCATAATGACCCTCATGAGTTCGAAATGTTGTTTTTGGAATATCTTCAGTCTTCATTCTAATTTGATGATACCCTAAACGAAGATCCAATTTGGTAAAATAAATTGCTCCATGTAATTCATCCAATAATTCATCAATCACAGGAATGGGAAATTTATCTTTAATGGTGAGCTTATTGAGCTCCCTATAATCCGGACACATGTGCCATGATCCATCCTTCTTGTGTACCAATACTACAGGAGCAGAGAAAGAACTTTGACTAGGTTGAATTACACCCGCCTCTAACATTTCTGCAATCATACGTTCAATTTTGCTCTTTTGGAAGTAAGGATATCTATAAGGCCTGATGTTTGGAGGAACACTTCCTGGAATCAAATGAATAGCATGATCATGATCACGAATAGGTGGGAGTCCTTTTGGAGTTTCAAAAACCTTGGAATGATTGTCCAAGACATTTTGGAGATCTGCAGAAACATATGATTTTGATGTTGGAACTTCTAGTGAGCATAATTGTGAAATTATGCCTCGTTGTTCTTTATTTAGAAGCTTTTTCATGACATTAGAGCTTATTATCTTTCCCAGCTTCCCTGCAATACCTTGTAATTCGACTTCCTTTCCTTCTGAACAAAATTTCAAGAAAAGTTCTTGAAAATTAAAAGCTACCATTCCCAAATATTGTAACCATTGTACTCCTAGTACAACATCAGCACCTCCCATAGGAATGGAAAGCATTGGAATATTCAATATATATTCCCCCATGGTTAGCTTGATATTATGGAATTTTCCAGAGTAATTTATAGTTCCTCCATTTGCAACCATCACTTGACATTTTGGTGTTGGGTATAGGAAACAATCCAATCCCTTGGCTACCTTACAATGAATAAAATTATGGGTACTACCTGAATCAATCAACACAGCTATTACCTTTTTCTTCTTGATATGTCCTTCTATCTTGAGAGTTTGAGGAGTGGTAATTCCTGCCAATGCATTACACGATATGGTCGAACTCATTTCTTCCTCTTCTTGGGTTGGTTCCTGGCGTATATCCTCTTCTTGTTCATTTTCTTCTTCCTCTTCACAATCTATGTAAAATAATTTCTTCTCAGCACACTTATGACCTTTAGTGTATTTGCTATCACAACCGTAGCAAAGCTCTTTTACTCTTTTTTCTTCCAATTGTTGTGGTGTCAACCTTGTAGGTTGTGGAAATCTAGGAGTAGCAAGACTTCCTTCTTTATAGAAGTGAGTGGTAGGCTTCCTTGTCGCCATAATTTTACATTCAATTTTTCTTGCCAACCTGAATGCCTTCTCCAATGAATCAGCTTCCAAAACACGAACTTCATGTTGGATGTTATCCTTTAAAGTACCTATGAAGCGATCAATCTTGTGTTCCTATGGAATATCAGTTACACTTATATTCAATTTTTGGAATTCCTCAATGTGCTCTCCCATTAAAACCTTTTGTTTGAGATTTATCAATTGGCTAAAGAAGGTGTTGCTCTTTGTATCCTCATAATGTGCTATCATTTCCTCCGTAAAAATTGACCAAGTGACAATTTTTTTACGGGAGCAAAGCCATCGATGCCATACAAATGTATTTTGTTCTAAATGTAAAGTTGCAATGTGTACCTTTTGTGTGTTTTGCACATTATGGAGATCAAAATATTGCTCCATCTGTAGTATCCATGTTACAGGATCCTTTCCATCAAACTTCCTCATATCCATTTTGGAATATGGTGGTTCTTCCCGCCAACATTAGAGTTTATGAAATCATGATTAACATTTATTTTGTTCTCATCATGAGGTTCTTCTACTATCTTTTCACCATTAGGAAACATTCCTTGTATCAAATTTTTCAAACCTTCCATGTCTGCTTTTAGAACATTCTTCATGTTTTCCATTTTCTCATCGATCTTAGCTTCCATGTCATCCATCTTAGATTCCATGCCAGCCTCCATGCCATCTATCTTAGATTCCACGCCTTTCTTCAAACCATCCATCTTAGTTTCCATGCCTTTCTTCAAAACTTCCATGTCATTTTTTGTTGCTCTTTGCGAGAGCGAAATTTGTTGCACTTGCTCTTGTAATTTTGATATGTCATGTTGCCATTATTCATCTTCATGAGTCATAGTAGAGCTTTCTAAAGGCTTAAAGGGTGTTGAATTCTTTTTATGGGCCATTTTAGAATCCAATACTAATAACTATCTTACAATATGCCTTTGGAATCAATTCAACTTGATTCTTCAAACAAGACTTATGCAATTCGGAAAAAAAAAAAATACACACCTTTACTTGCTTTTGAGGAGCTCGATATTGAAATTAAATTATCTCTATAATTGCATATCCTCAATATCTAAAATTCAGCCTTGTAGTGGCCCTATGAAGCTTCTTTCCAATGCCACAGGTCTGATATGATTTGGATTCTTCAAGACAAAGTTTTGTCCAATCTCCCATAATGACCCGATTTTGGACTGGTTCAGTAGAGTGAAATTGTATGACTTTCCACGTGTCATTGTTTGATCCTTTGGCTCTAAAATTGATAGAGAAGATACTGCAGTCCATGTAATTGTGACCACTTTTTACAGCACTCCAATCCGATGCTCAGAGAGAGAGTTATGAATATTTTTCCACGATCACCTCTTTGAGATGAAATTCAGGAGCATGAAAAAGCACTACCTTCCACAGATCATATCTCCGAAAATATTGCGAAACAAGTTATGAAATTTTTTGAAGATGTTCCTTAGGATTTCAGATTCGTACCCTAAAAATTTCAGCTTCTGAAACTTTTTATAAAACAAGTTATAGCGAACATTCCACGATGACCTGTTTGGAGCAGTGAAACCCTAGAATCCAAAACCTCTGATACCAAATGTTATGAAACCAGCTCTAAAAATAGAAGAAAAGAGATATCAACACCTTATAAATAAGCCAATTCAAGGGGGCAACCTCCAATACATTACATGAATGAAAAATTCTTGGATGATTCAAATTACAAAACCTCCTTTCTATATATAGGAGTCCATGGGGCCATAATGTAATCATAGTGGGCCACAATGTAATCCTAGTTGACCTAACAATAATAAATTAAGGGCACAATAATAAAAATATGGGGGTTCCAAGGGTACAATAATAACAATAAGGGGGTTACACTAACAATAATAAGGGACTATACTAGTAATATAGGGACCTAACAGGTCGTGTGAGGGAGCCCAAGGAAACACATCCGGGTGGGTCGGATCGTGCCGTGTGAGGCTGCCTAAGGAAACATTTTTAGGTGGATTAGGTCAAGTCGTGTCATGTGAGAGCACCCAAGGAAATGCGTTCCAGTGAGTTCGTTCGGGTTGGGTCGTGTCGTGTGAGGGCACCTAGGAAAATGTGTTCGGGCGGGTCATGCCATGTGAGGGCGCCCGAGGAAACGCATTCAGGCTGGTCAAGTCGAGTCAAGTCATGTGAGGGTGCCCAATGAAATGTGCTCGAGTGGGTTGGGTCAGCTCAGGTCAGGTCGTGTGAGGGCACCCAAGGAAATGCATTTTTTCATGTCGGGTCAGGTCATGTGAGGGCACCTAAGGAAACATGTTCGGGTGGGTCCAGTCGAGTCATGTCGTGTGAGGGCACCCAATGAAACTTGTTCAAGCGAGTTGAGGCAGGTTGGGACGGGTCATGTGAGGGGGTCCAGGGAAACGCATTCAAGCGGGTTGGGTTAGGTCTGGTTGTGTGAGGGCGCCCAGGAAAATTTGTTTGGTTGAGTCAGGTTGGGTCGGGTCATGTGAGGGCGGCCATATCAAAAATTCTAAGTTGTGACCGTGCATGTGCCTTGTGCACATTTGTGTGATCCGTTTTCCATTTTCTCCCTTGTGCCTTCATTCAGGAGGGTCGGTTCGTGCCGTGTGAGGGAGCCACAGGAAACATGTTCAAGTCGAATCATAAGAGGGAGGCCGTGTCAAAAATGCTAAGTTTTGACCGCATGTGTGCCTTGTGCATGTTCATATGACCTGTTTTTCATTCTCTACTTCGTGCCTTCAACGTTCGGGCGGGTCGAGTCGGGTTGGGTCATGTGATGGCGCCCAAGGAAACACGTTCAAGCGGGTCGAGTCGGGTTGAGTCGGGTCGTGCCATGCGAGGTCACCCAATGAAACTTGTTTATGTGGTTTGGGTCGGGTCATGGCGTGTGAGGGAACCTAAGGAAACACGTTCAGGAGGGTCGGGTCGATTCAGGTCTGGTCGTGTGAGGGCACCCAAGAAAACGCGTTTGGGCAGGTTGGGTCGGGTCGGGTTGGGTCATGTTAGGGTGGCCATATCAAAAACACTAAGTTGTGACCATCCGTGTTCCTTATGCACATTTATGTGATCCATTTTCCATTTTCTCCCTCATGCCTTCATTTGGGTGGGTCAGGTCATACCATGTGAGGGCGCCACAGGAAACTCATTTGAGTCAAATCGTGTGAGGGAGGTCGTACCAAAAATGCTAATTTGTGACCATCTGTGTGCCTTGTATTGCACATTTGTGTGACCTGGTTATCATTTTCTTCCTCGTGCCTTTGACGTTCGAGAAGGTCGGGTTGAGTTGGGTCGGGTCAGTTCGTGTGATGGTGCCCAAGGAAACGTGTTTAAGCGGGTTGAGTTGGGTCCGATTGGGTCGTGCCATGTGAGGCCACCCAAGGAAATGCATTCTGGCAGGTTGGGTCAGTTCGTGTTGTGTGAGGGCACCCAAGGAAATGCATTTGGGTAGATCAGGTTGAGTGGTGTCGTGTTGTGTGAGGGCGCCCAGGACATCACGTTCAGGCAGGTTGGTTCAGGTCAGGTTGGGTCATGTGAGGATGGGCATATAAAAAAGGCTAAGTTGTGATCACTCATGTTCATTGTGCATGTTTTTGCGATCCATTTTTCGTTTGCCCCTTCATGCCTTTGATCGGGCGGGTTGGGTCATGCCATGTGAGAGCACCACAGGAAACCCGTTCGGGTCGAATCGTGTGAAGGAGGTCGTATAAAAAATGCTAAGTTGTGACCGCCGATGTGCCTTGTATTATACGTTCGTGCGACCCATTTTTCATTTGCTCCCTCATGCCTTCAACGTTCAAGCGAGTCGGGTCAGGTCGGGTCGTGTGATGGCGCCCAAGGAAACGCGTTCAGGTCAGGTCGGGTCAGGTCCTATGGTATTGTGAGGGCGCCCAAGGAAACAAATTATAAAATAAAACACCTCCAACATTTCAAAACAAAGTATGAACAAAATTAACCATTACATAGACTGCATTGTAAGCCAAGAAACTAGATTTATCAATGCAAGGATCTACAATCCCAGTTTTGTGAAGTCTGCTCCATCTAACATTATAAGCATACTGACCATTTACAAATGGAGCATGCTGACATAAATTGAAGATTCCTTGATGTGATTTCATGATATGGAAGTTTAGTACAACAAAAATGGGAATATAAGAGACTTAAGGTCGGCTCTGTAATGACAGATTTTAATTTCTTTCTTGAACTATTGATGGCAAGTTTTTATGGTTCATCAATTGTTTTTTTTCCTTTTAAATATTTTTTTCCTAATTGGTATCTTGAGGACTCCTCTAGAGCTACTTTACAAGTTGGTGGGTAGCAGGATCTAGCATTATTATTATATCTTCTTTGTAAATGATAAGCAATCTTTTATGGGATAGCTTCTTATGGGCACGTCATAGCCCTCTCACTTTGTCGGAACCAAAATTTTCATGGGTGAATTATATAATTTGAGCCTCCCTATTATTCTAAGGCTTCATTTCATATTCATACTTATTTTTCCCTCTATCCCCAAATATTCCTTTTGAGAGTTTTCCACAATTAGTATTAATTTTTAATCAACAGATTTTTTCCTTCCACTTTGTGTCCAGTTCCCTCCACCTTTCAAGATGAAATAATTGCTACAAATACAACTTTGGAATCCTATATCCAATGGGATTTGTCTATTAGGAAATATATTTTAGAAAATTCTTCCAAACCATTAAGTTTTTTATGACTTTAGATTTTTCCATGGAGCTTTAATCCTTAGCCAAAATTCCCAACCCCTAACCCATTTAACCCCCTAAACCTATAAAACCCTAACCCATTTAACCCCTAAACCCTAAACCTCTAAACCCTTAACCCCTAATCCCTAAACCCTTAACCCTAACCCATTTAACCCCATAAAACCTAAACCTCTAAACCCTTTACCCTAATACCTTAAAATCTAATTCGCAACCCCTAACCCATTTAACCCCCTAAACCCCTAAAACCCTAACCCATTTAACCCCCTAAACCCTAACCCCATTAACCCTTAACCCTAACCCCTATAAGTTTCCTCCATCGTCATTAGATGCAAAGTGCACGATCCCACTCCAACGTGTTCATCAAGTTATTCCTCTATCATTGACACATATGCAACATCCTCTTCTTCACATGTCTCGACTTATTCTTCTTCTTCATCGCAATATGCAACTCCATCCTGCTCCATTTCCCAGCCAAATCAAAGAAGCTTTACTTCAACATTATCCTCCAGGACTTCAAGTTCAACACAAATATGTGGGTGCTCTTCTTTCACTTCCCTCAACTTGTAAAAGATCTGAAAAATCCTCCCTTGACATTCTTCCCAACTTTCCATGTCTTGTTATGCAACTTTGACCCTGACCAGTGCCTTGCCCCTGCAAATTTTTCACTGAGACCAACCAATATAATTTCCAATATTTGATACCAACTGCAGCCCTGTCATTGTATTTGGGTCAGGTTGTGTGAGGGAGCCCAAGGAAATGCGTTCAGGCGGGTTGGGTCGGATCATGCCGTGTGAGGGCACCCAAGGAAACACGTTCGGGTGGGTCGGGTCCGGTTGTGTTGTGTGAGGGCACCCAATGAAACGCATTTGGGTGGTTCAGGTCAAGTCAGGTCATGTGAGGGTGCCTAGGGAAACGTGTTTGGGTGGGTCGGGTCAAGTCATGCAAGGGCACCAACCGAAACGCGTTTAGGCAGGTTGCAAGGTTGGGTCATGTGAGGGCGGTCGTATAAAAAATTCTAAGTTGTGACCGACTGTGTGCCTTGTGCATGTTCACGCAACCCATTTTCTGTTTGCTCCATTGTGACTTCATTCGGGCGAGTCAGGTCATGTCATGTGAGGGCACCCAAGGAAACACATTCGGGTCAGGTCAGGTCGGGTTGGGTCGTATGAGGGAGGTCATATAAAAAATGCTAAGTTGTGATCTCTCATGTGCCTTGTGGCGCACGTTCAGGTGACCTGTTTTCCATTTTCTCCCTTGTGCCTTTGTTCGGGCAGGTCACTGTTCTAAATGCATTGTCATTGTTCTGCACACAGACTCGAGTTGAACCCGGCTCGACCCTGCCGAACTGCCTAATGCCCTAAGGAACAAGACTTTCCCTAAACCTTAATGTTGAACATGTTTTCCATGACTCAACTCTTTCGTTTCTTCGGCTGCATTGGAGCAGGGTGTGGACAGAATCCATGCTTTTACGGGCTCGAAGGTGCTATATAATTAGGTGGAAGGAATTTTAGACATCTGATTCTGCGAGGAAGGTTAGTTTCTTTTACTATTTAATGTTTTGGATTTTTTTTATTTGCTCATGAAAGGAATCTTGTGATGTTAGTCTTAGTAGGATGTTGATATGATTTGAGTAGAGGAGTGTGAACTAAAGAAACATGTTCACAAGGGTTGACAGTGTTTAATATTGTTTAATAGGTTTATATACCCCTGTGAGAAAACATTTTTGTGGGATTGTGCCATGGAATGAAGGTAAGACTATAGGACACAAGGAGTCAAAAATTGTCACCAACTTATAGTGAAATATAGATGATGGAAGTAAATACAAGAAGGAAGAGGAGACCATAGAAAACAAATCGAAAAAATCAATGGTTTTCATTGAATTTGAGACGGCAGGCTCACACAAAATTTTAGGTCATTGATCTGTATCTGCCATGCTAGTGTATTCTCACTTATACATTTGGACTGTAGAGAAAAATTAGATTTTATCGACTGAGGTTGTAGGGATTATGCGCATGAAAAATTTTCACGTTTCTATATATACGTGGCATACCATTCAATGTTATCTGCTCACAGCCTCACCCTATTAGCATGGAATGTTAGCCATAAATGGTGTCCCTAAAGGATACAAGAGCCCCACGTATGACAAAGCCAAATCAAAATTTCTATAAAAGAAATAAAAATTGCAAGTCCTTTTGGGTACAAAACTCCACACAAAATCTACTTTAAAAACAGGCTATCTTCCACCATTGAAGGGTATCATAGGGATTAAACCCTGGGGTTTTGAACTTGGATCATCATTGCTGCAAATGCTCCAACTTGGTCCTAGACCACAACCCAACAAACATTTGATTTGTACCAGGACATACTAATCGAAGGATACATGATTCCCTGCCCTTTTGTTTTTTGTTTATTGATAAGGCCATCAAACTCATTTCTTATGCAAGATCCACTACTGTTGCTTTATGTGGTATAGACCTGTTAATGCTATGAAATTTTTGTTATTCAAGATTTTGACCAGGAAAAACCTAGAGGAAAAATGGTTTACATTAGTCATGTAAATTTGAAGTTGCACATCCCATATGCCCAATGTAGGGTTTGGAATCTGGATGCCCAATTTTTTTTTATGAATTTCAGCAAAGACTAGGAAATCCATTAATGTACTCATCATTTATTCTCTTTTTTTTCATATCATGCAGATCATTTCTTTCCTAGAATTTTTTGGTTCAACCACCTACCACATTAACTTCATGAATGATGGGACCTCGTACAGATGTTGGGAATATGCCATATCCTTTTCACATATGTAAACAATGGACATATGTTTTAATGGGTGTAGGTTGTCTTTGATGATCTTATCAAAATATTTTAATTTTTTCTTTACTTTGATAATATTTTCTTACAGTCTCTACCAGATGTTTTCTATAAGATATACTAATTTAGGTCCTTCCAGGTCGCTAGATATTCTCACGATACTATCCATTTGGTCATCCAATCCAACTAATATTTGGCCATTTCCTTTTCTAGGAATAGTATCTTTAGCTCAGTAGCTCATCATTATTGGGTTTTTAAATATTCTACAAAAATTACACTAGAACTTTACCATATTATGAAATTCTAAACCTAATCAAGGAGTGAGAAAATTTGAGAGCAATGCAAGCTCTGTGGAAACTTTTGGCATCTCTATGGCATCTAGTTACTTTGAATATATGAGAAGTTTTGTGGAAAATTTCACTAAGGAAACTATGTGAGTCCTATGGGATCATATCTCTTTCTCTAGTCAAGAACCTTCATTGCCAACCCATCAAGATGAGTTATTATAGTGATGCTATTCTACAGGTATCAGTGAGAAGAGTGAGTCTAAGAAGAATATGAATTTTATTATCCCTCTTAAACTCATCTTTGTGAGAGAAAGGACTGAATAGTTTGTGCCATATAAACAAGGTAATTTTTTGTCATTTGTCTCTTTGGTAGCAGATCTGTCTATTATGAAAGAGGTCCAAAGTTTATGATTTGAGCCTCATCTAATTAATGATACAAGTTTGATATCCCTCATAAGGTTTGAAGTTAGTCGTCTTTATGATTATAGCCTGAACTATGGTTACCTCTAGGAGAATGGAAAGTCTATACTAATTCGAGGAAATATAAGGATCCAAACATCTTATGGAATCTAAGATTCTAATATTCTACCTCAGCGACGTGTGGACTCTACTACGAAATCTTTGTTATGTGAACTCTTGTGCAATTTCATTGTATGTTGTATCCAAGCGACTGTGGTATCTATTTACTGTGAAAACTTGCGAACTTGAGGTCATGTATCTATGGAACCATGCAAAGGTTTTGAAGCACGAGTTCTATGGCATAAAATATCTAGGATCTGTGACAAGTCTAGGCTCCCTCATGAAATGCGTAGCTTAGGTCCAAATTTCCTTACACCTCTATGGAATGTGAATTACATTAGTTGTGTGGAAGGAAAAGATTTGAGTTCTTATTGGTAATTTGCGTGGTAGTTGTAATTTTTCCATTTCTTCCAAAATTTTCTATATGGATTTCATTTCCCTAGCATGCCTTACTATTAATTTTTCTTTATTGAGTTATATTTTCACAAATCTACCTTGCAGATTGGTCTGATTTTCCTGTAGCATTTAACTCCTAAATTTCATTTTACGGTCAACATTTCAATATTGCTAAGAATTTTGCTTCAAATTGATCCACAATGGTAAACAACTTGCATCAATGGTAAATACTGGGCCAAATGTGCTATTGTGGTGGCAGATATTTAGGACATTCGAAGGAGCAAAGGGATATGGTTGAATGAACTTCACTCTCCTTTATCAATACCTATGTATAAACTAGACTTAATGTATAGTTCGCTAAGAGTTATTATACTTGGATCCTTACATGAGGTGCATGGCCAATGTAAGAAAATATTTAAAAAGTTGATCTTTTCAAGAAAAAAGTTCTCATATCCCTTTTAATGTGTCGAAGTTCAAGGAGTTGAGACATTTATGTTACAAGCCAGAGCATTTATCAAATTTTTACTCCCCCCTTACCCCATAACTCTTGGTATCTAGTAAGTGATCCACTTGGTGTTCTAGCCATGCTACTGGAGGATGACAAAGACACTTGAGATTGAGCCCTGCTTCAAAATTAGTTGTGGAATTATTTTTAGCTAGTCATTTTTTATAAAAAGGGGCTTTACCTCAGGCCTACGAGCTACGACTGAGGGATAACTATGCCATCAAAATTTTCAACCTCATACACTTGATAAACCATCTTATCTTTGTCTCAAATGGGAGTTAATCCATGGATCACTCAATCTTATTAGTGTTATGTATCATAAACATTCATTCAGGGACTTGGAATGCTTATAGTTGTACTCTCCCAACAATTGTAAGTATGTGTGGTTCATGACCTTGGATTATTGATAGTTTTGTAGATGTTCTATGCTAGTAGCAATTTCACTTTTCTTTTAAACATCCATATGGTAGTCCCAAAAATACCTTATAATATATTATCTCTCTCAATGATAATAGAAGTAGGTGGCGAAAATCTGCCTATATTTAAGTGAAAAGTTTTGTTGCTTGATTTCAGGGTACAATCTCCCTGCAAGTGTGTTCTTTTGGTAAATAATATTATAAAACTAAATATTATCGTGGTAAATGGTAGCAAGTTTGGCTCCTTAGTATACTATAGATAGAGGTTAGATTTCAGAGGTTGGAATTTTCATTATTGGTGTTTCTCTGGTAGTTTATGCAATTCTTCTGGCATGGATTAAAACTTACTTTGTCATCACTCATAAGCACATAGTTGTTACCTCCTTAGGTTTTTGCAACCCTCTCAGGAAGTCCATGGAAATACTTTACTAGTGCCTTGAATTAACAGGAAAGAGAGTCTACAATCCCAACTTTTGATTTGTTGGTTTTGAAATGTTACATTTTGAAAAATATGGAAAAATTTCTCCACATCAGCTCTCATCTCCACATCTTTTCTAATTACTTAGTGTATTGTTGAATACAAAGTTTGTTGCAACTCTAGAACTATCAACTTCCAGCATAAACTCTCATCTCCACAACTTTGCTAATTACTTAGTGTATTGTTGGCTTAATGGGAAAACCATATAAATAAGACACTTACAGTCTAAGCTAACAAACAAAGAGCGAAGTGTTGAATGGTACTCAGTGTAGCACAAATAAACAAATTACCATATAAACTAATCAAAAAATTCAACAAAGAGTTTTGAACGCTATAGGAGAATAGTATATCTTCCATCACCATCTTCTTAACATGCACACAAATTTAAAATTCGGAAAATATTGTTACACCACATCGCATTAGGGAGATCCAAGGTGACCTCCAGGGCCCAAAAAGTCCCTGGCACTAATCTTCTAATTCAATGGGAACTAGCTAAGTTGAAGAGGGTAATAATACTAGTAGATAGTAAATTGGACTTAAGACTTTTGCTTCAATTTCTGTGCCCAAGGTCTTTTCCAAACTTCAAGATACTTTTGAAATAATTTCACTAATTAAAGATACTTTTGGAATATGCAATAATATCTTTGTTGAAAATGTATGAAACTCCTCCTACAGTCTCACAACTAGTTTTGTGTGGAAATATTTCCTAATTTTACCTACTTAAGACCCTTTCTTTGAAAATGAATAGGATACACCCTCCAATTTTGACAAACTTTTGTTAATGGCATGTGTTTCCTTTAGGTGTTCACCAGTCACTCCACTCCTTGTTATTCTCCAATGAACACACTCTCCCTTGAAGCAAACTTGATCCAAGTGTCATTGTAAATAGATGCTCTTAATGTGATCAAGTTAACTCTGTAATATATTCAATTTTTAGTGCATTTGACAATCAAAAACTATTTTTTCCATGGAAATTTCTTGAGATTCCCAAATGCATGCAATTGTTTTGATAATGCTTTATATTTGCATCAATTAGAAGGATAGAGTTGGTCAAACTAATATATCAATGAATTTTATGAGATTTTTTATCCCCTGCTCCTATAAAAATTCCTTTGTTTTTGCCATCGACAAATTTTCTAAATTGTTGCCAACAATATCATTTTTTGTAATGTTACCTATACTGTTATAAACACTAGTTATTTTTTGCAACTTTAGTCTTTTGGACCTGTCTGTATAATAATAGTCCTATCTTATTGAATATAAAAATTAAGGGTTTCACGATACCTCTACTTGTATCATGGAAAAGTGTAGATCTCATGCTAAGGTCCATGGGGTATGGATTCCTTACATGATAACGTGCAAGGTGAGGAAAGACTTAGTCTCAACAAGATGAAGCAAAGATAACAACCATGTGTTACCTAGATGATACATTGATATTTTATGAGAAGTTGGAGTTCAAGGTACATGTGTAGGATGAAACCCCCGCTTGGTATAAAAAACATGTGGAATGGATGGTTGAGGATGAAAAATGTTTCAGTGAGATAGAATTTATTTTTTAATACATGGGAGTAAATTTGCTAGAACATTTTATAATATTCATGGATATTATTAGGTGAGAAGTTGGGAAGCGCATAAGAAAGGAACTTGCTGGATCACCAGATAAGATAATGGCTCATGCATTTCCGCAGAATCTTGATGATAGGAATTCAGTTGGGATACCTTTTGTAACAAGATGATACTTTAGTCTCAACCACAACAGATAATCTTGTTGGAGTACAATATATGGTGAGACAAATGCCAGATACCCATTTTTAGGGAATTTCATTGGCGTCAACTTTTCTTACGTTAATTCCAAATTGGTTGTAAAATAATCATCCAGTACAAGACAACATATGTCATGAACAAAGGCTTATCTTGGAATATGCGAAGAAAGACAGAGGATTTTCAAGTATCTAAGGCATGATAAAGAAGGATACCATCGTCAAATTAAGAATACATTTCTGGTTCGCCTTTCGAATTTATTCTGGTCCAAGGAATGGAGACTTGATGAAGTAGTCATTTTTATTCAAATTTTGATTCTTCCTATGTTGGTCCATGCCTTTAAAAACGGTCAAAATGTGCATGATGTTAATCCTTTTATTATAAAATCTATTGTTGAAAATATTCTTGATCCATATGAAGAGCTAAGCGTAGAATACAAAGAGACCTTAAGGACAGATTTTTTATAGCTAGCAATGCTTTTGTTGAAGTATCTCCTTAATGATCTTGTGGAGCCATTATTAGATAAAGAACTTTTACAAAAATTTATCCTAAATATTTGTCGAAGCAATGCTACATAAACATGTCTAATTCAACCTTTGCTAGATATGGTGAAGCCAGAAACTGTGGTATTAATATAATATGTAGATAAGGCTACATCTCAGAGGCTCAATGGTTTTCAATGGAATGTAGCTTATACTCAGTTACAATTATCAAATGGATTCCCACCTCTTGTTTCTCTTTGAGTAATGGATATTTTGACAGACTTAGCAACAAATCGTTTATCTACTATAAATATTTTAGTTTATATGGAACCATGTTCAACACTGGAATCATCATGTAAGGTAGTATGAACATCCACACTTGAATCTTTGAGACAATCAAGACCACCGATAGTGGTGTTATTGGAGTTGTTTTGAGGGACAATGGGAACCTTGTGCTCATTGATAGCAGTTATAGAACTATATGGGAAATATTTGAAACTCCTTCAAATAGTCTAGTTCCAGGGCAGAGGCTTCATGTGGGCCGGACTCTCTGGGTTGCCTCAAGGAAGTCGACTTCAAGTTATTACAATACACTTATGGAGAGGACAGGTAAAGTTGTGCTGCAATGGGAGAGAAACGTTAATTATTGGGATAGTGGGACTGAATCCCTGCCTTCGAATTCTATACCCATAGGGGAAATGTTTGTTGGGGATGGAGAATTTGTGTTTTTTGATAACAGAGGGAGAATGGCTTAGTATTGATACATTAATGAATATACAGATACTAAATTGGTTTTGAAGTATTTGAGGCTAGATGTTGATGGAAATCTCAGAATGTATTCCTGGATTCAAGAGTCCCAGTCATGGAAATATGGATGAAAATATGTGGATAATCGGTGTGATTTATTTGAAACCTATGGCGTTTATGGTTTTTGTAGTTTTAATTCTATGGGACCTGTTTGTGAATGCTCCTTTGAATTAAGTTGTGATGCAACAATGGAGTCTAATGATCCCGACAACGGATGCAGAAAAATGGTGCCTCTTGGTGGTTGCAAGGAAGGAGGAGGGGTCACTATGCATGTAATGGAGAGAACTATTATATATGGCCTTTATCCTACTCATGATGTTCTTGTTAATATAAGCTCTGAGAAATGTAAAGAGTAATGCTTGAATGATGATTTATGTGTTGCTCCAACGACCATGAATGATGGGTCTGGACTATGTAAACTAAAGAGAATAGAGATCATTAGTGGGTATACATATGGTTATGTTGCATCTATGTCGTTCTTGAAGCAATTTCTTGTGCCAAAGGCAGTTCAATTTTAGATTATTCCATGTGGAACTGGTCAATCCGGTTCATCACCTGCATCTTCAAGTGCTTCTAATGTTTCCCATGGCAGTGCCTCGAGAATATGCAGGGTTTGTCTTGTGGGTGAAATCTTGGGAACTCTTAGGGAATTTATCGTTATATAATTTAGGGTTGGTCTGTGTATCTTTAAGAAACATAGAAGAGCAAAAGCACTTCAGTCTGGGAAACTTACATTGTTGAACACCACCAATACAGGGACTCTCATCAGGCTGTCTTTTTCAGAAGTACAATATCTAACTAGAAATTTCAAGGAGAAGTTGGGCTCTTCAGTTTACAAGGGGGTTCTTTCCAATAAAAAAGTTGTGGCAATCAAGAAATTCAATATGGAGGTTGGAGAGAATCGTCTTAGGATGACATTGTCAACTCTAGGAAGCATCCACCATAGGAATTTGGTTTAATTGCAAGGTTTTTGTTGTGAGTCTAAGAATAGCTGGAAGGATACTGACAATAGAGTATGGAAGTCGACTGGAATACCCTTGGAACTGTCCGGATGAGCCCGTTGATCCTGACAGATAAGCTCAGAGGAATAGTCAGAGCTTACAATTAACGGGAACAACTTTAACTATACATTCTAATCGTCACCATATAGTTATCGGTCTACTGCGCTCTTATCGGTCCAATGCGCTATGATTTTCCTTCCTTCCACATAATATGTTGGTTATGTTGGTTACGTCCCATTAGGTGGTGTCATTTTTTTTATTCTCCCTTTCCATGGCATCTCTCTGAGTGAAGATGAGGAGTTAAGATGAGTGGATGAGTTCTCAGTCTGTCAAACCTGGTTTGGTAAGGTAAACGGGTATTGTAAGAAAGGTAAATTCAGGTCAAGTCTAGTTAGGCCACATAAATAAGGTAAGGAGCTTATAGATTCCTAATTTACAGAATTTAAGCATTTTTTTTGGTCTACAGAATAGAAGCGTCAGAATGGCGATCACTCTTTCAAACGTCGGAACAACATCGAAATAGTGAAAAATATTTACAAACATTAGAACAACATTGAAATAACGATGAAGCTTTAAAAACATCGGAATAAATTTGAAAGAGCGACGGAAGCAACATCAACTTGAAAAATTCGGAAGAGCGACAAAAAATTGGAAACGTCAGAAGAGCAACGAAAACTTGGAAACATCAGAAGGGAAATGGAAACTTGGAAACGTTAGAAGAGCGACGAAAATTTGGAGGCGTCGGAAGAGCGACGAAGATTTGGAAATGTTGGAAGAGCGACGACAACTTGGAAACATCAGAAGAGTGATGAAAACTTGGAAATGCTGGAATTGTGACACTATCAAAAAAACGTCGGAATTACTGTCACTCTACTGACAGTTATTAAAAGTGTTGGAATTGCGACGAGACAAGAAATGACATTTTTCCCCACCTCAAAGTGTCTCTCTTGGGACGCCTATGTGTCGCAAGAGTGACATTTTGGCCGTCGGAAATTGGGCCAAATATGCTAGTGTACATGAATGGATTGTCTAATTTATTATTTTTCTCCGATATGAAAATTGATTTTTTATCTAAGAATTTTGGTTTCTTTATCCTTTTCTATCAGCAGAGATGAAATTATAGTTTTATCCTTTGAATCTTGAGACGTTGAACAATTAATTGATACTTTAAATCACTAATTAATATTTTATGAGTACTATATGTATTTCTTTCATTTTTCAATTGATTTTCTAGTTTTTTAAATTGTATATTCAATTTATTTAGACTTATTGTTTCTTGCACCAAGTCTCTAGATACTATATTTCTATAGTCTTTGAGAAATTATCTTTTGTCTTCTAGTGGAATTTGATTTTGTTAGACCAGAATGAATAACTCCATTATATATTCTTTATATTAATGGTCAATCATATTTATACAATTAAGTGACTCTTCATTTCATTATCCAAGAGACATTTCATCTTTGTATTCTCCTAATTATTTACAATTTTATTTATAGGGACAAAAATTTTAAAGTATTATGTCCAACATTAGTCCAATTAATCCAAAGGGGTGTTTGTGAGCCCAAGCAGCATTTTGAATTTTTCAAATTAAATCTAGAGATGGCTAGTATAATACCAAGAACATTTGTAGTTTGGTATCCTACCGAGAACATTTGAAGTTTGGTATAGGATGACATTGCATTGTATCAACCATTAGATCATTCATGAGAATATATTGTTGCTTTCTCTCTCAATATTCAATATCCAGCTTGTCCCAATTATAGTAACTGGATGTCTATATATATATATATATATATATTATTTGAAGCTTTGGGCATTTCCTCAAATTAAGCTTTCGGCCTTTCCTCAAATTAAACCTAGAGGCTACTAGTACAAAAACCAACAACACTAGAAGCCTGGTAAAAAAATAATATCCCATTGTACGCACTACTACTCCATTCCAGAAGAAAATATTGCTTCTTTCTTCCTTAATATCAACATTCTAGAATTTGTTTTCTGAATTATAGTAACTCTATGCCAGTATATTAATTTGTTAGAGTATGACAAAAAATTGATTAAAGGAGAATGTGAAAAAAAAATTTATCTTTAAGTAAACTTTATTTAATATCAACATTCTAACATCTGTTTTCTGAATTATAGTAACTCTATGCTAGTATATTAATTTTTTAGAGTATGAAAAAAATTTGATTAAAGGATAATGTGAAAACCGAATTTATCTAAGTAAATTGTATTTAATATCAACATTCTAGCATCTATTTTTTGAATTATAGTAACTCTATGTTGATATGTTAATTTTTTAGAGTATGACAAAAAATTGATTAAAGGAGAATCTGAAAACCAAATTTATCTAAGTAAACTTTATTTCATATCAACATCCTAGCATATGTTTTCTAAATTATAGTAACTCTATGTTGGTATATTAATTTGTTAGAGAATGAAAATTTTTTATTAAAGGAGAATGTGAAAACCGGATTTATCTAAGTAAACTTTATTTAATATCAACATTCTAGCATCTATTTTCTAATTTATGGTAACTCTATGATGGTATCTTAATTTGTTAGAGTATGATAAAAATTTGATTAAAGGAGAATGTGAAAACCGAATTTATCTAAGTAAAACTTATCATGTGTATTCTAATAGTATTGTTTCATGAAACCAAATTATAGTTAGTGTAGTGAAGTCTATTTCATTTTTATGAAGCCCCTTAGATTGAAGAGGTAGTAAGCTTGATTGTAAAATTTTTCTGATAATAAAATCTTTTGTTTGTTGTAAATGTTTCTCTTTGTTAGGGTTTTTTTTATACAGGTGGTTATAAATTTACAAATTTCTTAAAATATAAAGATACAACTACAAGTGGGGAAATGTATGAATGGACAATGGAGTAAACTTCTCATACTTAGCAAAGCAATTAGAAAATATGCGAAGAAACCCATAATTCTAATGTGGACAACAATTACATGAATATTTTGGAAGTTCTTCTAATCATGATCTATATGAAAAAAAAAATGAAGTTGAAAGTGAAAATTAAAAAAACAAAATTTAGCTTTCTAAAATTTTAAAAGTATGGTTGTATGCTATCCTAACACATAGGCTAATTTAGAAAAAAAGCAAGCCACTCTCACATGGATATTAATGAAAATTGAGATGCAAGAGTAGTTGAAAGAGAGTTTTCTAAAGAAGAGGTCAAGCACTCACAAATTTAGGTAAAATTTTAAATGAAAGGCATGAAAAATGCAAAAACATCATTAACTTTTCATTTGACAGGCATAAAGGATTTGAAATTCTAGGCATGTTGTTCACCCAAACTCTATGCGTCCATCCTCCTTGACAAACTTCAAATTCACTCAACTCTTCAACACATCTGGACACCTTCTTCTTCAATCACCACACAGGAGGAATTTACCCTCCCTTCACTCCTCAACAATCCCTAAAGATCCCTTCCTTTCACTACTAAATAGTCCCTCAGGAAACTCTTCCTTCTCTTACCCAACTCAACATGACATATTCTCATATGAATGCATAAAAAATATTTTTTCACAATTTTTAAATGTCTTAGGCTTCCTTCCTTTACCATACCCCTAACTGGGTATCAATTCACACACATGCATTCATATGTCATCGCATACATATCAGTTGATATATTGAAGCATAACTCAAGGAATTCTTACCAAATTCCTTTCAGGTCACATGCTATACTGGCATGAACAATTCATATTTGTACAATTTCCATCAATATAAATAATGTTACCTGATCAGAGAAATTAGTGTAGCAGTAACATTATTATCATGATTTGGGACATCATCTTCCATGTTGCCTCTATCTGGTGAGCTCCAATGTTTTAAAGTAGGTTGACTGGATTTTCGTTAAGGATTTCCAATAGCCCCTGTCATTTTTAATAGCAAGGATGCTTTCAAAATCACATGTGTCATGCTAGTCTCATTTTCCTTGCTCTGAGGCAACAAGATCTTCATCACACTTAGGAGACTTAGCTGGAAAATATTTGTGGTTCCCCCACTTCTTGTGTTCCACTATTTATGACTGCTTGAGTAATGTCAAAAAATTCTAGCAGGTTATAATCAATAAAATAGCAAGCTTGTGTCTATCACTTCATAGGGGTCCACTATCACCTAACCAACCATAATGGCTAGGATGTGTTGTTACTCATTTTCATTGGTAGTAAACTATTATAAAACTTTTAGCTAAATTTAGGGATGGCCCTAGTGTTTTTGGAAACCATGTACATGTCATTTCTCCCATAAAATTTAAGTCATTTTCTAGTGTTTTTGGAAACCATGTACATGCCATTTCTCCCATAATCTTTAAGGCATTTTCAATAAATTTTCATTTAATATTTTATTGCAGTCTTAGTATTTTTGGAAACCATGTACATGTCATTTCTCCCATAAAATTTAAGGCATTTTCAAAAAAATTTCATTTAATATTTTATTGAATTTGTTTTTTTTTCAAGGATCAAATATCCCACAAAACATAGTTGAAAAATGGACATTATGAATAGGTGTTTTTTGTTATCCCAATCCATGGAAAGCAATGATTAAATATGTGCTATACAATATTGTGACTAACAAATTCCTTCAATGGAAAATGAATATACCTGGAAGAATCACAAACAATGAAGCATATTATATTGCATTGATAGAAGGCTTGGGAACAGCTAGGGAGTATGGATCCAATGGAATTTTAGTTTTCACCAATTCTAAACTTTTGTGCAACCAAATGAAATGTGTGTACCAAGTTAAGAAGGAGAGGCTAAAACAACTGCATGGAAAATGAAAATGTTAATAATATGCCTCATGATCTATTGTATGAAGAAATTTTAATTCAAGATTCATCTGTCAAAGATGAATTAGTGTTGAGATGCTCTCCAACAAAATTTATTGATGGACATTGTAAGATATATTTTATGTGTGTGTGTCTTTTAGTTATAAATGTGTCATTTTTAATGACCATGTGTTTTTTTCAATTATATACCAAGTATGCTCCCACCATGTAAGCACAGCTTCATGAACTTCATGTTTTAGAAAATTTTGTATTTAATTTTCAAAATGTGCACCCACTATGTAAACACAACTTAGTGAACTTCATGTTTTAGAAAATTTTGTATTTAATTTTCAAAATGTGCAGGACTTCAACAATTTTTTGTTTAAATAGTCAAGTTAGTTTTACAAATCAATTTTTTCTTTGAAAATTTTGTGTTTTACATAATCAGTGTTCAATTTGTGCTCCAACATTTGTGTAAATTACATCAATTTTTTGAATTCTTTTGAAAAAAATTAAATAGTGATTTTAAACATATTTGTAAATGCACGAGGTAATTTTTAAACATCATGTATTTATGTATTTGTAGTTTTCCATATATATCATAGATGATCATTTTCCACATGATTCTTTGGGGCTTTAAACATCATGTGTGTGTATTTATCTGTATATATCCATATATATCATGGAAGATGATCATTTTCCACGTGATTCTTCGATGCAAACATCAATAGAGTCCCATGCCTCTACGAGAGAGGGGGGTCATGGATCAGGGGATTTCCATCGAGTTCATAGTATTTATATTAAATGTGCAAGTTTTTAAATGACATTTGAATATATAATATTATCCCCATACATACATTTATAGATATGGAATTGATTTTTTTATCAATTTTGTGAGTTAAATTAATTTTTAATAAATTTTACTTTTTAGGAGTTCAGAGGAAAATAGTATATACTCAATCAATGGAGCATGTGCATGGTTCACACAATCATGGTATGGTTCACGCAATCTAATCAATCATATGTATGTATATACATGTATCTATATTTGAATTTATTAGGAATTCATATTTTTTTACGAAGCTTTGCTCTCGTCGTGTGAGGGTGGTGGTGGTGGAACAAATTCCCCTGGTGGAAAATCAATAGGTGGTGGCCAATTGAGTGAGGGTGGTGGTACACATTCCCCTAGTGGTCAATCAATGGGTGGCCATGTTGGTTCTCAACCAATGGGTGGCGGCCAATCAATGGGTGGTCATGCTGGTTCTCAACCATCTCCACATGAGAATCATGTTGCTCAGCCATCTCGAAGTGACTATCAATATGAATATTATTATCATTCAATTATTAATTTGTTAAATTATTTATATAATTTTTTTATGGTTAAAAATAAAATTTGTACAGATTTGTTCACATGTTTTTTATTTATACATAATTTTATATATTGATGCAGAGGGTGAAAATGTTGCTCGAAAAAGACGTAGGCTAGATTGCGTAATTCAAAAAGAAGGTTGTACACCAACCACGACTTATCCTTCTAAAATTACTGATTATTTACCTTGGGAAAAAAACATCCAACAATGCACATTAAAAAAGTGTGAACATCTTTATTCAAAATTGAGGAAAGATATTGTGTTTTTGAAATTTCCTGTAGAATGTCGATAAAGCTTACAAATAGTTACGCACTCTCTAAGCACACGTGCAGATGTTTTCAAAAATCTTGGGCCAACCACTGATACTTATCTAAAAATGACTAGGAAAAGAAAGGAAACAGTAATGAGTCTTAATACATGGGACGATGTTAAAAATAGAGTTATAAAATAAATGGAAAAATCTATGTTTTATTTCAAAGAAAGGTCGAAAAGAAAGATGCTAAATGGCAATATTTCAAGCACCCTAATATAGTCTCTCATTTGTATGAAAGGCACCTTGCAGTATATGGAATACTACTGTGGAATGACGAGGTTATTGTTTTTTTTGCAAATTATTTTATGCATAATTCTTTTTGGGAATGAAACCTAATTATAATGACCTTCCTTTTAAATTTTTTGGTCCTAGAAAAGGTCAATTATGTGACCGTAGGGGCGCTAAACGTGTTGTTGAGTTGCCTCGCCTTGAGCCACCATTGGTAAGCCGACCTCCTCGTGTTGAAACTTTGTAGTTAGAGGGGATGTCACTTCTCAAATTAGTCGAAAAAAAGGGATGCCATCATAGACAATGTTCAGACTGGACTTTGTGGAATTGATATTGGTCTGAATCGACAAAGAGCATGAGATAATGCACATGATAATTTTGTGTATATTACAGATGATGAGATAGGCAACATGAGTATTGAAAAGCTTAGAACATATGCAAAGCATTGTCCAATGGTCGATAGGACTTAATTCTTCATGAAGAAGAAGGTGTGGGATCGATATGTGTTAATGGTTAGGGTGAATATTTTAATGTATTTTGTAATTTACATATACATATTTATTTGTTTGTGTTAATATAACAAAAATGTATCATATGTTCACCATTTTCCGTTAACACGCTTTTTGAACGAAATTTTTGATAATATCATGGTCCAAGATTCAGATTCCAGCAATCAAGTTGATATTTTAGGAAATGTTAGTTTTTTTAAGAGTTCATGATGTTGATGTACAATTATTATTCTATTATTATATCGGTATCATGAGACATATTTTTAAAATAAATAATTATGTGTACACATGTATATAATTAAATTTTAACATATTCCGATTTCGTCCGATGTTTTCGCAATGGAGCCACCATCTTCTTCCCTGTTAGGAGATGTGCCAAATAATCCATCGTCACAAGTATTCAATTTTTCACTTATGTTTCAAGTTATAAATTGAAGTGAAAGTTTTATTAAAAATGAGATCTATATCTTGAGTTATTTTATAGTTTTAAATGGAGATGATTTTTGTTCTCCAAGGACTTTAGCGATTGAGTGTATGATGGAAATAAGAACATCCAAACAATTTGAAGAAGAAGTTGTCTAACATTTTTTTTAATATTATTGCATTAGTGTATGCATTTTCATTTGAAAATTTTTAATATATATATACTTGTACATGGATATTGTACAATTTATCCTAGAGGATGCATTGATGCAGGGCCAACACGGGGCAATGGAGGGGGAACTACATAAGGTATTGCATGAAATTTTAATTTTTTTTGTTTTCATTTAGTTTGTTTTATTGAAGTTCTACATTATCATTCAATTTTAAAACATTAAATTTTAATTTTAATACAAACATATAAATTTCTTATACATGTGTATAAATATGTATATGCAATTATGGCCAACACGGGACAATGGAGGGAGAACTACATGAGATATTGTATGAATTTTTTTTATTTATTTTTTTTTTTTAAATTTTTTTTATTTATTTTTTTTTTTTTATTTATTTATGAAGTTCTACATTCTCATTTAATTTTAAAATATTAAATTTTAATTTTAATACATGTACATAAATTTCTTATACATGTGTATCTATATGCAATTACACGTTGTGTAGGTTCCTCATTCTTCAAATGATAGCACAAGGAGGCTGTTGGAAAATATATTGCAGCCAAATTCTCTATTTGATTGATGCACACAACATTTTATTTGATCTAGTCTCTTTATAACTTAAACATGTTATATTTATTTTTCTATATAACTTAAACACGTTATATTTATTTTTCTATATAACTTGATACTTGTAACACTTGATACATTGTTATATTTATTTTTATTGAATGATATAAATTTTGGACATATTTTACATTTTGGATTGTTGAACTACATTTACTTTTATTGAATAATTTTAAATTTTGGATAGTTGTTACATCTGGCATGTGATCACATGTTGTTATATAATGTTAATTTAGATGATCTAGATTATGTTTTGTTTTTAAAATTTGTTATTTTGTCACTTGTTATTTAAAATGAATCTATATTGAAATTGAAAATTGCAAAACACATGTAGTACATGTGAATATCATATAATTAGGTGTAAATGTCTATTAAAGGTGATATTTAGGTACATTTTTCATGATCATATGTCATTTAAAACAATCATAGATGGTTTTACATATTTTAAGTTAATGAATATATGTACCAATGATTGAAGCACATTTGCATTTAGTTGTTACATTTTGCATACATGATGACATGTTGTTATAATGTTAACTTAGATTCAATCTTAGATTAAATGTTTTGTTTTTAAAGCTCAAATTGTTTTGTCATTTGTTATTTAAAATGAATCTAGATTGAAATTGAAAATTACAAAACACATGTGATACATGTTAAATGCATTTGAACATATATGAATGTTATATAATTAGGACGTGTCTATTAAAAGTGATATTTAAGTACATTTTGCATGATCATGTGTCATTTAAAACAATCATAGATGGTTTTACATATTTAAGTTCATGAATATGTAACAATGATTGATGTACATTTGCATTTAGTTGTTGAATTTTGCATATGATCACACATATTGCTATAATGTTAACTTATATCCAATCTTAGATTAAATGTTTTGTTTTTAAAGCTCAAGTTGTTTTGTCATTTGTTATTTAAAATGAATCTAGATTGAAATTGCAAATTACAAAACACATGTGGTACATGTTAAAATTTGCATTTGAACATGTATGAATGTTATATAATTAAGACATACATTCTATTAAGAGTGATATTTAGGCACATTTTACACATGATCATGTGTCATTTAAAACAATCATAGATGGTTTTAAATATTGAAGTTCATGAATATATATAACAATGATTGAAGTACATTTGCATTTAGTTGTTACATTTTGCATACATGATCACATGTTGTTATAATGTTAACTTAGATTTAATCTTAGATTAAATGTTTTGTTTTTAAAGCTAAAGTTGTTTTGTCATTTGTTATTTAAAATGAATCTAGATAGAAATTACAAATTACAAAACACGTGGTACATGTTAAATTCATTTGAACATGTATGAATGTTATATAATTAGGACATGTCTATTAAAAGTGATATTTAGGTACATTTTGCACATGATCATGTTTCATTTAAAACAATCATAGATGGTTTTACAGATTTAAGTTCATGAATATGTACAACAGTGATTGAAGTACATTTGCATTTAGTTGTTACATTTTGCATATATGATCACATGTTGTTATAATGTTAACTTAGATTCAATTTTAGGTTAAATGTTTTATTTTTAAAGCTCAAGTTGTTATGTCATTTTTTATTTAAAATGAATCTAGATTGAAATTCCAAATTAAAAAACACATGTGGTACATGTTAAATGCATTTGAACATGTATGAATGTTATATAATTAGGAAATGACTATTAAAAGTGATATTTAGGTACATTTTGCACATGATCATGTGTCATTTAAAAAAATCATATATGGTTTTACATATTTAAGTTCATGAATATGTAACAATGATTGAAGTACATTTTCATTTAGTTGTTACTTTTTTCATACATGATCACATGTTGTTAAAATTTTAACTTAGATTCAATCTCATATTAAATGTTTTGTTTTTAAAGATCAAGTTGTTTTGTCATTTGTTATTTAAAATGAATCTAGATTGAAATTGCAAATTACAAAACACATGTGGTACATGTTATGCATTTGAACATGTGAATGTTATATAATTAGGATTCCTATTAAAGGTGATATGTGAATGTGTACAGATGTTTATTAAAAGTGATAGTTAACTTTTAATATAAAGTTGTAAATGAACATGTTGTGAATAAACATATAAGTTATAAAACATGACCATGTACAATTTGCATGGTGTGAATGTGACTTGATGTTTTTAAAGATTAAATACATATATATTTAAGTTTATGAATATGTAGCAATGAAAGAAAATTTGCATTCAATTCATAAATTTTGTATCTGAAACCATTCTTATAATGTTAATAAACAATACATATAGATACATCTAAAAACAATCATAAAATTCTAGGTGTACATAGATGTGTCAAACAATCATAAAATTTTAATATTGCATTAAAAAATATTATATACAACATTTTTCATTAATGTACATATAAAGGCTAAAATGGATGTCAGTTGATAGTAAATTTTAATATAATAAAACTAGAATTTACAAAACACGGTACACATTTTTCATTTGAATGAATATTATAATTTGTTTTAGATTTCTAAAACAAGATCATAACTTAAAATTTTCATGATATCAAATATGATAGATACATACATTTTGCAATAATGATAAAATTAACTAGCTCATACCAGAGAAAGTTTGAAATTGCTTAAGACCAGAGAATGTACATGTATAAATTACTTGTTGTGTGCATGTGCAAACACAATTTATCAATATAATAAAATCATCAATACACTTGTACATAATAGAAAATATACATATCACTTCAAGTATCTTAATACATTATTAAGAATGTACAAATTAAGAATGCAAAAAAAAGGCTAATAATTTGTACTTGTGTTCTGTAAGTTCTCAAAAATGAATCCAAGGAGAAGAAATTTTTTGGAAGTTCAATCAAAAAAATTCTAATGGAATGTCATCCTCAATAATCCGTTCATGGTCATATTTTGACATTTTTAATTTCTTAACTTTCAATTTTTTCTTTGATTGAACTTCTATCAACTTTATGCGCGTTGCACACATAAATTTTTTTGTAGATGTTCTATGCTTGATGCAAATTTACTTTTTAACCCCAATATCAGTCAGCAATCACATAAACAAGTAAGAAAAATGTTGATAGAACATGCCAGTAGATCGACAAAAGACAAGCCAGAAATATATATGTATGTTGTTGCGTTACAACGGTCAACAAGATGCTTAAACCAGCAAAGTATCAATATGGTCAGCCAACCAGAAGTGTCACACAACCCTCTAGGACGGCAACATCAGTCAACCCAAAAGTCAACGAAATTCAACGTTGTCACAGTCAATGGTCAATGCAAACAGCAATAGCAAAAAGTCAATGCAACCCAGTCAAAATCAATGGTCAACCTCGATTTCTGTGCCAGAAAATGCAGACTGCAGAAATCGTAATTTTGACCAAATTTGGGGTCAGTTTGACCATGCGTTGACCAAAGTCAACGCTGTTCAACTCTATGTTAAAACCCTAGGTCGAAAACATAAATTTCTCCTTGTTACGTTTTCCCACGTGTGGATGAAGAAGAGCCTCCAAGTGATTGAACCAATCAGATGACGAGAGATAATGTGTGAGGATGGATGAGTGAAAATGACCTCCAATGTTGACCTATTTATATCCATCAATAAGGATGTGTGACACAACTACTGGGGCTTCAAGCCTACATTTCATTTCAGGCTGACTTGCACATATTTTCAATAAATTCAAAATAAATGTTTTGCTCATCGGATCAAGATGATATTTAGATCAATATTGAACCTCTCTGAAAGAGGAATCCAATAAAAATATTGGCATCTTCATCTGAGCATCACAACATGGATTTTGGACCTATTTGTCCAAAATTAACACTCCCTCTCAACTAGGGAGAACTCCATCCACCTGTGAAATCCAAACATCGTGCGTCATCTCATCGTAACTTGCTTTGCTAGCTTCTTTATTTCAAAACAAGAGTGGGTCAGTCACAAAGAAATCATTCTGGGCTGATAAATTCAGCCCAGAGGTCTGAAATCTCTATAGGACTCAAAAAGTCACATACCAACCCGAAGTTGGTTTAGCTGACCCAAAGTCAGTAGGAGGTCCGAAACCTCACTAGACTTGATCCCAAATCAAGTGGTTGGATGCGTGCCATCCTATACATAGAGAGTACAACAATCTCTAATGCAGCCATCAATCTTTGCTACTAGTCTCTAGCTTTTTCCACCTCATTGGCCAAATGAGAGGTACTTCCCATGAGTCTGGGACTCAATGGGTAGGATGCATACGGGGCACAGATCATGAGAGGTGAACCAACTCAACATCATAACGGTGGGGCAAAATCACCACAAGGTTCCGCAAGCCTAGCCCTGTATGTGCTTATAGCTCCGAGAAGCTATCCCCAAAGCCCCCCAGAGCTCCCAAAGCTCATTGTCCAACAAGACCCTCAGAATAGGGTCGTTCCATGATTCCAATATTCTCATGGAAGGTTAGGAACTTGACCTTCCCCAAGGGCTTTGTGAGAATATCCACGACCTACTCATCAATTCCTATACAATTGAGCCTTACGGCGCCTCGCTGTACCATATCCCGGATAAAGTGGTACCTACTATCAATATGCTTGGATCGATCGTGGAACACGGGATTCTTGGGCAACCGAATCCCACTCTGGTTATCACAAAGTATCACGGTGGTATCTAGCACATACCCGAACAGCTCACTAGATATATTTCGCAACCAAATTGCTTCACAACAGAGGACATACTCGTTGTAATGTATTCGGCCTCCGTGGTGTTCAAAGCCACCAACTTTTGTGTCCTGCTCATCCTGAGGGAAGTAGCATCTCAATGTGCTCTTATGATCCACCACACTGCCAACCCAATCAGCATTAGTATATCCATGGAGTGTCATGCTCCCGACAGTGTATCTCAGCCCATGGTTTATCATGCCCCAAAGATATCTCAACAGATTCTTGGCACCAGCCAAATGAAATTGATGAGGCTCAACCATATGTTGACTAAAAGTGTTCACTGCAAAACATACGTCTGGATGGGTGTTCACTAAGAACATCAAGGCCCCTATGAGTTGAAAATACTCAGTAATATTTTCTAGTATGGGCCCAGTAGCACTTCCACTCAACTTCTTAAAGTTGAGCTCCATCAGTGTCGACACATACTTACAGTCCACCATTCCAAATCTTTCCAGAAGCTTCACAATATATTTTCCTTAAGAAAGAAAAATCTTGCCAGGTCTCTGCTAGACCTCTAGGCCTAGGAAGTAATGCATTAGTCCTAGGTCCTTCATCTCAAACTTAGCAACGAGCTCCCTCTTACACTGATGAATGAGAGGTTCAACACCTGTCAGGAAGAGGTCGTCCACATAAAACACCAGAATGAGAGGATTTTCTCTATCAACCTTGAAGTAAAGGTTCAGATCAAAATTTCTATGAGTGAAGCCTAGCTTCATCAGGTAGCTATCTATCCTCTCGTACCAAGCTCTGGGCACTTGCTTCAGCCCATAGAGGGTTTTCTTTAACCTGCAAAAATGGGTGTCCCGATCCTAGACTTTGAACCCCAGAGGTTGCTCCAGATACACCTCTTCCTTTATCGCACCATGTAGAAATGTAGTCTTCACATCCATCTAATGAAGATTCTATCCTTGCATAGTAGCAAGGGCTATGATAGATCGGATGGTGTTATATCGGGCCACAGGTGAAAATATGTCATCATAGTCTACGCCTTCATTTTGAGAGAAGCCACTAGAAACAAATCTTTCCTTGAACTTTTTAGCACTACCATCAGATCCATGCTTGATCTTATAGAGCCATTTTGTGGTGACAAATACTTTGTCCTCTGGTCTTGAAACCACATCCCAGATATCATTCTTCATAATGGACTCATATTATTCGTGCATAGAATCCTTTCAGACTTGATGCTTTATGGCTTCCTCAAAATATCCATGCTCAGATTATACGATTGTACTCATGGCTGCTAGATACCCTTGGTATCTATTTGGATTCTTCCTTTCACGGAATTTCCCCCTTGGGGAAATATGATTCTCAACATCCTCGAGAGTGTCCTTGATCCATGATGGTATTTTCCTCATTGAAGGAGGTGGATCAATAGGGTCCATTGGTCCTTCAACATCAGGCATCATCTCATCCTTTGGTTCTTCTTGATTACCAAGCCTTGCTTCATGATATTCCTCAGAACTTGGAAGATGATTACTTTCCTCAGGGAATCATCTTCATCAAAGGTAACATCATGGTATATCTCCATTTCCCTTTGACCAGGCACATAGAATCTATAATCCTTCGAATTTTTGTTATAGCCCACAAACATTCCCTTCTTTCTAGAAGCATCCAACTTGCTCCTCTTCTCCTTCGGTACATGAAAATGAACAGGACATCCAAAAATCTAAAATGTGGGACATCAGGTTTCTTACCAGAGAAAACCTCTTCGGGAGTTTTAGAGTCTATAGCGGAATGTGGGCATCGGTTTTGTATGTACATAGCAGTGTTCGCAGCTTCTCCCAACAGAAACTTTGGAAGACCTTGGTCACATAGCATGGCATGGGAAGCTTCCACAATGATACTATTATTTCTTTTAGCAACACCATTCTTCTTAGGAGTATAGATAGCTGTGGTATCCCTCTTGATTCCAGCTTCTCTACAAAAGTTCTTGAACTCGTTCATCTCATATTTAGTGCCATTATCGGTCCTCAATATCTTGATCTTCTTCCCTGTTAGATTTTCCACCAAGGCTTTGAAAGGTACGGAACCACATGAAAGACTCATCCTTCATGTTCAAGAAGTATAACCAAGTTTTGCGAGAGAAGTCATATATAAACATTATATAATAAGAACATCCTCCCAAGGATGTCACAGACAACATACCATATAGATCAGAATGAATTAATTGCAAGACATCAGATGTCTTTGTGACACTTGAGGGGAAAGGTCCCCTTGTATGCTTTCCTTCGGCACAGCCCTAACATACACCTTCATGTTCATTTGTGAACTCGAGCATCCTTGTCACAACCTTCCTTTCTTTGAGAAGGCCTTTGTAGTGAAGGTTTCCAAACCTTTGGTGCCATAGTTCAATCTATTGGATAGTATCACATGTCATCACTCCGAGTGGAATTCCTCCAACCTAGTAGAGTGTATCAACTCTAAACCCAATCATGATAGCTTCCTTGAAACTCTTCTTCTAGATACACACCGTCCCGTAAATGAATGCCACATTGAAACCTTTGTCTTCCATGGTTGAAATAGACACAAGTTTCTTCTTCAAATTAGGTACATATAGTACATCTTGTAAGCGGAGGAATTGATCTTGAGACAAGTGGAGGGTGATAGTCCCTGTCCCTTTCATGGGATATGTGGCGTTATCTCCAAGGATAATTTTTATATTAACATCTATCTCAACCATGTCTGAAAGTGCTTCCTTGAACCCAGTGATGTGCCTTGAGGCACCACTGTCTATTAACCAGACATCCATAGTGTCAGCTGGAGATGCAGCAGAGAGGGAAGATCCAAGAATGAATTCATTTATTTTATCAACAAAATTTGATTCCTCATACCTGGAATTTCTCTACCTTTTGAAAGGTTTCCCATTTTCACCAGAGGAATCCTTCCTCTTCCCTTTGAACCTATTTTTCCTTTGATTTCCATTCCTCTGGTTGTTGTTGTTGTCATCATCATTAGGAGAATCCTTCTTGAAAGGGCATTCTCTAGCATAGTGGCCAGGCTTGTGACAAGTGTAACATTTACCTTTCTTCCCTTGGGCCCTTGTTCTTCCTTTGTTCCTCAGACCACCAAAGTTCTTCTTCTTAGCACAAGTAGTGAAGGCAACATTTCCTTCATTTTCATATTCCTTCATCCTTGTCTCTTCTTTTATGCATCTCGATAGTACTTCGTCAAAATTAGGTATCACACTATTATTGAGAATGGTAGTATTGAATGCATGCCATTCAGATGAGAGACCTCCAATTATGGTGAGAACCAACTCTTGATTAGCTATTGTCTCCACAATAGCCAGAATATTATTCATGATTTCGGTCAGCTTCAGAAAATATGATTGGACAGATTCATCCTGACCTTTCTTCATATTCTTCAGTTGGTTCTTAAATAATAGGACTTGATTCACATTGTTTTCCTTGAACATGTTTACCAAATTATCATACATATCCTTCGATGTGTGTAGCTCAGACATGTAGGCTACCAGACTCTTGTGAATTGAATCTCGGATCATCAGCTCTGCTTTGATTTCCCCCCTCTTATATTTTGATTTGGTGGCAGCAGGTGCAGTGGATGGAGACTCTTGGATTTTACCCCTCACATAGTCCATGACATCATGGTCTTCCAACATAATATACAATTTCATCTTCCAGGCATGGAAGTCTTCCTTCCCAGTCAATTTTTCATCAGCTTTAAAGCCATTGTAGTTTGAGGTACCCATGCTCTTCTTCGGTGATTGCTACAGACTTGGGCTTTGTCTCCACCTCAGCTCTTATACCATGTAAATTTTTGTAGTTTTTATATGCTTGATGCAACTTTAATTTTTATCCCTAATATCATCAATCACAAAAACAAGAAAGTAAAATTTTGATAGAACATACCAGTAGATCGACAGAAGAAAAGCCAGAAATATATATGTGTGCTGGTGCATTACGACGGTCAAAAGGATGCTTCAACTATCAAAGTCTCAATACGGTCAGCCAACAGTGTCACACAACCCTCTAGGACAGCAACATCAGTCAACCCAAAAGTCAATGATCAACCTCGATTTTTGTGGAAAAAAATGCGGACTGCAGAAATCAGAATTTTGACCAAAGTTGGGTTCAATTTGACCATGCGTTGACCAAAGTCAACGTTGGTCAACTTTGCGCTGAAACCCTAGGTCAAAAACAGAAATTTCTCCTTGCTGCAGTTTCCCACATGTGGATGAAGAAGAGCCTCCAAGTGATCGAACCAATCAATTGATGAGATAGAATGTGTGAGGATGGATGAGTGAAAATAACCTCCAACTTTGACCTATTTATATCCATCAATGAGGGTGTGTGACACAACTTCTGGGGCTTCAAGCCTACATTTCATTCTAGGCCGACCTGCACATATTTTGAATAAATTCAAAATAAATGTTCTACTCATCGGATCAAGATGATATTTAGATCAATCTTGCACCTCTCTGAAATAGGAATCTAATAAAAATATTGGCATCTACATCTGAGCATGACAACATGGAGTTTGGACCTAGTTCTCCAACAACACACCAAGTGACTATATTGACAACTTATGACATCATGTTCATAGTCTTGAAAGTAAACAATATTCTGACTTTCATGAGTTTGTTGGAAAAAATAACCTTTGAGTATAATAGACCCTCTCTCATATATAAACCCGTTATCATGATATTCTTCCAATAATTTCATCTTTTGTTCAGTGCAACGCATCAAATAATACTTGACATTTTCTACGTTGTTAGCAGGTGCAACTACAAGAAAAAAATCTTCTGCACAATAAAACAAGTACATAAATTTAGATCATAATTAACATGAAAAATTAACTTTAAAATTAACATGTGTACTTGATTTTATTATCTATTTGTAGATCTCTATCATTTGAAAGCAATTGAAATGTTACCTTCTCTAACAAGATCAAAAACTCAATCACCTTCAGATGATATTATAGTCTCCTCTAATTGCATCTCTTTAAAGTTTGCAACAAAAATTTTCCCCTTTGTATTTAGTTTTGTATGTTTCCAATATTTTACATACATATTGTTTTCACAAACATCATTGGATTTTGTGTCGTCTATGCAAACATGACAAAAACAAGAATATTTTCTTTTATCAAATGCAAACACATTTTGGTACTCCTTTGTTTTAATTGAATGCAATTTTTTAGTCTATTTTATTGTTTCAACTTCATTTCCAATCGATCTATCTACATCTTGGACCTCAATATGCAAAAAAAAACTATATGGAAAATTCAAACAAGAATATAAATATGTTATAATTTAAAATACAATTTATATATGATCAAAGATAACCATTGTAATAAATAATGTTTAAAATTAGATCATGTATATTGAAGTTATATATATATATATATATAGATATATATATAGATGCAAGTTCATTTGTATATATGTATCTTCATACTTTCCTTGATCGGTTAGTCTCATGGCTTAGTGTCACGATGAACCATTGAAAAACTTGTTCAACTGAGACAAGTTGGTTTATAGAGTGGTCCATTTGATATCTTCAAAGTGTTCATTTTATACATGCCCCTGCACTATCATGTTCTCATTTTCCATGACCAGTCTCAAAGAAATTCCAACAATGTTTAATGCAGGTTTTCATATGAAGACGACACAACCAAAAGAATGATTGTGAATATTTGAATTGACACACGCATCCATCTGACCATATCCAATGTTAATTGAATTTTATTCCACGACCTTTCAATGATTCATAAATCTTATCAAAATAATGTTGTACAAAATGTGTATCATGTGTATGATCATCGCTGATATAAAAGTGACATTCTTTAATAACAGGTTTATTTTCACTGGTGCTTTCTATATGATCAACATTTTGTCAGATGTCATTTAAATCCAGACCTACTTTTACATACTCAGAGGAAACTCTCAATGAAGGCACGAAGGTCAGCTTTTAGATCAGGTCAGAGGTCATTTAACTCCAGGTCTGCTTTAGCATATTCCAAGGGAAAACAGAGATAAGATTTAACACAGAGCTAGACCTAAGATCAGAGAAGGGCCTTTAACCTTCAATGCTTTGACACTAGATCAAGGTCTCTTGAAAGGCCAATCTGTTGGACAAGGACCCTTGGTGGACAGGGCTTACACTAAATCCCGGGCATCCCAATTCTTCCAGCTTAAACCCAACAAGAACAACTAAGAAACGATTCATTAATTCATAATCGGCTAGCAGTAAATATTTGCTACTACACTGGTTAAATTAACTCGAATCATAGCTTAGATCACACATTTAGTTGAAAACATCAAAGGTAATGAGAGCAGAGTCATTAGGGTACCATGCATGGGTATATCCTAAGCCAAATTTCTGATGCTTACCAGAGAGCAAATGGGCAGTATGATTAAATGAAATGAGACAATGCAATAAGAGAAACATCACCCGTAACATAGACCAGGATCCCGTGAAATTTCTTGATTAATTGGATGTGCAAAACCAGTCACATACATCGAGCTCAATAGTTGATACAATCCAGACTTTCTCCTCCCATCCTAACATTAAATACTACTCTGCTACTCCCGCCACGACTGTTCTAATAGTCGAATGAAAAACCCTCTAACAGCAACTACAACAACAACAACCCTTTACAGTATGTTCTTCGGGTTTATTATATGAGAATGAATAATAGCAGCAGTAGATGTGAATTTAATGGATTCATTAAGACAAAGTGGAGGAAGCGTCCACGCCCACTCTTCTTAATAGCTTTGCACTGTACTCTGCAGTCTGGTTCGGAGTCTCTGTCAGGTCGATACTTGACCTCTGATGTTTCTTTGGAGTCCTTTCTGGTTGTAAGGCACTCTGTTCTGTCTTCTAAAGCAAGTAAGGTGACTGAAGGTCTTATGGGTTTCCATGCTCTCGTTACTGTTGTCCTGACAGTCTTTGGAATTTTTCTATCAATAAAATGGCCTTTCAGAGCTCGAGGAGACATGGAAACTTATGTAGGAAGGCGTACTCTCTAAGAAAATGTAATGTTGTCATGAAAGCAGATATGGCTTGTTTCATGTGCTCTTTTAATCTTCAAACCGCGCCTTAATTCTTTGATCACGGGATTAAAGAATCAAATATTCAATTACGGGCTTTAACACCCTTTAATCCGTGCTGCTGATATATTGGCCACTACTGTAATGGCCTCTCTGTGTTTCCGAATCACAGTAATTGTGATTATGGAAAACAGAGTGAAGTTCCCACTATGTGAACCCTGCACAATAAAATAAACCAATTATAAAATCTAGGGGGTGGCGGAAGCAATGTTGTAGAGGCCATGGAGGAATGGTGGCGCAACTGCGGTAACAGTGGCTGTAGGGAAAACAGGAAAAAATGCAGTGTAATGGAGGTTTGGTGGAGGAATGAATGTGGATCGTCAGATCAAATGTGGGAATGATAATCAATGGCCAAGATCGACAAATGGGGGCGTTAATACAAAATAATACGGAGAAATGATGTTTGGTGTAAAACAAGAGTTTTAAGGTTTCGAGAAAATACACGGAAAATAAATCAAATGAATGAAGTTCGGCCTTTAATGGTGGGACCCAGCTAAGCGGAGGGCGATTTGACACAAACCGTCAGATCTCAGGAGGAGATCGATGGCTAGGATGACGTGACGAAGTTCCATGGTCGCGCGATGGGGAAAATTGAATGGAATGTGAAATGAGATATGGGCCATTGATCTGGCTTGGATGGAAAGCTATGATAAAATATGGGGGTTGCGGGGACAAAGGAGGAAAAGTGGTTTCGGGAGGAAAACCACTATTTTTGCGTGGATAAATGGGAGGGAGGTGGTTTTCACTTTTTGAACGCGATATGGGTCCCCAGCTGACACGTGGCATTCTGAAACCACCCATATCACGTAAATTTTAGACGTTAAACTTCAGACGCGAAACCTACGCGATATTGTTGTGGGTCGTTGGATCTGGGCCTGCAAGATCTGATGGTGTTGGAGAAGCGAGATATGAGAAAGTGCACGGACAATTAAGGTGGGATCAAGCAGATGATGGTTTAGTTGTGGACCGTCCGATTGGTGCAATGGACAGCTAGGATCTGGAGAGAGAAACACCAGAGGATATGGTTAGTGGGCGGGAGGAATACAGGTCATTGGATCTGACGGGATCTAACGGCGGAGATCCAATCGGAAGGGGAGATAGGCGGGGCGACGAGCGGAGAATGATGAAATATGGACCGTTAGATCCCAAGAGATCAACGGCTAGGATTCAATCGGGGCTTTGCGAATTGGGAGGAGTCAAATGCAATGTGAACGATGCGATTGAGCGACTGTTGTCCGATCTGGGGACAAATAGATGGCTCACATGTAAGTGGAGGGTGAAAGGGGAGAAACGATGGGTGCGATGCGATTAACACCGAGCCGTTGGATCTATATAGATCGACGGTTCAGACCGCATCAGGGCCGATAGAACCATATATCAATCGCATCGGAAAATAACGAAACAGAGGGAATGACATATTGAAAGTCCCGATTGCGATAAGTGCCTGGGGCTTAAGCACTTGGTCCTAGGCGTGGACATATGGGGAAGTGGTTAAGGGGCTAGCCAAAGGGGGCTAAGCCTGTGTATATAATAAAATGGGTTTTTTTGCCAAAAAGAGGGCTTTTTAAGGCTAAAAAGGATTTTCGGTAGAGGGAATAAGGGGTTTTCAAACAAAATAAGGGGTATTATAAGGTTTTAAAGGGGATTTAGGGTGATTTATGGGGTTAATGAGGAAAATAGAGAGGGGAAAAGGGATGAAAATAGAGGCTTAATGGGGGTGAAAAAAAGGGAAAAATGGAGGCCTTTTGAGCAGAATTCCTTCATGGATAGAGAGGTTCTTTAATCTAGAAACAACAGTGAGGATTTATCAAAGCACAAAGGCACAAGGAGGCTTCAAGGATGATGTGTTTTCAGAGGGAATGCATTCCTTGAAGGCTCAAAAAACATTTTAGTCCCCTGTTTGCTTGTCAAAAAATTCATAGGGGGCTAACAATGGCTCCACATGGGGACGACTTCTTCTTGAAGGATTCAAGAATTCAGAGGAATATATTTGGTGTAGGCTAGATGCCTGGTACTGGACACATATTTTTCTTTGATGGATAAGCTGTCACAAATCATGAAGACATCATATCAGCAGAAAATATTCTCCCAAACTCGACCTACCCACACTATATCCTAACATTTTTCCTCTGGGTGCATTTGGACTTGCAGATCCTTTACATCATCGATTTTTTATAGACAGGAAAAATAAACCTATTCTACTGCTACCCTTATTTCTCCATGAGACCAGATTAAACTGTTGGCCTCATATTTTCTCTACCTATACTACTATCTGCTAAGATTAGACTGTCTAGCGTATTTCTTTTCTATATTCTAAGACAGAAATTGAAGAACATTCAAGCCAGGATTAGACTTCCTGGCTAGCTGTGGACCATGGCACAAAAAAAAAATTTCTCATGGAATGACACCTTGCAGAAATTAAAAACAATTGACTATCTTCTCACAGGCTAAGCTTATTAAAAATTCCTACCTACCCTACTTTAACTGGAATATTTACAGGTCTAGCTTACAAACATTGTCTTCTAATGCAACCAATCCATCAAGTGATCCCATGACTGATCCGTCTTGCTCATCTCCTTGAGCAAGCAGGATAGGCAGGGCCACTCCCATTCTCTTTATTCCTCAACAACAGCTTTAAAAAAATTTCTAGTTTCTTGCAACAGGCTGCTCAAAAAGACCTTTGATCCTTCTTCAAATGTTTGCAGGGAATAAACATAAGGATCATGAAATGATACCTAGTTATGGATATTTTGCAGGTAGACTTCAACCAGGATTTCTTCTTCTATCACTGGATCAAGGACAAGACTCTCTTGAGAAAGAGAATCTCCTTCATCTTCTTCATCTTCTGAACTGGAGGACTCATCATATTTTGTAGTTGTGTTCTCTTGGAGCTCTGATGAATTCTGCTCTGCTGGGCTGAGCTCCGTGAAAAGGTCCATGTATTTCTGAGCAGGGGTGTGGTCCATTTCCTCTTCTCTTTCGAGAAAAAACTCTTTGTTTTCATCCTGCTCAGAAATCTCTTCTTTTCTCTCTTCCTCATCCTCTGAAAAGGAAGGCAGTAGACTTCCAAAATTGTCACTGATGCTCTGAGGTAAAGCGGGATGAATATTCAAAGAATATTCATCTGCTAATATACTTTCATAACTTTCCCCATCAGTTTCATAGATAGCCTGCGTGGTCTCTGGATCTGCATAATCAAACTCATCCGATGGATGAGCAAGGATGTTTATTCTGTAAAAGACTTCAGAGGTGGACTGTGTGTTTGATATTTGGTCCATCTCTTCTTCTTTCGATGAAATAATTTCTTTTTTAACATATACAGAATAACAATAGTCCTCTGCTTCCTTTACGAATTGATCTGGAGGCTGGATATCTTCTTGAGCCTCATCTTGATAATTTTCCAGAGCAAGAGAAAACTCCAGACCCAGATCTTCATACATGTCTTGCTCATCATCTAGGTCTGGAGTTGGCCCTTGCTTTGGAAAATGCATGGGCTATTCTAAATAATCATCATTGCATTCAGATTAGCCATATACATTTCCAGCACTTCACCAAACGTGTTTTCTATTCCATTTAATTTGTCTGCCAAAGCATCTAGCTTTGCGTCTCTGGCCATGTCTGGATCCATGTTTCTGAAAATAAGGTCACCACATCTTCTCTACCAGTTCAGAGTCTTCTACCAGTGGAGTCATTAGGTCCTTTATGAATTATGGGGTGTGCAGTTGCGAGGTGGATGAATATGACGTTGGAAACAGGGTGTTGTCCACCATCAGCAATGAAATACCAATCTAAGGCATTGGTCTGAGTTGTTCCCCAGTGGAGTTTTCATTATGTTGGGGTTCCAGTGTTTTTCCCAGATTGTCAAGACAAGAAGACTGGACAACATCACAACCACTTTGGGGCCCTAGGATCTCGCCCTCCTGGTCCCGGAGAGGGATCTCTCAAATAAAACAAAGAATGATGTGTCTTTGAAAGCTCAATGAGATGTTAGGCTAGGTATGAAGCACAAAGGTGATTTTATATGATTTGGTTGGTTTTTAGGTTGGTCAGAGATCATTAACTGAGAAGGTTATGGGAGGAAAGGAAACGAAGCAGCAGGATGTTTCGGTGAAGGGGATAGGTTAGGAATGTGCCATTCATTGGGCTATGGAGTCATGAAAGGGAATTAGTTGCGAACAATTAGCTGAGGCTTTCATAGGGAAAGTCATCTATACTATAGGATATTTTAGATAGATGGTGGAATGGAAACCTTAAGCAAAGAAAATGAAAGAAGGAGAGAAAACCCGATTTCTGTCTGGAGATCAAGTCAGATGTAATTTAAATCCAAACCTGCTTTGACATACTCAGAGGTAACTCTCAATGAAGGCATGAAGGTCAGCTTTTAGATCAGGTCAGAGGTCATTTAACTCCACGCCTACTTCATCATATTCCAAGGGAAAACAGAGATAAGATTTAACACAGAGCTAGGCCTAAGATCAACTAGGGCCTTTAACCTTCAATTCTTTGACACTAGCTCAAGGGATCTTGAAAGGCCAATCTGCTGGACAAGGACCCTCGGTGGACAAGGCTTACACTAAATCTTGGGCATCCCAATTCTTCCAGCTTAAACCCAACAAGAGCAAATAAGAAACGATTCATTAATTCATACATCAGCTAGCAGTAAATATTTGCTAATACACTAGTTAAATTAACTCGAATCGGAGCTTAGATCACACATTTAGTTGAAAACATCAAAGGTAAGGAGAGCAGAAGCATTAGGGTACCATGCATGGGTATATCCTAAGCCAAATTTCTGATGCTTACCAGAGAGAAAATGGACAGTATGATTTAATGAAATGAGACAATGCAATAAGAGAAACATCACCCGTAATATAGACCAGGATCCTGTGAAATTGCTTGATAAATTTGATGTGCAAAACCAGTCACATACGTCGAGCTCAATCCATACTTTCTCATCTCATCCTAACATTACATAATACTCTGCTACTCCCCCCACGACTGTTCTAACAGTCGAATGAAAAACCCTCTAACAGCAACTACAACAACAACAACCCTTTACAATATGTTCTTCGGGTTTCTTATAGGAGAATGAATAATAGCAGGAGTAGATGTGAATTTAATGGATTCATTAAGACAGAATAGAGGAAGCGTCCATGCCCACTTTTCTTAATAGCTCTGTGCTATACTCATTAGTCTGGTTCAGAGTCTCTGTCAAGTCGATACTTGACCTTTGATGTTTCTTTGGAGTCCTTTCTGGCTGTAAGGCACTCTGCTCTGTCTTCTAAAGAAAGTAAGGTGACTGAAGGTCTTCTGGGTTTCCATGCTCCCATTACTGCTGCCCTGACAGTCTTTGGAATTTTTCTGTCAGTGAAATGGCCTTCCAGAGCTCGAGGAGACATGGAGACTTCTGTAGGAAGGCATACTCTCTAAGAAAATGTACTGCTGTCATGAAAGCAGATATGGCTTATTTCATGTGCTCTTTTAATTTTCAAAATGTGCCTCAATTATTTGATCACGGGATTAAAGCATCAAATATTCAATTACAGGCTTTAACACCCTTTAATCCCTGCTGCTGATATATTGGCCACTACTATAATGGCCTCTCTGTGTTTCCGAATCACAGTGACTGTGATTATGGAAACAGAGTGAAATTCCCACTCTGTGAACCCTACACAATAAAATAAACCAATTATAAAATCCAGGGGGTGGCGGAAGCAATGCTGTAGAGGCCGTGGAGGAATGGTGGCGCAACTGCGGTAACAATGGCTGTAGGGAAAACAGGTGAAAAAATGCAGTGTAATGGAGGTTTGGTGGACGAATGCATGTGGATCATCAGATAAAATGTGGGAATGATAATCAACGGCCAGGATCGACGAATGGGGACGTTAATACAAAATAGGATGGAGAAATGATGTTTGGTGTAAAACCAGAGTTTTAAGGTTTTGGGCAAATACACGGGAAATAGATCAAATGAATGAAGTCAGGCCCTTAATGGTGGGACTTGGCTAAGGTGGAGGGCGATTTGACATGGACCATCAAATCTCAGGAGGAGATCGATAGCTGGGATGACATGATGAAGTTCCATGGTCGCGCAATGGGAAAACTTGAATGGAATGCGAAATGAGATATGGGCCGTTGATCTGGCTGGGATGGACGGCTATGATCAAATATGGGGGTTGTGGGGACAAAGGAGGAAAAGTGGTTTTGGGAGGAAAACCACTATTTTCACGCGGAGAAATGGGAGGGAGGTGGTTTTCACTTTTTGAACGCGATATGGGTCCCCAGCTGACACGTGGCATTCTGAAACCGTCTATATCGCGTAAATTTTAGACATTAAACTTCGGACGCTAAACCCGCATGATATTGTTGTGGGCCGTTGGATCTGGGCCCGCAAGATCTGACAGTGTTGGAGGAGCATGATACGAGAAAGTGCACAGAAAATTAAGGTGGGATCAAGCAGACGGCAGTTTAGTTGTGGACAGTTCGATCGGTACAATGGACGACTAAGATCTGGAGAGAGAAACACCGGAGGATATGGTTAGTGGGTGGGAGGAATACAGGCCGTTGGATCTGACGAGATCTAACGGTGGAGATCCAATCGGAAGGGGATACAGGTAGGGCGACAAGCGGAGAATGATGAAATCTGGACCATTGGATCCCGAGAGATCAACGGCTAGGATTCAATTGGGGCTTTGCGAATCGGGAGGAGTCAAATGCAATGTGAATGGTGCGATTGAGCGACTGTCGTCCGATCTGGGGACATATCGACGGCTCACATCTAATCGGAGGGTGAAAGGGGATAAATTATGGTCATAATGCGATTAACGCCTGGCCGTTGGATCTGTATAGATCAATGGTTCCGATCGCATCGGGGCCGATAGAACCATATATCAATCGCATCGGAAAATATCAAAACAAAGGGAATGTAGATATTGAAAGTCCCGATTGTGATAAGCACCCGGGGCTTAAGTTCTTGGTCCTGGGTGCGGGCATATGGGGAAGTGGTTAAGGGGCTGGCCGAAGGGCTAAAACTGTGTATATAATAAAATGGGTTTTTTAGCGAAGAAGAGGGCTTTTTAAGGCTAAAAAGGGTTTTCAGTAGAGGGAATAAGGGGTTTTCAAACCAAATAAGGGGTATTATAAGGTTTTAAAGGGGATTTAGGGTGATTTAGGGGGTTAATGAGGAAAATAGAGAGGGGAAAAGGGATGAAAATAGAGGCTTAATGGGGGTGAAATAAAGGGAAAAATGGAGGCCTTTTGAGCAGAATTCCTTCATGGACATAGAGGTTTTTTAATCTGGAAACAATAGTAAGGATTTATCAAAGGACAAGGGCACAAGGAGGCTTCAAGGATGATGTTTTTTCAGAGGGAATGCATTCCTTGAAGCCTCAAAAAACATTTTAGCCCCCTGTTTTCTTATCAAAAAAATCAAAGGGGGCTAACAGTGGCCCCACATGGGGATGGCTTCTTCTTGAAGGAGTCAAGAATTCAGAGGATGATCTTTGGTGTAGGCCAGATGCCTGGTACTGGACACATATTTTTCTTTGCTGGATCAGCTGCCACAAATCATGAAGACATCATATCAGCAGAAAATATTCTCCCAAACTTGACCTACCCACACTATATCCTAACATTTTTCTTCTGGGTGCATTTGGACTTGCAGATCCTTTACATCATCAATTTTCTACAAACAGGAAAAATAAACCTATTCTACTGCTACCCTTATTTCTCCATGAGACCAGATTAGACTGTTGGCCTCAGAGTTTCTCTACCTATACTACTGTCTGCTAGGATTAGACTGTCCAGTAGATTTCTTTTCTATATTATAAGACAGAAATTGAAGAATAGTCAAGCCAGGATTAGGTTGTCTGGCTAGCTGTGGACCATGGCACAAAAACAAAATTTCTCATGGACTAACACCTTGCATAAATTAAAAACAACTGACTATCTGCTCACAGGCTGAGCTTATTAAAACTTCCTACCTACCCTACTCTAACTAGAATATTTACAGGTCTAGCTTACAAACATTGTCTTCTAATGCAACCAATCCATCAAGTGATCCCATGACTGGTCTGTCTTGCTCATCTCCTTGAGCAGGCTGGATAGGCAGGGCCACTCCCATTCTCTTTTTTCCTCAACAACAGCTTTAAAAAAATTTCTGGTTGCTTGCAACAGGCTGCTCAAAAAGACCTTGTATCCTTCTTCAAATGTTTGCAGGGAATAAACATAAGGATCATGAAATGATACCTGGTTATGGATATTTGTCAGGTAGGCTTCAACCAGGATTTCTTCTTCTATCACTGGATATGGTACAATACTCTCTTGAGAAAGAGAATCTCCTTCATATTCTTCATCTTCTGAACTGGAGGAATCATCATATTTTGCAGCTGTGTTCTCTTGGAGCTCTGATGAATTCTGCTCTACCGGGATGAGCTCCGTGAAAAGTTCCATGTATTTTTGAGCAGGGGTGTGGTCCATTGCCTCTTCTCTTTCGAGAAAAATCTCTTTTTTTTCATCCTACTCATAAATCTCTTCTTTTCTCTCTTCCTCATCCTTTGAAAAGGAAGGCTGCAGACTTCCAAAAATGTCACTGATGCTCTGAGGTAAAGCAGGATGAAGATTCAAAGAATCTTCATCTGCTAATATACTTTTGTAACTTTCCCCATCAGTGTCATATATAGCCTGCGTGGTCTCTGGATCTGCATAATCAAACTCATCCGATGGATGAGCAAGGATGTTTATTCTGTAAAATACTTCAGAGGTGGACTGCGTGTTTGATATTTGGTCCATCTCTTCCTCTGTCGATGGAAGAATTTCTTTTTTAAGATAGATAGAAGAACAGCAGTCCTCTGCTTCCTTTACGGATTGATCTGGAGGCTAGATATCTTCTTGAGCCTCATCTTGAGAATTTTCCAGAGCAAGAGTAAACTCCAGACCCGGATCGTCATACATGTCTTGCTCATCGTCTAGGTCTGGAGTTGGCCCTTGCCCTGGAAAATGCATGGGCTATTCTAAATAATCGTCATTTTCATTCAGATTAGCCATATACATTTCTAGCACTTCACCAAACATGTTTGCTATTCCATTTAATTTGTCTGCCAAAGCGTCTAGCTTTGCGTCTCTGGCCATGTCTGGATCCATGTTTCTGCAAAGAAGGTCACCGCTTCTTCTCTACTAGTTTAGAGTCTTCTACCAGTGGAGTCATTAGGTCCTTTAGGAATTATGGGGTGTGGAGTCACCCAGTGGATGAATATGACTTTGGAAACAGGGTGTTTTCCACCATCAGAAATGAAATACCAATCTAAGGCATTGGTACGAGTTTCTCCCCAGTGGAGTCGCCATTATGTTGGGATTCCAGTGTTTTGGCTAGATTGGCAAGACCAGAAAACCGGACAACATCACAACCACTTTGGGGCCCTAGGATCTAGCCCTCCTGGACCCGGAGAGGGATCTCTCCAATAAAACAAAGAATGATGTGGCTTTGAAAGCTAAAAATGAGGTATTAGGCTAGGTATGAAGCACAAAGGGGGTTTTAGATGATTTGGTTGGTTGTTGGGTTGGTCAGAGATCATTAACTGAGAAGGTTATGGGAGGAAAGGAAACCAAGCAGTAGGATGTTTCGGCGAAGGGGATAGGTTAGGAATGTGCCATCCATTGGGCTATGGAGTCATGAAAGGGAATTACTTGTGAACATTTAGTTGAGGATTTCATAGGGAAAGTCATCTATACTATAGGATATTTTAGATAGATGGTGGAATGGAAACCTTAAGGAAAGAAAATTAAAGAAGGAGAGAAAACCCGATTTCTATCTGGAGATCAAGTCAGATTTCATTTAAATCTAGACCTGCTTTGACATACTCAAAGGCAACTCTCAATGAAGGCACAAAGGTCAGCTTTTAGATCAGGTCGGAGGTCATTTAACTCCAGGCCTGCTTCAGCATATTCCAAGGGAAGACAGAGATAAGATTTAACACAGAGCTAGGCCTAAGATCAGAGAAGGACCTTTAATCTTCAATGCTTTGACACTAGCTCAAGGGATATTGAAAGGCCAATCTGTTGGAAAAGGACCCTCGGTGGACATGGCTTACACTAAATCCCAGGCATCCTAATTCTTCCAACTTAAACCCAACAAGAACAACTAAGAAACGATTCATTAATTCATACATCGGCTACCAGTAAATATTTGCTACTACACTGGTTAAATTAACTCGAATCGGAGCTTAGATCACACATTTATTTGAAAACATCAAACGTAAGGAGAGAAGAAGCATTAGGGTACCATGCATGGGTATATCCTAAGCCAGATTTCTGATGCTTACCAAAGAGAAAATGGATAGTATGATTAAATGAAATGAGACAATGCAATAAGAGAAACATCACTCATAATATAGACCAAGATCCTGTGAAATTGCTTGATTAATTTGATGTGCAAAACCAGTCACATACGTCGATCTCAATAGCTAATACAATCTAGACTTTCTCCTCCAATCCTAACATTACATACTACTGTGCTAATCCCCCGTGACTGTTCTAACAGTGGAATGCAAAACCCTCTAACAACAACTACAACAACAACAACCCGTTACAATATGTTCTTCGGGTTTCTTATAGGAGAATGAATAATAGCAGGAGTAGATGTGAATTTAATGGATTCATTAAGACAGAGTGGAGGAAGTGTCCACACCCACTCTGCTTAATAGCTCTGCGCTGTACTCTGTAGTCTGGTTCGGAGTCTTTGTCAGGTTGATACTTGACCTCTGATGTTTCTTTGGAGTCCTTTCTGGCTGTAAGGCACTCTGTTCTATCTTCTAAAGCAAGTAAGGTGACTGAAGGTCTTCTGGGTTTCCATGCTCCCATTACTACTGCCCTGACAGTCTTTGGAAGTTTTCTGTCAGTGAAATGGCCTTTCAAAGCTCGAGGAGACATGGAGACTTCTGTAGGAAGGCGTACTCTCTAAGAAAATGTACTACTGTCATGAAAGCAGATATGGCTTGTTTCATGTGCTCTTTTAATCTTCAAACTGTGCCTTAATTCTTTGATCATGAGATTAAAGCATCAAATATTCAATTACGGGCTTTAACACCCTTTAATCCCTACTGCTAATATATTGGCCACTACTATAATGGCCTCTCTGTGTTTCTGAATCACAGTGACTGTGATTATGGAAAACAGAGTGAAATTCCCCCTCTGTGAATCCTACACAATAAAATAAACCAATTATAAAATCCAAGGGGTGGCAGAAGCAATGTTGTAGAGGCCATGGAGGAGTGGTGGCGCAACTGCGGTAACAGTGGCTGTAAGGAAAACAGGTGAAAAAATGCAGTGTAATGAAGGTTTGGTGGAGGAATGCACGTTGATCGTCAGATCAAATGTGGTAATGATAATCAATAGCCAGGATCGATGAATGGGGACGTTAATACGATATAAGATGGAGAAATGATGATTGGTGTAAAACGAGAGTTTTAAGGTTTCGGGCATATACACGGGAAATAGATCAAATGAATGAAGTCGGGCCTTTAATGGTGGGACCTAGCTAAGGCGGAGGGTGATTTGACACGTATCATCAGATCTCAGGAGGAGATCGACAGTTGGGATGATGTGACGAAGTTCCATGGTCGCGCAATGGGAAAACTTGAATGGAATGTGAGATGAGATATGGGTCGTTGATCTGGCTTGTATGGACGGCTATGATCAAATATGGGGGTTGCGGGGATAAAGGAGGAAAAGTGGTTTCGGGAGGAAAACCACTGTTTTCGCGTGGAGAAATGGGAGGGAGGTGGTTTTCACTTTTTGAACACGATATGGGTCCCCGGCTGACACGTGGCATTCTGAAACTGCCCATATCGCGTAAATTTTAGACGTAAAACTTCAGACGTGAAACCCGCGCGATATTGCCATGGGCCGTTGGATCTGGGCCCGTGAGATCTGACGGTGTTGGAGGAGTGCGATACGAGAAAGTGCACGGAAAATTAAGGTGGGATCAAGCGGACGGCGGTTTATTTGTGGACTGTTCGATCGATGCGATGGACGGCTAAGATTTGGAGAGAGAAACACCGGAGGATATGGTTAGTAGGCGGGAGGAATACAGGCCATTGGATCTGACGGGATCTAATGGCGGAGATCCAATCGGAAGGGGAGATAGGCAGGGCGACGAGCGGAGAATGATGAAATCTGGACCGTTGGATCCCGAGAGATCAACGGCTAGGATTCAATCAGGGCTTTGCGAATCGGGAGGAGTCAAATGCGATGTGAACGATGCGATTGAGCAACTGTCATCCGATTTGGGGACAGATCGATGGCTCACACATAATCGGAGGGTGAAAGGGGAGAAATTATGGGCGCGATGCGATTAAAGCTGGGTCATTAAATCTGTATAGATTGATGGTTCAGATCGCAACGGGGCCGATAGAACCATATATCAATCGCATCGGAAAATAACGAAATAGAGGGAATGCACATATTGAAAGTCCTGATTGCGATAAGCACCCAGGGCTTAAGCACTTGGTCCTGGGCGCGGGCATATGGGGAAGTGGTTAAGGGGCTAGCCAAAGGGGGCTAAGCCTGTGTATATAATAAAATGGGTTTTTTAGCCAAAAAGAGGGCTTTTTTAAGGCTAAAAAGGGTTTTCGGTAGAGGGAATAAGGGGTTTTCAAACAAAATAAGGGGTATTATAAGGTTTTAAAGGGGATTTAGGGTGATTTAGCGGGTTAATGAGGAGAATAGAGAGGGGAAAAGGGATGAAAACAGAGGCTTAATGGGGGTGAAATAAAGGGGAAAATGGAGGCCTTTTGAGCAGAATTCCTTCATAGACAGAGAGGTTTTTTAATCTGGAAACAGCAGTGAGGATTTATCAAAGGACAAGGGCACAAGGAGGCTTCAAGGATGATGTGTTTTCATAGGGAATGCATTCCTTGAAGGCTCAAAAAACATTTTAGCCCCCCGTTTTCTTGTCAAAAAATTCATAGGGGGCTAACAGTGGCTCCACATGGGGATGGCTTCTTCTTGAAGGAGTCAAGAATTCAGAGGATGATCTTTGGTGTAGGTCAGATGCCTGGTACTAGACACATATTTTTATTTTTTGGATCAGCTACCAAAAATCATGAAGACATCATATCAACAAAAAATATTCTCCCAAACTCGACCTACCCACACTATATCCTAACATTTTTCTTCTGGGTGCATTTGGACTTGCAGATCCTTTACATCATCGATTTTTTACAAACAGGAAAAATAAACCTATTCTACTGCTACCCTTATTTCTCCATGAGACCAGATTAGACTGCTGGCCTCATAGTCTCTCTACCTATACTACTATATGCTAGGATTAGATTTTCTAGCATATTTCTTTTCTATATTCTAAGACAAAAATTGAAGAAAAGTCAAGCCAGGATTAGACTGTCTGGCTAGCTGTGGACCATGGCACAAAAACAAAATTCTTCATGGACTGACACCTTGCAGAAATTAAAAACAACTGACTATCTTCTCATAGGCTGAGCTTATTAAAACTTCCTACCTACCCTACTCTAACTGGAATATTTACAGGTCTAGCTTGCAAACATTGTCTTCCAATGCAACTAATCCATCAAGTGATCCCATGACTGGTCTCTCTTGCTCATCTCCTTGAGCAGGTTGGATAGGCAGGGCCACTCCCATTCTCTTTGTTCCTCAACGACAGCTTTAAAAAAATTTCTGGTTGCTTGCAACAGGCTGCTCAAAAAGACCTTGTATCCTTCTTCAAATGTTTGCAGGGAATAAACATAAGGATCATGAAATGATACCTGGTTATGGATATTTGGCAGGTAGGCTTCAACCAAGATTTCTTCTTCTATCACTGGATCAAGGACAAGACTCTCTTGAGAAAGAGAATCTCCTTCATCTTCTTCATCTTCTGAACTGGAGGACTCATCATATTTTGCAGTTGTGTCCTCTTGGAGCTCTGATGAATTCTACTCTTCCGGGTTGAGCTCCATGTAAAGGTCCATGTATTTTTGAGCAGGGGTTTGGTCCATTGCCTCTTCTCTTTCGAGAAAAATCTCTTTGTTTTCATCCTTCTCGGAAATATCTTCTTTGCTCTCTTCCTCATCCTCTGAAAAGGAAGGCTGCAGACTTCCAAAACCGTCACTGATGCTCTGAGGTAAAGCAGGATGAAGATTCAAAGAATCTTCATCTGCTAATATACTTTCGTAACTTTCCCCATCAGTGTCATAGATAGCTTGTGTGGTCTCTAGATCTGCATAATCAAACTCATCTGATGGATGAGCAAGGATGTTTATTTTGTAAAAGACTTCAGAGGTGGACTACGTGTTTGATATTTGGTCCATCTCTTCTTCTGTCAACGGAAGAATTTCTTTTTTAAGACAGACAGAAGAACAACAGTCCTCTGCTTCCTTTAAAAATTGATCTGGAGGTTGGATATCTTCTTGAGTCTCATCTTGAGAATTTTCCAGAGCAAGAGCAAACTCCAGACCCGAATAGTCATACATGTCTTGCTCATCGTCTAGGTCTGGAGTTGGCCCTTGCTTTGGAAAATGCATGGGCTGTTCTAAATAATAGTCATTGCATTCAGATTAGCCATATACATTTCCAGCACTTCACCAAACATGTTTTCTATTCCATTTAATTTGTTTGCCAAAGCATCTAGCTTTGCGTCTCTGGCCATTTTTGGATCCATGTTTCTGCAAAGAAGGTCACCGCATCTTCTCTACTAGTTCAAAGTCTTCTACCAGTGGATTCATTAGGTCCTTTATGAATTATGTGGTGTGCAGTCGCCAGGTGGATGAATATGACTTTGGAAATAGGGTGTTGTCCACCATCAGTAATGAAATACCAATCTAAGGCATTGGTCTGAGTTGTTCCTCAGTGGATTCACCATTATGTTGGGGTTACAGTGTTTTGGCTAGATTGGCAAGACCAGAAGACCAGAGAACATCACAACCACTTTGGGGCCCTAGGATATGGCCCTCTTGGACCCGGAGAGTGATATCTCCAATAAAACAAAGAATGATGTGTCTTTGAAAGCTCAAAAAGAGGTATTAGGCTAGGTATGAAGCACAAAGGGGGTTTTAGATGATTTGGTTGGTTTTTAGGTTGGTTAGAGATCATTAGCTGAGAAGGTTATGGGAGGAAAGGAAACCAAGCAGCAGGATGTTTCGGTGAAGTGGATAGGTTAGGAATGTGCCATCCATTGGGCTATGGAGTCATGAAAGGGAATTACTTGCGAAAAATTAGCCGAGGCTTTCATAGGGCAAGTCATCTATACTATAGGATCTTTTAGATAGATGGTGGAATGGAAACCTTAAGGAAAGAAAACGAAAGAAGGAGAGAAAACCCGATTTCTATCTGGAGATCAAGTCAGATATCATTTAAATCCAGACCTACTTTGACATACTCAGAGGCAACTGTCAATGAAGGCATGAAGGTTAGATTTTAGATCAGGTCGGAGGTCATTTAACTCCAGGCTTGCTTCAACACATTCCAAGGGAAAACAGAGATAAGATTTAACACAGAGCTAGGCCTAAGATCAGAGAAGGGCCTTTAACCTTCAATGCTTTGACACTAACTCAAGGGATATTTAAAGGCCAATTTGTTGGACAAGGACCCTCGGTGGACAGGGCTTACACTAAATCCCGAGCATCCCAATTCTTCCAGCTTAAACCCAATAAGAACAACTAAGAAACGATTCATTAATTCATAGATTAGCTAGCAGTAAATATTTGCTACTACACTGGTTAAATTAACTCGAATCAGAGCTTATATCACACATTTAGTTGAAAACATCAAAGGCAAGGAGAGTAGAAGCATTAGGGTACCATGCATGGGTATATCCTAAGTCATATTTCTGATGCTTACTAGAGAGAAAATGGACAGTATGATTAAATGAAATGAGACAATGCAATAAGAGAAACATCACCCGTAATATAGACCAGGATCCTGTGAAATTGCTTGATTAATTTGATGTGCAAAACCAGTCACATACGTCAAGCTCAATAGCTGATACAATCCAGACTTTCTCCTCCAATCCTAACATTACATACTACTGTGCTACTCCCCCCACATCTGTTCTAACAGTCGAATGAAAAACCCTCTAATAGCAACTACAACAACAACAACCCTTTACAATATGTTCTTTGAGTTTCTTATAGGAGAATGAATAATAGCAGGAGTAGATGTGAATTTAATGGATTCATTAAGACAGAGTGGAGGAAGCGTCCACACCCACTTTGCTTAATAGCTCTGCGCTGTACTCTGTAGTCTGGTTCGGAGTCTCTGTCAAGTCGATACTTGACCTCTGATGTTTCTTTGGAGTCCTTTCTGGATGTAAGGCACTCTGTTCTGTCTTCTAAAGCAAGTAAGGTGACTGAAGGTCTTCTGGGTTTCCATGCTCCCATTACTGCTGCCCTGACAGTCTTTGGAAGCTTTCTATTAGTGAAATGGCCTTTTAGAGCTTGAGGAGACATGGAGACTTCTGTAGGAAGGCGTACTCTCTAAGAAAATGTACTGCTGTCATGAAAGCAGATATGCTTTGTTTCATGTGCTCTTTTAATCTTCAAACTGTGCCTTAATTCTTTGATCACGGGATTAAAGCATCAAATATTCAATTACGGGCTTTAACACGCTTTAATCCCTACTGCTGATATATTGGCCACTACTGTAGTGGCCTCTCTATGTTTCTGAATCACAGTGACTGTGATTATGGAAAACAGAGTGAAATTCCCACTCTGTGAATCCTGCACAATAAAATAAACCAATTATAAAATCCATGGGGTGGCGGAAGCAATTCTGTAGAGGCCATGGAGGAATGGTGGCGCAACTGCGGTAACAGTGGTTGTAGGGAAAATAAGTGAAAAAATGCAGTGTAATGGAGGTTTCGTGGAGGAATGCATGTGGATCGTCAGATCAAATGTGGGAATGATAATCAATGGCCAGGATCGACAAATGGGGACATTAATACGAAATAAGATGGAGAAATGATGTTTGGTGTAAAACCAGAGTTTTAAGATTTCGGGCAAATACATGGGAAATAGATCAAATGAATGAAGTCATGCCTTTAATGGTGGGACCCAGCTAAGGTGGAGAGCGATTTGACATAGACCATCAGATCTCAGGAGGAGATCAATGGCTGGGATGACTTGACGAAGTTCCATGGTCGTGTGATGGGAAAACTTGAATGGAATGCGAAATGAGATATGGGTCGTTAATCTGGCTTGGATGGACGGCTATGATCAAATATGGGGGTTGCGGGGAAAAAGGAGGAAAAGTGGTTTCAGGAGGAAAACCACTGTTTTCGCATGGAGAAATGGGAGGGAGGTGGTTTTCACTTTTTGAATGCAATATGGGTCCCCGGCTGACACGTGGCATTCTGAAACTGCCCATATCACGTAAATTTTAGACGTTAAACTTCGGACGTGAAACCCGAGCGATATTGCTGTGGGCCATTGGATCTCGGCCTGCGAGATCTAACAGTGCTGGAGGAGTGTGATACGAGAAAGTGCACGAACAATTAAGGTGGGATCAAGCGGACGACAGTTTAGTTGTGGACCGTTTGATCGGTGCGATGGACGACTAAGATCTGGAGAGAGAAACATCGGAGGATATGGTTAGTGCGTGGGAGGAATATAGGTCGTTGAATCTGATGGGATCTAATGGTGGAGATCCAATCGGAATCGGAGACAGGTGGGGCAACGAGTGGAGAATGATGAAATCTGGATCGTTGGATCCCGGGAGATCAACGACTAGGATTCAATCGGGGCTTTGCGAATCGGGAGGAGTCAAATGCGATGTGAATGATGCGATTGAGCGACTGCCATCCGATCTGGAGACAAATTGATGGCTCACCTGTAATCAGAGGATGAAAGGGGAGAAACGATGGGCACGATGCAATTAACGCCGATTCGTTGGATCTGTATAGATCGACGGTTCAGATCGCATCGGGGCCGATAGAACCATATATCAATCGCATCGGAAAATAACGAAACAGAGGGAATGCAAATATTGAAAGTATCGATTGCGATAAGTGGCCTGGGCTTAAGCGCCTGGTCCTGGGCGCAGGCATATGGGGAAGTGGTTAAGGGGTTGGCCGAAGGGGACTAAGCCTATGTATATAATAAAATGGGTTTTTTAGCCAAAAAGAGGGCTTTTTAAGGCTAAAAAGGGTTTTCAGTAGAGGGAATAAGGGGTTTTCAAACCAAATAAGGGGTATTATAAAGTTTTAAAGGGGGTTTAGGGTGATTTAGGGGTGGGGAGGGCTTTTTAAGGCTAAAAAGGGATGAAAACAGAGGCTTAATGGGGGTGAAATAAAGGGAAAAATGGAGGCCTTTTGAGCAGAATTCCTTCATGGAAAGAGAGGTTTTTTAATCTAGAAACAGCAGTGAGGATTTATCAAATCACAAGGGCACAAGGAGGCTTCAAGTATTATGTGTTTTCAGAGGGAATGCATTCCTTGAAGGCTTAAAAAACATTTTAGCCCCCTGTTTTCTTGTCAAAAAATTCATAGGGGGCTAACACCCGTAACATGGATATTACAGATGGAGAAATATTTTGATCTCAATAATGTGCAAAACACACAAAAGGTATGCATTGCAACTTTACATTTAGAACAAAATACATTTGTTTGGTATCGATGGCTTTTCTCCCGTAAAAAAATTGTCACTTGGTCAATTTTTACGGAGGAAATGATAGCACATTATGAGGATACAAAAAGCAACACATTCTTTAGCCAATTGATAAATCTCAAACAAAAGGGTTCAGTGGTGGAAAACATTGAGGACTTCCAAAAAATTGAATATAAGGGTAATTGATATTCTAGAGGAACACGGGATTGATGTCTTCATAATGACTTTAAAGGATAACATCCAACATGAAGTTCACGTTTGGGAACCTAATTTATTGGAAAAGGCATTTAGGTTGGCAAGAAAAATTGAATCTAAAATTATGGTGACAAGGAAGCCTACCACTCACATATATAAACATGGAAGTGTTGCTACTCCTAAACTTCAACAACCTACGAGGTTGACACCACAACAATTAGAAGAAAGAAGAGAAAAAGGTCTTTGCTATAGTTGTGATAATAAATACACTAAAGGTCATAATTGTGTTGAGAAGAAATTATTTTACATAGATTGTGAAGAGGAAGAAGAAAATGAACAAGAATCTCCAAAAGAAGAGGATATACACCAGGAACCAACCCTAGAAAACGAAGAAATGAGTTCAACCATATCGTGTAATGCATTGGCAAGAATTACCACTCCTCAAACTCTCAAGATAGAAGGACATATCAAGAATAAAAATGTAATAGTGTTGATTGATTCGGGTAGTACCCATAATTTTATTCATTGTAAGGTATCCAAAGATTTGAATTGTTTCCTATACCTAGCACCAGAATATCAAGTGATGGTTGAAAATGGAGGAACTATAAATTGCTCTGGAAAATGCCATAATATTAAGCTAACCATGGGGGAATATGTATTGAATAGTCCAATGCTTTCCATTCCTATGGGAGGTGCTGATATCGTACTAGGAGTACAATGGTAACAATCTTTGGGGACGGTAGCTTTTAATTTTCAAGAAATTTTCTTGAAATTTTTTTCAAAAGGAAAGGAAGTCGAATTACAAGGTATCTCACGGAAGTCGGGAAAGATAATAGGCTCTAATGTCATGATAAAGCTTCTGAAGAAAGAACAATGAGGCATAATTGCACAATTATTCTCACTAGAAGTTCTAACATCAAAATCATCTATTTCTGCAGATCTCCAAAAATTCTTGGACAATCATTCCAAGGTGTTTAAAACTCCCAAAGGACTCCCACCTATTCGTGATCATGATCATGCTATTAATTTGATTCCAGGAAGTGTTCCTCCAAACATCAGGCCTTATATATATCCTTATTTCCAAAAGAGCGAAATTGAACGTATGATTACAAAAATGTTAGAGGCTGGTATAATTCAACCTATTAAAATTTTTGTCTCTGCTCCAGTAGTATTGGTGCACAAGAAGGATGGATCATGGCACATGTGTCTGGATTATAGGGAGCTCGATAAGCTCACCATTAAAGATAAATTCCCCATTCCTCTGATTGATGAATTATTGGATGAATTACATGGAGCAATTTATTTTGCCAAGTTGGATCTTCATTCAGGATATCATCAAATTAGAATTAAGACTGAAGATATTCTGAAAATAGCATTTCAAACTCATGAGGGTCATTATGAATTTTTGGTCATGCCTTTTGGCCTTACCAATGCACCTTGTACATTTCAAGGGTTGATGAATTCCATTTTCAAAACCTTCGTTAGAAAATTTGTGCTAGTATTTTTTGATGTTATACTAATCTATAGTAGGTCTAGGAAGGATCATGTTCAACATGTTGATAGGGTGCTCAAACTATTGTAGGAGAAACAATTATATGAAAAAACATCCAAATTTTTCTTTGGAGTACAAGAGGTGGAATATCTGGGTCATATTGTATCTCACGAGGGTGTTAAGGTAGACCCTAAAAAAATTAAAGCCATTAAGGAATGGAAAGTCCCAACAACCATAAACAAAATTGCGAGGATTTCTCGGGTTAACATGGTATTATCGCAAGTTTTCTAAGAATTATGGGAGAATAACAAAACCTCTAACAACATTATTGAAGAAAGATGTATTTTCATGGACTCTTGAAGCAACTAAGGCCTTTGAACATCTTAAAGAGGAAATGTGCCTAGCACCAGTCTTAGCTACACCAGACTTCACAAAAACCTTTATTGTTGAATGTGATGCCTCAAGAAATGGAATTGGTGTTGTTTTAATGCAAGAAGGAAGATCCATTTCTTTTGAAAGTCGTCCAATCAAAGGAAAGTATTTACAAAAATCTATTTATGAGAAGGAATTGTTAGCAATACTACATGCACTAAAGAAATGGCGACCTTACCTAATGGGAAGACACTTCAAGGTAAAAACTGATCATGATAGTCTTAAACACTTTTTGGAACAAAGACTATTTTCAGAAGTGCAGAAAAAATGGGTCACAAAGATGTTGGGTTATGAATTTTAAATAATCTACAAAAAAGTGAAGCTAAATGTTGTTGCAAATGCACTCTCAAGAAAGAATGAAGAGGTGGAAGCATTGCTTTGTGCCATTTCTATTATCCAACCAGATGGGATAACCGAAGCAAGAGATGAATGGAAGAAGGATGAATAAGTGTGGAACCTCATTCAAAAGTTGCAGTAAGATCCTAGTACATTTGATACATTTAGTTGGAAAAATGATTCCTTATGGTACAAAGATCACTTATATCTTTGTAATAATTCCACACTAAAACAAAAGAATCTTTTGGAATTGCACACTTCTCCTTTAGGAGGACACTCAGGATTTTTAAAAACTTACCACAGGGTGAAGAAACAATTTTTTTGGGATGGCCTTAAATCTAATATTCAAAATTTTGTGGCGGAATGTTTGGTTTGCCAACAAAATAAAGTTGAGAAAATTAAGACCCTAGTTCTTCTACAACCTTTATCCATTCCAAGTCAACGTTGGTTGGATATTTCAATGGATTTTATCACAGGTTTACCTAAGTCCAAAGGAAAGAGTGTCATCATGGTGGTAGTTGATAGACTTACCAAGTATGCACACTTTTGTGCATTATCTCTTCCATTTAAAGCAAGTACAGTTGCTACTACATTTATGGACAGAATTCAAAAGCTACATGGAAGCCCAAGGGTTATTGTGAGCGACAGAGATCCCATTTTTACTGGAAATTTTTGGATAGAGTTATTTTCTTGTTTGGGTACTCAATTAGCTCATAGCTCATCTTATCATCCTCAATCTGATGGTCAAACTGAGATAGTAAATAAATGTTTTGAAGGATATCTTCGTTGTTTTGTATCTGATAAACAAACACAATGGGTCAAGTGGTTACCTCTTGCTGAATGGTGGTATAACACTTCCTTCCATACTACAGCAAAAATGACCCCATTTATGGCACTTTATAGATATCATCCACCATCCATCACATCATCTTTAAGGGAAAATTCGAAGGTTCAAGCAGTGGAAGATCACATCGAGCATCAGCAAGAAGTTCTCCAACTCTTAAAGGATAACCTGAATTTGGCACAAAATCGAATGAAACACCAGGCAGATCAACATCGTAGCGAGAGAAGTTTTGATGTAGGAGATTGGGTATTTTTACGGCTACAACCATACAAACAAATGTCCCTCAAGCAAGCAAAGAAGGATAATAAATTATCGCCAAAGTACTATGGTCCTTACAAGGTGTTGTAAAATATTGGTACTATGGCATACAAATTGGAGCTTCACAGCTGTGAGTGCATCCCGATTGTAACAGCCATAAATAGGTTATAGGTGAAAATCTTCTAGTTCAAACAATATTTCCAGAACTTGATGAGGAAGGAAAAATCATATTGGAACCTGAAGCGGTCACGGAAACAAGAACTCGATAGCTACGAAATCGATCAATTTCAGAGTATTTCATCAAGTGGAAGAACTTACCCACTGAAGATTTTACATGGGAATATGAGAATTTTATACAGAAGCACCCAAAGCTACTCAAATGTTGAGGACAACACTTTTTTGAAGGAGAGGGGAATATTAGGTCCCTCTATTACTAGTTTAGTCCCTTATTGTTATTAGTGTAGCCCCCTTATTGTTATTGTTGTACCCCTATAGCCCCAATATTGTTATTATTGTGCCCTTACATTGTTATTGTTAGGTCGGCTAGGATTATATTGTGGGCCCATGGAATCCTATATATAGAAAGAGGTTTTTTTCATTTGTATCATCCAAGAATTGTTCATTTATGTAATGTATTGGAGGTTTCCCCCTCGAAGTGGCTGATTTCTAAGGTGTTGATCTCTATTTTCTTCTATTTTTGGAGCTGGTTTCGTAACATTGTTTGATCATCAACAATTTCAAATTTTGACTTGCATTCACTATCCTCTTCATTTCTCCTACATGTATAAGGGACAAGCATGTCTTCTTCTTATAAGCTCTAATTATGTACTCAATACCATCTTTAAACAAGTGATACTTATTCTCATGGTAATGAAATATTGTTTTCCTATCATAGAGATAAGGACTTCTCAATACAATATTTTATATCTCAAGTGGCACCACATCAAGTTCAAATTTATCAATAAACTCTGAATTGATAGTGAATCTTTGTAAGCACTTCCTTGTAACCTGCAAGTTTGAATTCTTGCATATCTGTTGAAATTTGCAACAAGACACAATGAAATTTGCATCCAGAAACAACATGAAAATGAAACACACAAACTCTAGTGTGGGATCACAGGTCACATAGTGATGGGTCTTAGCGATACATTAGTGTGCAACCAATGTATTAAATAAATTGGAAAATTAATTGTAATCTTATCTCATAACAACTTGTAATAGTTAGCTAAGTTTAATAGACTTAGTTAGCTCAAGAATTTTGAGTTGAGGGTCTAAGGATAGGAATTTGGAGTGATTATATTATTAACAAGGTCCAGTTGTAGTTGTAGCACTAGTGTAGTGTGGTTGGGATCAATTAACTCACAATAATTGAGTTAAAATTAGTTTAACTAGTCCTAACTGTTTGCTGAGCTAGTGGAAGATCAAGTGAATTAAAATATATTTAATTTACCAGTAGTGATCTAGAAAGTAAATGATGATTCACTATTTATAGTTCCATGCATGCTAATTTTGGTGAATACCCAGTTGAGACAAAGGGTCAAGGCTAGTAAATTGCAGTTGTATTTTAGGCAAATTTCCTAGGTGCAGTTATAAAAACATGGGAAGCCCATGATGAATCGTGCAATCAAGGAAGGCTAAATTTACTATTTAACAGGGATTTAATTCTCTAGGGATTCTGTAAGCAGAGTAGGTTGAGGGTAAGCTAATAAATAGCTATGTGTTTGTCCAATTTTCCTTAGATCAGTGTGAAGAAATTGGTAGAGTGCATGAGGTTGTGGTGATCACAAATACATTGTATTGTTTCATGATTCCTTGGTTGATTATACAATAAATATGGAGGGGTTTTGAGTAGTTTCTTTCCCCAGAAATATCTGGTGTTCTGTATTGATTTACTTCTTTCTCTTACTTGCATGTGATTGCGCAATAATGTTTTATATTTTGCAAATATTGTAGAAGGATTTAGTATCTTGATTTAGTACATTGCATGATCAGATTGATTCCATTGATATAATTTCTACATGGTATTATAGTTGTGACATAGATTTTCTACATGGTATCAGAGCACCAGGAATCACAATACTGGAGAATAAATTGAGTTTGTGTGGAACAATATTCAAATTTTTAGGTACTTTCTTTGGAGCTATAAGAGTATCAAGATGTCTTTCAATGGCTTGAGACTCGAATATGCACTCGAGGGCAGTTCGAATTATATTGCATGGAAGGAAAATATGGAGGTAGTGTTAGAGGAAAATGGGTTGAAGGAATTCATAGATAATGATATTCCCAAGACCGCAGTAGCAGATGCCCAACTTCTTGACGCATGGCAGAAGAAGGTAGCAAAGGTGAGGAGGATCTTGTTAGAGGGAGTTCGAGATCACATTGTCTAGAGTATCCATGGAAAGGAAACTCCATATGCTATATGGAAGGCCTTGACAGATCTATTTCAAAGCAGCAATGACCACAGAAAATTGGCACTCAAGGACAAGCTCAGGAAAATCAAAATGGATAGTCCACAAAAGAAGAATAACAACAAGAAGGCTCCAGGAGCTGTAATGGGTGAAGCTTTGGCCTCACAGTTTGAGTTGGACTTCTCCCCTGTCGCATGCATGGCACCTGTTAGAATCCTATATTTCATAGTATCACAAGGTGACTGATCATTGATTATATTTTTTTATACTGAAAATAATATTCTATGGCTACCATTTATTTTTAGAGAAGAAAAGGAGACCCTGACTGTCAAAAGCATCAAATGAATCTATCTGCCTTTTAATTCAGTTGAAAGAGGAGAATGTTTCTAATTAAGTGTGATGGGGAGAGAAATCCATACTGCCCTCATTCATTCCATCTACCCTCTTCTTACCTTTCATTTTCCCAAATTCTAACACTCTCATGCTCTGAATCCCATTCAAAACCCCAAAACACACATATTTAACCTTTTGGGGCTTATTATTTTATAAACCCACTTATATAAAAGTCTAAAATTGTTAAATGTTATAAGCTCCGCCACCTAACGAACAGACATGTGATATTTACCCTTCCACCTTTACCATTTCATCGCTTTTCATTCCTCGATCGTGATCAAAGTGTGGCCCTCATTGTATTTTGCGTATTATATGTGTTTCGCATTGGAACTAAAATTTAAAGAACATGAATTTCGATTTACGATTGCGAATACATCGAATTGAATTTGTTTTACCTTTGTGAGCGCTCGCAACATATTTATTTTAATTGTGATGCAGTAGGTTGGCCCCACCTCAGCAGCTTCGCCACCATTGCACAGTCGCTGCAATACATACATATATCATATAAAATTCATAACACTTACCACTTCAAACCTTTAGCCAATTCATAACACTTCGTCAATTGCCAGTTGGTCATTCTTGCCTGCACTTCGCAAATTTTAGGTGTTAACCCCACAACTTATAACTAAAAGCTAAAGGTTGTGATGTGTGCCTCCAAGCCGGTCCCGCTTCTTCCCTACCATGTAATTTCACCTCCTCCCCCGCGCATCGCACATCACAGTTTTTAAAGTTTACGACCTCTTGCGCTTATAACAAAACTTTAAGGTTGTGATTTGTGATGCAGTTGGTCCCACCTGTGTGCCACGTCATCTTGATTCTAACCACCCTCCACCTTTCTGCCTCCTCTTCTCCTCTTCCCTATGTCCAACGACCCTTATCTAGTTTCGGCCTCCCCGCAACATCCGAACTTTAACAAAAGGGGGGGGAGGGGGGGGGAGGGGGGGGTCCGAAATGGGCGGTATCCCATACCACCTATCTAGGCTACGTGTCGCGCCCAAGATTACTCTGCACCCCCCCATCCAATACCGCTTACCACCCTCACGCCCCTCTGAAAAATTGTTTCCATCATCCATCCCCGTCCGCCAACCTCCATCCCTCCATGTTGAGATTCAACAAGATGATGATCCTAGTGAAAATTAAGCACCTACACTAGGATGGAGCCTCAGGTTATTTTTAAGTGGAAGTCTATTTTTAGAATGCATGAGAAAATTATATTTATAGATGATGTCTATTTATATATGGTGAGAAAATTCTATTTATAGATTATGTTCTATTTATAGATTTATGTGCGAGTTCTATTTATGGATCGCATGTCTATTTATAGATGCATGTCGATTATTATTATCCCTTAATAATAGTTGGACAATAAATATTAATCTATTCTCAATGAGAACTTGGAAATAGTTAGTTGAAGTGGAAAACCAGTTAGCTATAGGAAATTCGAGTTCAAAGGTTGGTTGGTGGGACATGCAAGTGGACTTAGTTGTAACTGAGTGATTCGAAGTTGTAACAGAGTTGGATGTGTAGTTATGTGAGCTGTAAAGTAGTTTAACTCAGTTAAGTGAGTTAAAATCAATTTTTCCAGTCGTAACTGAACATACACTAGTGAGAGATCGGTGAATTAATTATTTAATTAATTCACAATCAGTGGTCTCACATGTAACTGAAGATTTACTATTTTTAACTACATGCATGTCAGATCTAGTGGAGACCCAGTTGAGAGATAGGTGAAAGGGACAGTTTGACTATCAGTTTTGACATTAGTGGGTGCACTTATGCAACCACACACACATTGAAGATTCCAATAAGTATTGCACATTCAAGACAAGTAGGATCTCATTCATTCAGGGATTGTGATCAGTAGGGATTGCGCACTAGAGGCAGGTTGTCAGGAGGCAGTAAATTAGCACATTTATTCGCCAATTTTTGTATGACAGTGTGAGACGATTGTATATTGTACTGAGAGCTCTTGGATTAGAATTTTTTATGAGATTGTTTCATGATCCATGATATAAACATAATATATGATAGTGGGTTTTTTCGCTTAATGCTTTCCTGGTAAAAACATCTATGTTATATGTGATTGATCTTTCTTCATGTGTTTGGAATTGGCGATCGTGTTTTAAATTTCCGCAATAATTTTTGTAGAAGCGATTATGTATTTAACAGTGGCATATAATTTTTAGATCAGGAGAATCTAGGAAATACATAATTGTATTAAAATTTCTCCATGGTATCGAAGCACAGAAGATTGCAATTTTGAAGCAAGAGTTGAGTTTGTTGGTGGAAACAATTCGAATTTGTTGCAAGAATTTCTTGGTGCTACAGCTGAGTAAACATCGAAATGGCTTCCAATGGCTTGCGGCTAGAGTATGCACTCAAGGGCATCTCAAACTACATTTCCTGGAAAGACAGGATGGAGGTGGTGCTTGAAGATAATGGCTTGAAGGAATTAGTCGACAATGATGTTCCTAAGCCCACTTCGATGGATGATGCATTACTTGATGCATGGAAAAAGAAAGTAGCGAAGGCGAGAAGGATTTTGTTGGAAGTTGTACAAGACCACATTGTCTCAAGCCTTCATGGGAAAGCCACTATATATTCTATGTGGAAGGCTTTGATATATCTTTTCCAAATCAGCAACGACCATAGGAAATTGGTGCTAAAGGATAAAATGAGAAAGATCAAGATGGAAAAGGGTGACAATATTCCAAAGTATCTCACAAATTTTGTCCAATGTCGAGATGAAATGGGGAGTGTGGGAATCACTGTTTTTTATGATGATTTGGTGAGCTTGTCCCTCTTGGGACTTCCTAAGAGTTGGCATAGTTATGAAGACTCTGTCAACAGACGAGAAAAACTGTTAGATTGGGAACAACTATGGTCGGATCTAGTGCAGGAGGAGTTCAAGCGGAACACCAGAGATGGCTCTTCGTCAAAGCATAATGATGAAGAGGATTATGCTTTGGCTGCCAAGGCAAGGAAAGGGAAGGGGGGGAAATTCCATTCAAAATTTGAGTCTAAAGGTAAGAAGTTGGATTTTTCCAAGGTGAAGTGTTTTCACTATCACGAACATGGGCATCTCGCAACTAACTACCCACAGAAGAAGAAGAACAGGAAGGTTGTTGGAGCTGCAGCTGGTGAGGCCCTTATCTCACAATTTTAACTTGATTTCTCTTTGATCACATGCAATGTGTCAAGTGAATTGGGATTGGTGTGGTATCTTGATAGTGGTACTTCCTTCCACATGAAGGGAGATAAGGAGCTTTTCAGTGACTTGGAGGAGAAAGATCTCCAAATGCATATAGAGATGGGCGATGATGGATGATACAGTGTGACCGGAATTGGTACCATTACCTTTGAGAGGGAGTCAGGTAGACCATTTCAATTGAGATATGTTATGCATGTTCAAGCTCTAAAGAAAAACTTGTTCTCAGTCGCGATGTTGGAGGACAAAGGCTTTGATGTTGTTTTCAGCTATGGAAAAGATTTCTTGCGACATAAAATAATGGTTCAAGCCAAGAAGATATGGATTCAAGTTAAGAATCTCTACAAGCTAGAGGTAGATGGATACGCTGCCATGATGGGAAAGGCAGAAAAGTGGTGATCTGGGATGAGGGTGAATTATGGCATCGGAAATTGGGACATCTTCATCATGGAGCCTTGAAATTCATGTAGCAAATATCTATTGGACTTCCAATGGGAACACTTGCTCAGTCAAATCAGTGCAAGGGTTTCACAATGGGGAATTATATAAATTCCACCTTTCATGAAAAGGATAATCATGCTTCGATGATCCTAGAGAGATTTCACACAGATGTGTGTGGACCATTCTCGATTGCTTCAACGACAAAACATAGTTATTATGTTATTTTTGTTGATGAATTTTCTCATAAATGTTGGATCTTCTTCATGCAGAAGAAGGATCAAACATTCTCAAAGTTCTGTGAGTTTAAAGCATTGGTGGAGAAAGAGTTGGAGAAGCAAATGAAGGCTCTAAGGAGAAATAATGGTGGATAATACATCTCTAATGAATTCAAAGACTTCTACAGCAAAGAAGGAATCCGAAGAGAACTCATAGTGCCTCATAACCCACAGCAAAATGGGGTTGCAGAGAGAAAAAACAGAATGATCCTAGGTGCAACATGAGAAATTCTACATGATCAAGGCCTACCAATGCATTTGTGGGCGGAAGCATGCAACACTGCAGTTTATGTGCAAAATCGTTGTCCTCATAGAGTGCTTGGCATGAGTACACCTAAAGAAGCTTTTACTGGTAAGAAACCAGATGTTTCTCACTTTAATATTTTTGAATCATCTTTTTATGTGCATGTGAACAAGAGTGCCAGGAAGAAGATGAAGCCAACTGCTGAAGTCGGGATATTTTTGGGGTACACAGAAACACCCCATAATTATCATGTGTGTTTTCCTAATAGTAGGATGACTGTTATGCGATGGAATATAAAATTAAATGAGGGAGGAGGAACTGTTGTTTCCCAAAGATGAGTCTCTAGATGTGGATTAGCCATAGGAGGAGGTTCATGGAGTGGAGGAGTCCACTCACGTAGAGCCAAACATCAGAACTAGCAGAAGGCGTACCACAGAAGTTGATAGGTTGAGACTTGATATGTAGGAGGCCCTACTTCACAACGCATACAAAGATAGTCTCGTGACCGATTTACTAGATACATGGCTCTCATGAGAAAATGTATTGTGATTGAACCATCTTCCTTTTAGGAAGCAACGCAGGAGCCCACATGGGTAGATGCAATGGTGGAGGAGTATGACTCCATTTTTAGGAACAGTGCTTGGGAAATTGTTCCAAGGCTGGTTGATAAATCAGTGGTAGGTTCAAGATGTATCTACAAGGTAAAGCAAGTTTCTGATCAGAGTGTTGAGAAATACAACGCCATATTTGTGGCCCGAGGCTTCTCACAGATCGAGGGGATAGATTATGAAGAAACCTTTGCACCTCTCACATGGTATTCTTTCATAAGGACCATCCTTTCTCTCTCATCACAGATGGGTTGGCGCATTCATCATATGGATGTGAAGACTGTGTTTTTCAATGGGATCATTGAGGAAGAAGTGTACATTGATCAGCCTGAAGGATTTGAGATCTTCAGCAGTGAGTCGCATATGTGCGGACTTAAAAGAGTGTTGTATGGGCAGAAGCAAGCACCCCATGCTTGGTACACTAGGATCGACAGCTATTTCACCGGACTTGGCTTCACCAAGAGTGAGGAAGATGCAAACCTATAACAAATTGTGCTGGAGGGTAAGCTTTTAATCATTGTTCTTTATGTTGATGATTTAATATTGGCTGGTGATGAGCACTTGATACACTCATGCAAGGAGGACCTTCCAAAGGAGTTCGAGATGAAGGATATGGGCCTCCTTCATTATTTCCTTGGATTGGAAATATGGCAGCGAAATGGTGAAATTTTTGTGTCTCAAGGCAAGTATGAAAGGGAGATACTGGGTAAGTTTCACGTGGAGTGCTAAAAACCCATGGATACTCCTCTTCCAGGAAAATGGAGGAAAGAGGATGCTACATATGGAGAGGTAGTGGATGCTATTGTCTATCGATAGTTAGTGGGTTCACTACTGTATTTACTGAATACAGGACCATACATATGCTATGCGGTGAACCAGCTTAGTCAAGCGATGGTTAAGCCTACCAAGTTGTTTTGGAAGGCGGGAAAGCATGTCCTGAGATACCTGAGGGGCACATATGAGTATGGCTTCTGGTACAGACAGATGGATGAGATGAAGTTGCATGGTTTCACAAATGCAGATTGGGTGGGCAGCCCAACGGAAAGAAAGAGCACATCAGGGGGGAACTTCAGTATCAAATCTACAATTGTTTCTTGGTACAGCAGGAAACAGAGATTCGTGGCACTCAGTTTAGCAGAATCAGAATACATAGAAGAAATTCAAGCTGCATGTGAGGCTATATAGATGAGAAAGGTCCTTGTTGGTTTGTTTGGTTCTCATTTAGATCCTATAGTGATTCATTATGGTAATTAGAGTTGCATTAAACTCTTGATTAATCTTGTGTTTCATGATAGATCTAAGCATATAGATATCTGGTATCATCATATCAAATATTGTGTGTAGCGGAACATCATGTCGAGTCAGTACATTCCTATGGAAGATGAGGATGCAGATATTCTAATGAAGGCGCTTACTAGGAGAAAATTGAAATACCATAGAGACAGGATCGGGGTGAAGGATAATCCATTTCTTGTTGAGAGGGAGTGTTGAGATTCAACAAGATGATGATCCTAGTCAAAATTAAGCACCTACACTAGGATAGAGCCTCAGGATATTTTTAGGAGGAAGTCTATTTTTAGAATGCATGAGAAAATTTTATTTATAGATGGTGAGAAAATTATATTTATAGATGTATGTACAAGTTATATTTATAGATCGTATGTCTATTTATAGAAGAATGTTGACTATTATTATCCCTTAATAATAGTTTGACAATAAATATTAATCTATTCTCAATGAGCACTTGGAAATAGTTAACTGAAGTGGAAAACCATTTAGCTATAGGAAATTCAAGTTCAAAGGTTGGTTGGTGGGACATGAAAGTGGACTTAGTTGTAACTGAGTGATTCGAAGTTGTAACAGAGTTGGATGTGTAGTTATGTGAGTTGTAAAGTAGTTTAACTCAGTTAAGTGAGTTAAACTCAGTTGTGCTAATTGTAACTGAACATACACTAATGAGAGATCGGTGAATTAATTATTTAATTAATTCAAAATCAGTGGTCTCACATGCAATTAAAGATTTACTATTGTTAACTACATACATGTCTGATCCAGTGGAGACCCAGTTGAGACATAGGTGAAAGGGACAGTTTGACTATTAGTTGTGACATTAGTGGGTGCACTCATGCAACCACACACACATTGGAGATGCCAATGAGGATTGTGCAGTCAAGGCAAGAAGGATCTCATCCATTCAGGGATTGTGATCAGCAAGGATTGTGTAGTGGAGGCAGGCTGTCAGGAGGCAGTAAATTGGCGCATGTATTTGCCAATTTTTGTATGACAGTGTGAGATGATTGTATATTGTACTGAGAGCTCTTGGATTAGAGTTTTGTATGATATTGTTTCATGATCCATGATATATGCATAATATATGATAGTGGGTTTTTTAGCTTTTTTCTTTCCTGGTAAAAACATATGTGTTATATGTGATTGATCTTTCTTCATGTGTTTGCAATTGGTGATCATGTTTTAAATTTCCACAAGAATTTTTGTAGAAGCGATAATGTATTTAACAGTGGCATATAATTTTTATTTTATGAGAATCTAGGCAATACATAATTGTATTAAAATTTATGCAGTCCAGAGTTGGGCATATAAAGTTTGAAAATCATTTTATGAAGAAAGAAGGGTGAAACATGGCCAAAAGGTCTTGGGTAGCAAAAAGACACCAAGGGTCGAGTCGGGAATTTATGCAGAGATATAATAGTAGAAACTGAAGGGGCAGCAGAAAATACATCAACACAGTCACTAATCAATAAAAATAGCCAGCGCTGCACCAGAATTAATTACCCAACTGTGGTTTTTTGAAGAGCAAGGCCAGATGTCAAGAATACTTTATTGGCCGCCTCTTTGGCGTAACTCGAACCAGTTTCCAACCACTCTGTAATTAATAACAGATTTCCAAAAGCCACTGTTGCAAGAAAAGTTGGTCTTATCACCGCCTGTATGTTTCCACTTGTCTATTTTTGCTTGAATGTAATTACTGCAGTAGACAGACTAGCCGACTTAAGTTTTATATAAATATTGTATGCATTAGTAATGTAAAAGGAGGCCCGGAATGGGAAAAAACCATTGTAACCGACTCAGCTAGCTGTAAACACTCTCTTTTGGATGAATGAATGATTATTTTTTTTTCCGAGATTCTTGTGTTATGATCTGTGGTGATGTGCTTCTCCCATGTGATTTGTGATTCGTCTGTTTTACATATTGTTTTCTTTCTTTACTGCAGATAGAAAATTTTGTGTAGGATTCACCATAGGCTACCCTACTCAATCTTGAAACAATACATTATCTTTTCCTCTAAGACTTGGATGAAGAATTCAAAGATAGTCTGCTCTGCATCCATGTTGAGATCGGAATGTAGAATTCAGAGACGATCTACTTTGCATTCCTGTTAAACCTTAATCTCCTCCTCTTTTCCATTTCACAAGCTGTAAAGATCCATTGACATGGATAGCTTTCCTGGTTGCACCTGACCTCATCTATTCATCTATTTGAGTTTTTTTACACCTGTTTGACTCCATAGCCCAATGGCCCTCTTCTATTACCTCAACCAAATATTAAATCAAACCTATGCACTAATAGCTAGCCTAAAATGCCCCTATAAACAAAGTTATATCTAACAGAGAGAGCCCTCTCTAAGTCCAGGAAGGCTAGGTCCTGGACTCCAAAGTTGGTTTGATGTTTCCCTCTATAATTCTATCTTCAGCCTTCAGAAATTACAGAGTGATAACAGCGTCAACTATGATGGGATTTATGTGGTACTTGGATAGTGGAGCATCTTTCCACATGACTGGAAATAAATAACTCTTTAGTAGCTTGGAGGAGAAGGATCTTCAGATGCACATCGAGATGGGTGATGACAGGAGGTATATCGCTACCATGATTGGTACAGTTACTTTGGATATGATGTGTTTTTTAGTGAAGGAAAGGCATTCCTTCATCACAAAGCCACAGCATAGGTAAATAAGATAGGGGTCTATGTGAAGAACCTCTACAAACTTGATGTAGATGGTTGTGCAGCATTGAGCAGTAAAGCAGAGAAGGTGGTGAGTCGGGATACAGGTGAGTTATGGCACATGAAATTGGGCCATCTACACCACAGTGCTTTGATGATTATGCAACATATTTATACGGGTCTTCCAAAGGGTACTCTTGCATAGATAGACACATGGAAGAGATGTACCATGGGGAAGTATACTAAGGCCACCTTTCATGAGAAGGAGAACCGAATAGAAGCAATCCTTAAGAGATTTCACTCAGATGTGTGTGGACCATTCTCTACACCTTCCATGGAAAAGAACATGTATTATGTGATTTTTGTTGATGATTTTTCTAGAAAGTGTTGGATCTTCTTTCTGCAGAAGAAATATCAAGTGGTCTCCAAGTTTTGTGAGTTCAAGGCACTTGTAGAGAAAGATATAGGGAAGAAGGTGAAGGATATAAGGAGGGACAATGGTGGTGAATATATATATAATGAATTCAAGAAATTTTGTGCCAAAGAAGGAATTCGGAGAGAATTGACTGCACCTCATAACCCACAATAAAATGTGGTTGCAGAAAGAAAGAATGGATCAATTATGGGAGCAAAATAAGCTATGTTACACTATTAGTGCCTACCATTGCATTTCTGGGAAGAGGCATGCAACAAAAGGGTATTTTTGCAGAATCGGAGTCCTCATCAGACACTTGGCATGAGTACACAAGAGGAGGCTTTTTCATGTAAGAAACCAAATGTTTCATATTTTAAAAATTTTGGCTCATCTGTCTATTTCCATGTGACCAAAGATGCCAAGAAGAAGCTAGGACCAACAACAGATATTGGGATATTTGTGGGGTACACTGATACTCCCCACAACTATCGGTTGTATTTGTCGGCTAACAAGATGACAATTGTCAGGAGAGATTTTGATGAGGAGAAAGACATGTGATTGTCCCTTGAGAGGGAGCTTGACTTGCATGCAGATGAGGAATTATTAGTTCCAAAGGATGAACCTCAAGATGTAGAACAACCACAAGAAGAGGATCATGGAGTGGTAGAAACCACTCATGTAGAGTCATCCACCAGAAATAGTGGGAAGCACACCAGAGAGGTTGACAGATTGATTTTAGATGCGATAGAGCATGTAGGAACACCTACATCATAGCGCAGGTAGAGAAGGTCCCTAGAAAGGCACACTAGATGCATGGCCCTTATGAGCGAGTGTATTGTGACAAAACCATCCTCTTTTGAGGAAGAAGTGTAGCAGCCAACATGGGTTGATGCCATGGTTGAGGAGTATGACTCCATTATCAAAAACAGTGCATGGGAATTGGTGCCAAGACTAGTGGGGAAGTCAATGGTTGTATCCAAATGGATTTACAAGGTGAAGAAAATGGATACCTCCAGGAGGGGAGAATTTCAAGCCAGATGGGAAAAGGGAGTACATGCAGTTATACCTTTAGGTGTGAGGTGGGGCGATGTGCAGATAATCCCAAGAATAAATTTGGGAAGAGTCCATTGATTTGGTGTGACTCATGGATCGAACCTGGATACGAGGATACCAAAATATAACAATAGTAGGAAGGATCAATTAGATTAATGCAGTCAGATGTCAGGAGGACAGAAATCAGAGTGATAGGTGTCAGATACTGGAGCGCATATCATAGTTGGTAGCAATTCAGAGTACATGGATGAATATGCCAGCAACGCGGAGAGTCCAGTAGACATGTGCAGTATCTAGTAGCAGTAAAAAGACTCTGATGATAGATGCATTATACTAATTCAGTTGTTAGATGCTATTTGGTTTCAGAAGATTTGCATGTGCAGACAACACTAAAAAGTGTTGCATGCAAGAACATTCCAAAGGTACCAAATCATGACAGATTGGTTCCTTTCTTGTTGAGAGGGAGTGTTGAAATTTGCAACAAGAAACAATGAAATTGGCATCCATAAACAACATGAAAATGAAATACACACACTAGTGTGGGATCACAGGTCACACAATGATGGGTCCTAGTGATACATTCGTGTGCAACCAATTTATTAAATAAATTGGAAAATTAATTGTAATCTTATCTCATAACAACTTGTAATATTTAACTAAGTGTGATAGAATTAGCTCAAGAATTTTGAGTTGAGGATGTAAGGATAGGCATGTGGAGTGATTATATTATTAACAAGGTCTAGTTGCAGTTGTAGCACTAGCGTAGTGTGGTTGGGATCAGTTAACTCACAATAATTGAGTTAAAATCAGTTTAACTAGTTCTACCTGTTTGATGAGCTAGTGGAAGATCAACTGAATTAAAATATATTTAATTCACCAGTATTGATATACCAAGTAATTGATGATTCACTATTTATAGCTGCATGCATGATAATTCTGGTGGATACGCAGTTGAGACAAAGGTTCAAGGCTAGTAAACTAGCAGTTTTATTTTAGGCAAAATACCCAGGTGCAGAGATAAAACCATGGGAATCCCATAATGAATTGCACAATCAAGGAAGGTTTAATTTCCTATTTAATAGGGGTTTAATTCTCTAAGGATTGTGTAAGCAGGGTAGGCTGTGGGTAGGTTGATAATTGGCTATGTGTTTGTCCAATTTTGCCTAGATCAGTGTGAAGAAATTGGTAGAGTGTATGAGGTTGTGGTGATCACAAATACATTGTATTGTTTCATGATTCCTTGGTTGAGTATAAAATAAATATGGAGGGGTTTTGAGAATTTGTTTTCCCCAAGAATATTTGGTGTTGTGTATTGATTTACTTATTTCCCTTACTTGCATGTGATTGAGCGATCGTATTTTATATTCCAAAAATATTGTAGAAGGATTTAGTATCTTGCTTTAGTACATTGCATGATTAGATTGAGTCCATTGATATAATTTCTATATGGTATTATAGCTATGCTAGAGATTTTCTACAATATCCAACCCAAAGGATATGGTCTTGGATGTCTAATAGTTTCAAGGCCTAGTTGCTTAGCCAAGTCTCTGTAAATCAAGTTAGCTTGTGACCCACTATCAAAAAGTGTATCAATCTTGGTATGTTTAGAGACAAATCTAATATGGAAAATTTATATTCTTGTATCTTCATCATGAGTAGCATTTGAACAATTTGAAGAACTAGTTCTTGCAATATGTTTACCTTTCAAACCCATGGCTATAATCTTTGTCTCATCTCTTGAATCTGACCCTAAGTCATGTTCAACTATAGCAACAGTTTTACCCTTCTCTTTAGCTTTCAGTCTGTTTGGTTTCAATTCTAGATGAAGTTGCCAACAGTGGTCTTCATCATGGCTAGTCTTTGAACAGTTTTTGCATGTGATTTTTTCCTTCTCTCTTTTTACAGAACCATTTCTCTTTCCTCTTCCATAAAACTCCCATTTTCCGTTACCCTCACTTTCACTTTTCTCATCTATTTTTTGCTTCCCTCTTGCCTCTAAGTGTGTGACTTGAACACAAAATTCATCTAAATTTCTTGGGTTAAACATAAGGATGGTATGTTTCAAATAGGAATGTAAACCCCCAATGTATTTCAATAGTGTATCTTTGGAATTCAAGTTTATTCCTAACAACAAAGCCCTTTTCCTAAACTCCTGGGTATATTCTTGAATTGTTTGAACCTTGAGTTGCCTAAAAATTTTCCAACTCATAATGGCTTTTTGCAAATAGGCTAAAGGATAAAACTGTCTTTTAATTGAAGAAATAAACTCAACCAAAGAAATGGATATCTTACAATGGATTCGCATTTCCTCTTGACTCTTTTCTTCCCACCAAACTAGTGCTGCCCCTTCTAGCCTTAATGAAGCCAACTGGATTTTTATGTCATCTTCATGAAGGTTCTAAATTCTGTAATACACCTCCAATTGAAGTATCCTATTGTCAATCCTCTTTGCATTTACATCTCCATTGTACATGGGAAGTTCAAACTTAATGTCCAATTTGAGTAATGGAGTTTTTCCTTTTGTGTATTTTGGGTGAGTGTGAGTGGTTTTTGTGGTGTAAGTGGAAGATGATGCTGATGGCGATGATGAGGATGATGAAGATGGTGGATATGGAGGTGGATTTCCTCCACTACCCTTTGAAATCTTCTCTTCATCCTTATTTTCATCTGAAGTTCCTTCTCCATGTGGAGGCTTAAAACCTTCTCCTAACATCCCAGCAGTAAATACATCAAACATAACTTTAACCATCATCTTTATATAAGTTGAATTCTCTCTTGAAATATTCCTCTTCTGAATTTCCTTGAGTCTCTCCAACACCTAACATGATGGCTATGGATTCAGGCTCAACTTTTGATGCTTGTACCTCTTCAATCAACTCATCTTCTTGTGCAATTTGTACCTTTTCAATCTCAACTTTTTGAGACAAAAATTGAGTTTCTTCAAGTGCAGATATGAGTGGAACTTTGGGTGAATATGGTGCTCTTGTAGCTCTCCTTATTATGGTCCTAATATCAGTACTTTCAACCAAAAATTTCCCTTCACCTTTCTGCAACTTTAACCTTGTTAGCATCACAAATTTGCAACCATTAAACTTGCATAAAACTCAAGCAACTATCAAGAAAATAACCTTGCCTTTCAACCTGGCTCTGATACCAACTTGATATGATTATGAATTTTAGTTTTTATATGCTAATTTCAACCTCATATATAAAATTTACTTGTTGATCTTATGCTTGAAATACATGTGTTTCCTTATTGCTTATGTGTGTCAAATAGGTAGTTAAACTGAGTTCTATGAGTGAACTTAAGAGCATAAAGTATGAATTTAAAATTTTGAACAACAACAGCATAAATAAAAACAAACCATCACAATTGATCCATTAAAACATATTTTTGATGAAGAAGTTCACCCCTCCTGGGTTACATCTCCTTGGTCTAGCTTCCATGGCTTGCGCCTCTATATTAGCTCAATAGTGCTCAAATTTTTTTTATATACATCAAATGCTCTTGGAACATACTCCAATGAGTTCAAAATGTCGAAATTTATCAAAAATGACCATTCATTTACTCAATTTTTCCTTCAGATGCTCTAGACATGGCCTTCTGTCTTATTGGCCCTCGGCTTCAAAATTCTTCAAGGTAACAAAAAGCTCTGTAAACTTGCTCCTATGCGTCTGAAACTTGTTTCAATGTGTTTAGAGCATGCGAATATACTAGGAATGACTATTCTTAAGCCAAAATTGGTCAAAAATTGCTCAAGATAGGCCTCATTAAAGTTTCCCCTAGATTCTGCCTCTAAATATGGAAAATTGCTAGTTAGCCTCGCCAAATTTGGAGGCCACTCCGAATTTGGATATTTCGCTAAAAAACCACCCAATTTAACTGCATGGTTAATTAGGCTTAATCCCAAATTAAATTGGATAAGCACACACTTAAATGCGTTTTGTGCGAGGCGCTAAGTCGAGGTCACTTGGCACGGTATTATGAGGAGGGATTGCCCATGGGGCTGGCCCCCTTCTTCCTCTACCATTGGATTCTGTTGCATTGAAATATAAGTTGGCGTCCAATCCTTTCAAGGATCATGGTCTTGGCCTAGCAATAAGGGGAGAGAGTGGAGCAGGGGAGATCATGGGGTTGAGCCCCGACCTCGCCCCTCATACACGTTTTTGTAAACAATATATATTATGCCCCACATTTAATACATGTGCTCTGGCTATGGTTTTAAAACATTTGATATTCTCCAATATAAATAGACTTTGGTTTAAATCATATTTAACCAAACCATATAATATGCCATCTGAATTATATGCTTGGACCTTGGTTTAAAATAAATGTCAACAGACTTTGCAATATAGTTTAAATTCCCACCTTTGAAATGTTTGTCCACCGTATGGTATACTTTCGAATATGATTTGCCACCATAATAAAAAAATTCTAACTAAGGTTAAAATAATATATCTAGGAATTAAATTATATATATATATATATATATATATATATAACCTTAATATATAATAAAAAATAATTTCCCACACATAAAAATTCATGAACCCAAATTCAACCTTGGAGGATATTGGGAAAATTTCACCTTCACAAACCGAACTGGATAATCACGCAGTGACACTTGTCACAGTCCCACTAGACAAAAGCTGAAGAAGATTCTCTGCATGTTGGCTGGATTTCCTTGTCATCAGCCTGTCCCTGTTCTGCAATTTTTTTATAAAAATTTTCTTGTTCTAAACAATGATCAGTAGACCATGAATTCTTCATCTGAACTCGGTTTTTGACGAAATGAGTTGCGTTGGATTCCTAGCGACAGGGCAGTCACTTTCATTCAGTTTGCAATTGATTCTGAGTACTTTCATTTTTGAGCTAAAATATTGAGCCTCAGATCACAATGTCAACATTTTCTAACATCTCATCATCGATATTGATTTGATTTGTACATATGAGAACTAAATGTAAAAAATGTGTTTGAATATTCAATAAATTATTAAATTTAAAAATAGTGTTTGAATGAAATTGAAAATTTAATAAATATGTATAATTTCAATAAAGCACATTCAACATATATATACATACCTGGTGATTTGATTTCTTCACTTGAATTTCTTTCAACATTTTCAACATCTTCAATCATTGGTTCAATATCTTTTTCACTTTCTCTTTCAACATTTTCTATCTCATCATCAATGTTATGAGTAATATCTATCTATTTACATTGCAAAATATTTTTCAAATTAGTTCATCAAACAAAAATTAAGTTTCACAATACATTAGTTAAATTTTAAATATCATTTATAATATTTACGTTTACATATATGCTTCAACTTTTAGTTGAGGTTGATTTTCCCTTTCAATATTTGAGCGTTCTTCTTTCTGTTTTTTGTCATATTCTCTCTCGTATTCTCTATGAGCCTCTGGGTTTCTTGTTTGATCATATTTTCTCTTGAAATTTCTTTTATTTCCCATGATAATTTAGTATGAAGCTCAAAACATTTCCTTCAAAATCCTGCAAAAAAAACTCACTATCAAAATTTAGACAAAAACTCACTTCAAAAAATAATCACAAAAATAATTCATGGTTTTCTCTTGCACATAGAATTCGGGATATGAAATCATGGATAGTGGAAGGAGGTGAATTTTTCCAAAATGTTTTACCAAAATTAAGGAATGTGTCATGATATAACTGAAATTCCACATGATAATGACAACAACAAGTGTCGCGTATAGTGATATGTTTAAAATACCATGATTTTTGTTGCACAAAAGCATTGATTGAGACATTAATTCCACAATTCTCTTCTATGAACTTGTTGAACAAATATATCTGAGTGGTGTCCAATATATGTTTTGCATGTTCTTCATACTAATTTCGTGTTATTCTTCGTCGCATCCCATCCCTTGCTTTTGGTGAAACATGTGAATTTTCATCCAATATTCATATATCATTTTTTTAACATCTTCTCCAATTCTATCTTTGTATGGTTGCCTACAAATAACTGTTCAGCAAGCTAGTTCATCATTTACATCTATTTGAAATCGAAATTTCCAATGTTTGTGCAATGTTTTTCATGAGGTCCCTAATGCTTGTGCCATAGATTTTACCAATTGATTCTCTTTAGTACTTTATGAAACCACTGCTATTTGTTTTTCTCTACATGCATCTAAATCACTTTTCTTTCTAGATCTTCTAATTGACTTTAGAGCACTATTTATATTTTGTATCACATTTTCCTTCATTTTTTTATATTTTGTTTATTTTTTAATACCAAATAGATTCATAGCTTCTTTTAATTTATTTGATGTTAAGAGACTTCTCAAAAATTGGGCTTGAACTGCCACATTTTCATCTTTGAAGAACATATATCAATAATGTTCTTAACACGATATTGTATAACATGGTTAGATTTTTTATCTCCATATATACCAGTGTGATCTGATTATGAATGTTAGTTTTGTTGTGCTAATTTCAAGCTCAGATATAAAACTTACTTGTTGATCTTATGCTTGAAATACATGTGTTTCCTTGTTGCTTATGTGTGTCAAATAAGTAATTAAACTGAGTTTTATGAGTGAAATTAAGAGCATAAAGTATGAATTTAAAGTTTTGAACAACAACAACATAAATAACAACAAACCATCACAATTGATCCATTAAAATAGAGTTTTGATGAAGGATTTCACCCCTCCTGGGCTACATCTTCTTGGTCCAGCTTCCATGGCTTAGGCCTCTGTATTAGCTCAATAGTGCTCAAATTTTTTTTTACATGTATCAAATGCTCTTGGAACATACTCCAATGAGTTAGAAATGTCAAAATCTATCAGAAATGACTATCCATTTACTCAATTTTCCCTTCAAATGCTCTAGGCATGGCTTTCCCTCCTGGTGGCCCTTAGCTTCAAAATTTTTCAATGTGACAAAAACCTCTGTAAACTTGCTCCTATGTCTCTGCAACTAGTTCCAATGTGTTCAGAGCATGCCAATCTACTAGGAATGACTATTCCTAAGCCAAAATTGGTCGAAAATTTCTCAAGATAGACCTCATTAAAGTTTCCCCAAGATTCTTCCTCTAAATCTGGAAAACTGCCAGTTAGCCCAGCCAAAGTTGGAGGTTGCTCCAAATTTGGAGATTTCTCTAAAACTCCACTGAATTTAAATTCATGTTTAATTAGGCTTAATCCCATATTAAATGGGATAAGCACACACTTAAACGTGTTTTGTGGGAGGTGCAAAGTCAAGGTTACCTGGCGCGGTCTTATGAGGAGGAGGGTTGGCCCCCTCCTTCCTCTACCATTGGATTCCACTACATTGAAATATAAGTTCGTGGCCAATACTTTCAAGGATCATGGTCATGGCCTAACGGTAAGCAAAGAGAGTGGAGAGGGGGAAGTCATGGGGTCGAGCCCCAATCTCGCCCCTCATACATGTTTTTGTAACCAATATATATTACGCACCACATTTAATACATGTGCTCCAACCATGGTTTTAAAACCTTTGACACACTCCAATATAAATGGACTTTGGCTTAAATCTTACTTAACCAAACCATATAATATGTCATCCGAATTATATGTTCGGACCTTGGTTTAAATTAAAATGTGAACGGACCTTGCAATATAGTTTAAATGCCCACCTTTGAAATGTTTGTCCACCGTATGGTATACTTTGGAATAATATTTTCCATTATAATAAAAAATTCGAACTAAGGTTAAAATAATATATGTGGAAATTAAATTATATATATAGGTTTGTAATTAAATATTTATAAATATAAATATATATATATTCAACCTTAATATATAATAAAAAATAATTTCCCACAGATAAAACTTCATGAGCCTGAATTCAACCTTAGAGGATATTGGGCAAATTTCACCTTCACAAACCAAATTGGGGAATCTCGCAGTGACACTTGTCGCGGTCCCATTGGAAAAAAACTGAAGAAGATTCCTTGCATGCTGACTGGGCTGCCATGTCATCAGCTTGTACCTGCTATGCAATTTTTTTTATAAAAAATTGTTTGTTCTGAATGACGATCAACTGACCATAACTTCTTCATCTGAACTCAGTTTTCGACAAAACAAGTTGTGTTAGATTCTTGGCGATGGGTCGGTCTTTGTAGTTCAGTTTATAGTCAATTCTAAGAACTTTCATTTTTGAGCTAAAATATTGAGCCTCTGATCATTCCTCCCCACTAGAAGCCTTTTGGACCCCAAAATTTCTCTGATTATTGATCATGTGGATGAGGGTATAGTTCCATCACCCTTCCAGTCTCTATCCACTGAAATGTTCTCAATTTCATCATTTGGAGCTTTTCACAAATGGTCAACTTTTTCCTTTATTATTGTGACCTTCTCTTGCTGTCATTGACACCGTCATGCTGCAATATTTATGAATTTGCAGAACAACAAGCAATTCTTATAGAAACCATCTTGTTCCTACCTTGGTCAATAATCAAAGTAAGCTTAAAAGTTGTCTCACCTTGCACATTGTCACCATGGCATTTCTTAGCTGCTTTTACTTTGTACTTGAATCGACTCTTGACTAAGTATCTTTTCCATTGCCATGTAGCTTTTGGAAACCATAAACCAGCAATTGTGGAACCCATGCCTTATTTTCCAAGCTGCTTTTTCACTTTCTCTTTGAACTTTGCATTCTCCTGCACCAGCATCTCGTTTCCAACATTTCTCAACACTGATGTTAACTGCTGCAAATGTTTTTCATCTTGTTCACCTTCTTTCAAATGCAACATGTTAGACTCCTGAAAAAACTCATTACAAGCATAAGAATCTTTTTGAAAATTTTGATTCAAAACGTCTCTTTTTTTGTTAGGTCCCTATATTACTAGTTTAGTCCCTTATTGTTATTAGTGTAGCCCCCTTATTGTTATTGTTGTACCCCTCTAACCCTAATATTGTTATTATTGTGCCCTTACATTGTTATTGTTAAGTTAGCTAGGATTATAATGTGGTCCCATGGAATCCTATATATAGAAGGAGGTTTTGGTCATTTGTATTGTTTTCCATGTCAGCTCCTCATTTAAATTTTTGGTCTTCAAAATCCATTTCTGTTGACCGTTGCCTTTCCTGCCCCCCTGAAATGCATTAGAAAACATCACGGGCGCTTATCCAAAGTAATAAGAGGCTCAACCCCTTTGGCCATGGCCCCCTATATCTTATTGTTTGCATGACCATGTCTTGGAACCGAGTCTTAAGTCCCAAGGGCGCCTAACGTATATATCTATCACGCCCACTCCGGACCGTTGGATCGAAACACAAATCAATGGCCCAGAATCTCCTTTGCTTTGGTGGTCCCCGCGCCCACGCCCACTCAGAAACCAGAGTTGCTTTCATTGCACCACCTTTCAAAGGCAAGCAGTTTTCTCCAAATCGGAGCGATTCCATTGGGCGCTCGCCACGCGTCCTGGTGTACGATGGCAATACCACTACCTATCGCGCGTTATCCTTCAGTCAAAGTCATGCATCGATATTAACACTAGCCGTCCGATCTGAAGAGATCAATCCAATAGTGGTCGCTCAATGTAATTGCATGGGTGTTAATGTAGGTCTACAGTGTTATGGGTCCACCATTCTATCGTTGTATAATGCATTCCTAACCGTTGATATCTCTATGAAATCGTGTGGTCCAGATCATATGCGTGATTGACTAATTGACCGATTCTCCCACCACGTATTGTCCCACGTGTCAATCTCGTTCTCCCTTCACCATCTATATATTCCATTCATATTTGTATATCGCATTCATGTGTCTTGTTTTAATGTTTTTACGAAGAGAACCTCTGCCTAGTTCGTATACCACTGCTCCACTGCATCTTTCGCCACTACCCTGCGTGCTTCCACCAGTCCACGATGTCACGCCACTTCACAGTCGCCTCCATTGCATCACTCCCCTCCCATGCCTTGTTTTCCTAATAAGTTTGTGTATTGTGCAAGGTGAAAAGGGGGTAAACCACCATTAATCTCCACCTCCGTTACAGAAATCGAAGACACATCAAAGGGTCAGCTTGCAGAGGCAGAATTTATGAAGAAAAGTCCTGGGTAGCTGTTGAGACATGACCTTCATTAAATAAAGCAGAATGGAAATCTGTCAAACTCCTCAAAATAATCCGAAAAGCAGATTTCTACAGATAGAGACATTAATGTCGTAGCAAAGGGTATCAGTTGGAAATCAAGGAATTCGGTGTCCGGCACTGAAGATTTTTAATAGAAATCTAGCATTCATAAGGCAAAGAGTACAAGTGCATAAAAATCATATTCTCCAGGTTTTACTTCAATAGATTTTTCTCTCAGGAAGGTACAGAACGTCACATATTTTATTCTTCATACCTCACCCCTGGAGAAATATGCACCTGCAGCATTCTATAGCCATCAAGCAGTATGGGCGCGAATTTTTCTACCATTTATGTTTTAATGAGATAATTAAATGTTCTCACCTACTTCTTTCATAGGGTCTTTTCTTACTCATCTATAAAAACAGAGAAGAAAGACATTGTAATGGTTCCAGATTTTTATCAGAGAATTGTGCAGTGAAAGGCATTTTTGTATACATTTTGTATAAGCACTTGTATGAAGGCTCAGAGCCCGTAGGGTCTCAGTGAGGAGGAGTTCTATCTGTATTAGAGGATTCTGGTCTTTGGTATCCCACAGTATGTAACTTCCTTTGATGTGTTTAATGCAACATTTCATTTTATCCATCTTCTTGTATCATGTACTAGAATGCGAGTGGCTCACTGATTTTAGGTAAGGATTTATCCTAGTTGATACCCATACTTGGATCAGTCAAGCGCTTTAAATATGGCTCAGGCATGATATATTGTTTCATGTTCATTTCATCCATTTTTCTACTATGTTAGTTGCTTTGGGAGGGTGCTTTTAAAACGCCATTGTCATGTATGGATTCTTAGAATGATAAGCCCATATATGGTTCTGTTGTGCATCTGGGTATCTGACCAAAGATAACTAATATCTCCTTATATTTCTTTCACCGCACACACCTTCTGATATTTTATTTTTGTGGCATATTATTTGAATCGGCCCTCTTTACAGTAAATTGTCTCTTAACTATCCGATGCTTTTGTGTTGGAGCTTTGCATCTTGTCTCTGCAACCTTACTTTCCTTGTGTCAGTTTCTGTAATTTCTGGTCCCATTAAAATCAATTTCCTTGTTCTACAAGAGATAGCAGTAGAGTTTTGGATTCACATCCCAGTTTTATGATACACTCCCTGCTATGATAAGGTGTCCTAGGCACTGGTCTATGGCAACTCTAGGCTGTCTCTAGGAGTGACAATTTATGTCGACAACATCTTTCTGGTGCCATTGCCGGGGACGAATTTAAGAAAATCAGAATCCCTGGGCCTCGAAAAATCATATTCACTCTCTAATCAGGTGAGCACAGAGAGTTGAAGAGTTGCATATCCCTCACCTTGGCGACTCCACTGTTGTTTATTTGATACATCTATTGGTAGTCCTGGCTCCTCGTAAGCCATACCTGAGGTCAGATAAGTCTAAGCCAAAGACACCTTCAGTGTCTGACCCTGAGAAGACCATACATAGAAGAAGTTGGAAAGAGAGGGGATCAGTTCATGCTGAAAACCCTGAATTTTCTGTAGAAGATTATCCATCCTCTTCTTCTCAAGAAATCCAGGTAGAAAATCCTGACTCCATTGTTGGAGATACAAAATATTTTTCAGATAGCCCACTTAGAGAAGGTGTTAGAATTGAAGATAGTTTTCACCCTACCCTTGAGGCCGAAGAAGTCAAGGAAGTCACCGAGGTAGCTGTTGTTAACCGTGAACTGTTCCCATCTATGCCTCAGGCTGCTGTACAGTATATCCCTATTTTTATTCATACTCCACTTCCACCTCCACCTCTTCCTCCATTTGTACATCAGATTGTTGCACAACCCCCACCTCCTCCAATGGCTAATGTTCCAGCTTTTTTATTAAACAAGTATGCTCCCCTGGAATTACCTCAAGTGTTGAATGATATGCCACAAGATTATTTAAAGATCTTGCCCAGATTCACTAGGGAAAATGAAATTGATGCTCAGAAACATCTTGAGACTTTCTGCTCTTTTGCAGAAAACTTCAATGTAGAACACTTGGATGTAGTCTTAAGAATATTTGTGCAATCTCTGGATGGTGAAGCCAGAAAATGGTTCAAAACATTAGGAAACCGTTCTGTAACCACTTGGGATGATATGGAAAGTACCTTTCTCAGAAAGTGGGGAGAAAAGAAAGATCACGGATAGTGTCTTACTGAGTTCAATACACTCAAGAAGAAACATAATGAAGGGGTGTCAGAGTTTATCAAGAGATTTAATAAGTTATATCTAAATCTCCCTACAAATATGAAGCCTCATCAGAATGCTGCCAAAGTTGTTTTCATAGTAGCCTTTGACTCAGATTTTGGTTTCTCTCTTAGGGAAAGGAAACCTGCCACTCTAGATGATGCTCAGTCATATGCACTTGAATTGGAAGCAAACTTTGCTTCCACTGGAAAATTAAGAGGGAAAGATGAACAAGACACCAAAAGAATGGGTAAAGAGGAAGTATCCACTTCAAATCAGGACAGAGACCCTGACAAGATGGAGGAAATAAGCAAGATGATTAAAAATCTGGTTAAGCTTGAATTGGAGGCCAAGAATGCCGCCCCTAAAAATTTTCAGAATACTCCAAATAGAGGTTACAATCCTCAGTATAGAAGACAACCATTGCAAATATTGCCAAGGGAAGCAAAGGAGCAACAAGATCAAGTACCACATCCCTTGTACTTGGATGGTCCAGAAGATAACCTTGCTGAAGATGCTGCCTATGAGGTAGAATGTCCGTTTCAAGAAGAAGAAGAGTTTGGAGACACTAAAGAAGCAGAAGTTTATCATTGTTGTAAACAATTTGAGGACTTCATGCTAGCACAATTCAATAGAAAATATGATCTCAGATCTTCAAGGAAGAGGAATCGAACTCAAGATCACGAAGAAGAGCCTCCTCAAAAGGAAGCACCTACTCAAAAGGAGTTAACAACGCAGAAAGTCACAAACAAAGGTAAGAGTCCTTTAAACGAACCCTTGCAGTCTGATGATCAAATTCCTCCTTCCTCAAAAATAGTCAGTCCTCCTAATGCTGAGTCTGTATCAAAAGAAGTTAAACCTTCAGCTGAAAATAAAGAGTCAAAATAAGTTGTAATGGAAAAGCCCCCTCCTGCTTTCAATTTGCAAAAAAAACTTGAGAAAGTAAAAATCCCAGTCCCTTTGACTGAACTGTTGAAACAACCTATTTATCAATCTCAAGTCACTTCTTTATTGTTCCCTCCTGAAGCACCAATAATTCCAGACAGTCTTAATCTTCAAGAAGAAAGACCCATGGTTGTGTTTTGCCCTCATGTCAAGGAGATAGATCCTTCTACTCCTCCCTTCTATGTGTCTCTAGTGATTCATGACCTGCTGTTGCACAATTGTATGTTAGATTCTGGGGCTTCCCATAATCTTATGCCTCTGTCAGTCATTGTACAACTAGGACTACAAATCACACACCCATACAAATACCTCTATTCATTTGATTCCAAAAGAGTTAAATGCTTGGGGATGATTAAGGATTTAGTGGTCAATCTGGCCCAAATTCCAGCAAAAAGTGTAGTAATGGACATTCTAGTGGCTGACATCCCAGCTCGCTTTGGCATGTTGTTGTCAAGGTCCTGGGGAACAAAAATTGTTGGGTCACTCAAATTGGATTTAACTTATGCCACTATCCCTATTTTTGGTGGCCAGGAGAGGAGGTTATACAGAGAAACCAGATTCATCAAGATGGTGACTAAGGCTAACAACTCAGAGAATTCACCAGTCTACAGTAAAGAAGGAGATTTCTCATTTTTGATGTTAGAAGAAGATCAAAATTTTGCTCATGAGCCATCCTTCTATCAAATCAAGACTGAACAGCCTTTAGAGAACCATGAAGCAGGAGTATGGACTCTACATTTTGATGGAGCAAATTCAAGAGAAGGTAATGGGGCTGGAGTATTATTAATCTCTCCTACAGGAAAATGGGTCCCACTGTCTTTTAAATTGGAATACGAAGCTACTAATAATGTAGCTGAATATGAAGCACTACTATTGGGATTGCAAACAGCCAGGAGCATGGGCATACAATGTTTAAAGGTCCTGGGAGACTCTGAGCTGGTGGTCAGACAAATCAGAAATCAATGTGAAACCAAACACCCTCGGCTGAGAGCATATAGAAATGAAGTATGGGACACGGTGGAGAACTTATTCTCAGCATTTAACATCCAGTTCATGCCCCGGGAGCATAATATAATGGCAAATTCTCTTGCTATAGCTGCCAGTACATTTCGTCCTCCTCAAAATCCTCTCCTGAGGTATGAAATTGAGGTACGTTATAGACCATCAATCCCAAATAATATTAAGCACTGGCAGGTATTTGAAGACGATGAACAGATGGAGAGATTCCTGGAGACAGTAGGGGAATTCTCTAATATGGAGATTGATGATTGTGAAGAAGATGAGGCTGAGAATGTTTCAGAAAACAAATGGGAGGAAAAAGTGGCAGGAAGTAAAGTGCTGCAGCTGAAAGGAAATGTCATCCCTAGAGGATTGGTGCCTCTAGAAAGATTATTTGACAAGAATAATGTCCCATTGAAGCCTAGTAAAGTGGTAGAAGAAAATCAGGTGGAAGATATGAATCTGGGTACTGAGGCTGATCCTAAAATTTTCAAACTATCTAAGAAGGTCCCAGAAGAATACAAGCAGAAATACCTGATATTATTTCAGTCATACAGGGATGTGTTTGCATGGTCCTATCAGGACCTTAAAACTTTTGATATTAGTATAATGCAGCATAAAATTCCTCTAAGGGAAGATGCAAAACCTTATAAGCAGAAGCTTAGATAGATAAATTTTCTCCTGCTTCACTCCATTGAAAAAGAAATCAAGAAGCTGCTAAAGGCCAAAATAATTGTACCATTGAGGTACTCAGAATGGGTGGCAAACCTTGTCCCTGTTTGAAAGAAGAATGGAGAAATAAGGCTGTGTGTGGATTTCAGGAATTTAAATAGAGAATCTTTAAAAGATAATTATCCACTCCCCAAAATGGACTACATTTTGCAGAAAGTAGTGGGAGCTTCTAGGATGTCAATGATGGATGGATTTTCTGGTTATAATCAGATGGTTGTACTTCCAGAAGATCAAAAGGAGAAAACTTTCACCACGCCATGGGGAACATTTATGTATGCCAGGATGCCTTTTGGATTAATTAACGCAGGGGCTACCTTTCAGAGAGCGATGGACATTGCTTTCGTTGGGGAGCAGGATAAATTTTTAGTGGTATACCTTGATGATATCACAGTGTTTTCAAAAGATGATGCTGAGCACATTGAGCATTTACGCAGAACTTTTGAAAAATGCAAAAGGTATGGTCTTTCTCTCAATCCACAAAATTCTTTATTTGCATTAGAAGAAGGCAAAATTTTGGGGCATATTGTAACTAAAGATGGGGTAAAGATAGACCCCAAAAGGGTAGAGGTTATAAATAGCATCCCTCTCCCCAGAAATAAGAAGGAAGTGCAAGTATTTTTAGGCCGGATAAATTTCCTGAGGAGATTTATTCCTAACTATGCTGAGATAGTTAGGCATATAACTGATATGCTGAAAAAGAATAATGAAGTAAAATGGTCTCAGGAATCTAGAGATGCATTCACCAGGATAAAACAGGCATTTGCTGAAGCTCCTGTACTAGCTGGGCCAAATTATACTAAACCATTTATGATCTTTTCTTTTGCATCACCACATACAGTAGCGGGAGTGTTATTACAGAAGAATGAAGAAGGATATGAGCAGCCTATTACCTTTTTCAGTCAGGTGCTCCATTATGCAAAACTGAAATATAATATATTGGAGAAACAGGCCTATGCCTTGGTGAAATCCCTCGAAGATTTCCACATGTATATTTTGTAGTCCCACATCACTGCATTTGTGCCTACTGCAGCTGTAAAGAATATCCTTGTTCAGGGAGACAGTGAAGGAAAAAGGGGCAGGTGGATTGCAAAAATAAAGGAGTATGATCTAGACATCCGTCCAACCAAGTTGATCAAAGGACGGGGACTTGCTAAAATCTTGTCTGAATCAAACTATCAGGCTCTGGGAATGAATTTGACCATGATAGCAAGTGGGGAGTCTGGGAATGATAAAGAACATCAAGGAATGGAGGTAGCCACTCAAAAAGCACATATAAAATATCTTACTATTCCATGGTACAAATAAATAGTTGAATATCTTTTAACACTCACATGTCCTCCAAGTTGTGATAAAATAAAATACAGAGCATTAACAATAAAATCAAAAAAGTATATAGTGGCTAATGGACAATTGTATTGGAGGGACCCTTCAGGCATCCTATTATTGTGCCTCACAGAGGATGAAGTGGAAATTATAATGACGGAATTTCATGAAGGAATCTGTGGAGGCTATTATAGCTGGAGGGCTACAGCTCATAAAATCCTGAAGGCCGGTTTCTACTGGCCAAAATTATTTGGAGATGTTTTTACTTGGGTCAGAGAATGTGATAAGTGTCAGAAATTTGCTGAGAGACAGAAGTTGGTAGCTCTGCCCCTGATCCCAGTTCATGTGAATGAGCCATTTCAACAATGGGGAATAGATTTTATTGGAGAAATACATCCCCCATCAAGTGGACAACATAAATGGATATTAACAGCCACAGATTATTTTACAAAAAGGGTGGAAGCCATACCTGCAAGGAATGCTACTGACACTGTCATCATAAAGTTCATGGAAGAGAACATCATATCCAGATTTGGCTGTCTTGCTAAAATAGTGACTGATAATGCACAGGCCTTTAAGTCTGCAAAATTTGTAAATTTCTACCAGCAGTATAATATTGCACTTAATGACTCCATAGCTTATTATCCTCAGGGAAATGGTTTGGCAGAATCTTCTAATAAAAATTTAGTGAGGGCCTTGAAGAAAACTATAAATGAGAATAAAAAAAATTGGGATTCCCAATTGAAATTTGCTCTATGGGCTAATAGAATCACTAGCAAGAGAGCAACTGGGAAATCTCCATATGAATTAGTATATGGATGAGCAGTAGTGTTTCCTGTGCAACTGGCCTTGCCAGTGGCACGTTTCATGCAAGAAAGTCAAGAAGAGCCCGATAATATGGTCAGGAGAATTAATCAATTGGTGGAATTAGAGGAGACACGGAACCAAGTAAATCAGAGGTTAACAAAATATCAGGAGAAAATGAAACATATATTTGATTAGCATGCAAAAGACAGGAAGCTACAGGTTGGTGATCTGGTGCGTAGATAGGATATCCGGAGGGCTGAAAAAGGAAAGCATGGGAAATTTGATCCCCTGTGGTTTGGTCCTTTCAAAATAGCGGAACAGAGAGGCAATAATACTTTTATGTTGGAAAAATTACAGGGCGATCTGCTTGACACCCCTGTAAATGGCCAATTCCTTAAGCCCTACTTCCAATTTTGATTTAGGCTGAGAACACCTGATGTATTATATTGTATACTAGTCTCCTTTTTTTTTTGAATAAACAAGGTGCGAGCTGACATGTTACAGAGTAAAATGCAGGGGAACTAAATAGCAGGGACATCTAAAAGAGTATCTGAAGGTCTGCGGAGTTCTCGACACGTCCAAGGATAAACGTGCCATCCCCAGTTGGAGCTGATGTTATCCATGTTAGCTCCTCATTTAAATTTTTGGTCTTCAAAATCCATTTCCGTTGACTGTTGCCTTTCCCGCCCCCCTGAAATGCATTAGAAAACATCACGGGTGTGTATCTGAAGTAATAAGAGGCTCAGCCCCTTTGGCCGTGGCCCCCTATATCTTATTGTTTGCATTACCATGTCTTGGAACCGAGTGTTAAGTCCCAAGGGCGCCTAACGTATATATCTATCGCGCCCACTTCGGACCGTTGGATCAAAACACAAATCAATGGCCCAGAATCTCCTTTTCTTTAGTGGTCCCCGCGTCCACGCCCACTCAGAAACCAGAGTTGTTTTCATCGCACCACCTTTCAAAGGCAAGTGGTTTTCTCCAAATCGGAGCGATTCCATTGGGCGCTCGCCATGCGTCCTGGTGTACGACGGCAATACCACTACCCATCGCACATTATCCTTCAGTCAAAGTCATGCAGTGATATTAACGTTGGCCATCCGATCTGAAGAGCTCAATCCAACAGTGGTCGCTCGATGTAATTGCACAGGTGTTAATGTAGGTCTACAGTGTTCTGGGTCCACCATCCCGTCGTTGTATAATGCATTCCTAACCGTTGATATCGCTCTGAAATCGTGTGGTCCAGATAATATGCGTGATTGATTAATTGACCGAGTCTCCCACCACGTATTTTCCCATGTGTTAATCTCATTCTCCCTTCACCATCTGTATATTCCATTCATATTTTTATATCGCATTCATGTGTCTTGTTTTAATGTTTTTACGAAGAGAACCTCTGCCTAGTTCGTATACCACTGCTCCACTGCATCTTTTGCCACTACCCTGTGTGCTTCCACCAGTCCACGATGTCACGCCACTTCACAGTCACCTCCATTGCATCACTCCCCTCCCATGCCTTTGTTTTCCTAACAAGTTTGTGTATTGTGCAGGGTGAAAAGGGGGTAAACCGCCATTAATCTCCACCTCCGTTACAGAAATCGAAGACACATCAAAGGGTCAGCTTGCAGAGGCGGAATTTATGAAGAAAAGTCCTGGGTAGCTGTTGAGACATGACCTTCATTAAATAAAGCAGAATGGAAATCTGTTAAACTCCTCAAAATAATCCGAAAGGTAGATTTCTACAGATAGAGACATTAATGTCGCAGAAAAGGGTATCAGTTGGAAATCAAGGAATTCGGTGTCCGGCACTGAATATTTTTAATAGAAATCCAGAATTCAGAAGGCAAAGAGTACAAGTGCATAAAAATCATATTCTCTAGGTTTTACTTCAATATATTTTTCTCTCAGGAAGGTACAAAACGTCACATATTTTATTCTTCATACCTCACCCCTGGAGAAATATGCACCTGCAGCATTCTATAGCCATCAAGCAGTATGGGCGCGAATGTTTCTGCCATTTATGTTTTAATGAGATAATTAAATGTTCTCACCTACTTCTTTCATAGGGTCTTTTCTTATTCCTCTATAAAAACAGAGAAGAAAGACATTGTAATGGTTCCAGATTTTTATCAGAGAATTGTGCAGTGAAAGGCATTTTTGTATACATTTTGTATAAGCACTTGTATGAAGGCTCAGAGCCCGTAGGGTCTCAGTGAGGAGGAGTTCTATCTGTATTAGAGGATTCTGGTCTTTGGTATCCCACAGTATGTAACTTCCTTTGATGTGTTTAATACAACATTTCATTTTATCCATCTTCTTGTATCATGTACTGGAATGCGAGTGGCTCACTGATTTTAGGTAAGGATTTATCCTAGTTGATACCCATACTTGGATCAGTCAAGCGCTTTAAATATGGCTCAGGCATGATATACTGTTTCATGTTCATTTCATCCATTGTTCTGCTATGTTAGTTGCTTTGGGAGGGTGCTTTTAAAACGCCATTGTCATGTATGGATTCTTAGAATGATAAGCCCATATATGGTTCTGTTGTGTATCTGGGTATCTGACCAAAGATAACTAATATCTCCTTATATTTCTTTCACCGCACACACCTTCTGATATTTTATTTCTGTGGCATATTATTTGAATCGTCCCTCTTTACAGTAAATTATCTCTTAACTATCTGATGCTTTTGTGTTGGAGCTTTGCATCTTGTCTCTGCAACCTTACTTTCCTTGTGGCGGTTTTTGTAAGTTCTGGTCCCATTAAAATCAATTTCCTTGTTCTACAAGAGATAGCAGGAGAGTTTTGGATTAACACCCTAGTTTTATGATACACTCCCTGCTATGATAAGGTATCCTAGGCACTGGTCTATGGCAACTCTAGGCTATCTCTAGGAGTGACAATTTATGTCGACAACATGTATCATCCAAGAATTTTTCATTTATGTAATGTATTGGAGGTTTCCCCCTCGAAGTGGCTGATTTATAAGGCGTTAGTCTCTCTTCTCTTCTATTTTTGGAGCTGGTTTCATAACATTTGGTTTCAGAGCTTTGGATTCTAGGGTTTCTTTGCTCCAAACAAGTCATCGTGGCATTTTCACAATAAATGTTTTTCTTTGAAGTTTCAGAAGCTAAAATTTGTATAGCATGAAGCCTAAATCCTGAAGAACCTCCTGCAAAAATTTCATATCTTGGTTCGCAATATTTTCAGAGATATGATCTGGGGAAGTTAGGGTTTTTTCAGGCCCCCTAATTTCAACTAAAACAAGTCATCGTTGCATTGTCGCTATAACTTTTTGTATATAAAGTTTTGGAAGCTGAAATGATTATAGTACGAAGATGAAATCCTAAGGAAGCTCCTATAAAAATTTGAGATCTTGGTTCGTAATATTTTTGGAGATATGATCTGTGGAATTTAGGATTTTTTTAGGCTCCATAATTTCATCTCAAAGAGGTGACCATGGTAAAAACATCATAACTCTCTCTCTGAGCATCAAATTTGGATTCTGTAAAAATTGGCCACAAGTAAACAGACTGTAGCTTTCGGTATATGAATTTCGGATCTGAAGGAGGAAATAGTAACACGTGGAAATTTGTACAAGTTTGCTATACTGAACTAGTCCATAATTAGTTCATCGTGGGAGATTGGGCATAACTTCGCCCTGAAGAATACAAATCAGGTCAGACCTATGGCATTCGAAAGAAGATTCAGAGGGCTACTTCAAATCCAAATTTCAGATATTGAAGATCCTAAATCATACATATAACTCAGTTTCAATACAGAGCTCCTCAAAAGCAAGAAAAAGGTGTGTATTTTTTTCGAATTACATAAGTCTTGTTTGAAAAAAATTACTATGAATTTATTCCAAGGGCATATTTAAGAATATATATCAATATTGGCTTCTAAAATTCCCCCCTAAAAATAATTCAACACTCATTAAGCCTTCAGAAGGCTCTACTATGACTCATGAAGACGAAGAAACACAACATGAGATATCAAAATTACAAGATCAAGTGCACCAAATTTCGCTATCGCAAAGAGCAACAAAAAGGCGTGGAAACTAAGATGGATGGTTGGAAGAAAGGCGTGTAAGCTAAGATAAATCGTTTGGAAGCTAAGATGGATGAAATTGAAGCTAAGATCGATGAAAAAATGAAATACCACATGGAAAACATGAAGAATGATCTAAAAGTAGACGTCGAAGGTTTGGCAAAGTTGATACAATAAATGTTTCCTAATGGCGAAAATATAGTAGAGGAAACTCATGATGAGAACAAAATAAATGTTAATCGTGATTTCATAAACTCTAATGTTGGATGGAAGGACCACCATATTCCAAATATTGACATGAGGAATTTTGATGGAAAGGATCCTGTAACATGGATATTAAAGATGCAGCAATATTTTGATCTCAATAATGTACAAAAAACACAAAATGTATGCATTGCAACTTTACATTTAGAACAAAATACATTTGTTTGGTATCGATGGCTTTGCTCCCATAAAAAATTGTCACTTGGTCAATTTCTAAGAAGGAAATGATAGCACATTATGAGGATACAAAAAGCAACACCTTCTTTAGCCAATTGATAAATCTCAAACAAAAGGGTTCAGTGGTGGAGCACATTGAGGACTTCCAAAAATTGAATATAAGGGTAACTGATATTCCAGAGGAACACAGGATTGATGTATTCATAATGAATTTAAAGGATAACATCCAACATGAATTTCACCTTTGGGAACCTAATTCATTGGAAAAGGCATTCAGGTTGGCAAGAAAAATTGAATCTATAATTATGGCGACAATGAAGCCTACCACTCACATATATAAAGATGGAAGTGTTGCTACTCCTAGACTTCCACAACCTACAAGGTTGACACCACAACAATTGGAAGAAAAAAGAGAAAAATTTCTTTGCTACATTTGTGATAGTAAATACACTAAAGGTCATAAGTGTGCTGAGAAGAAATTATTCTACATATATTGTGAAGAGGAAGAAGAAAATGAACAATAATCTTCAAAAGAAGAGGATATACACTAGGAACCAACCCTAGAAAAGGAAGAAATGAGTTCGACCATATCGTGTAATGAATTGGCTGGAATTACCACTCCTCAAACTCTCAAGATAGAAGGACATATCAAGAAGAAAAAGGTAATAGTGTTGATTGATTCGAGTAGTACCCATAATTTTATTCATTGTAAGGTATCCAAGGAATTGAATTGTTTCCTATACCTAGCACCAGAATATCAAGTGATGGTTGAAAATGGAGGAACTATAAATTGCTCTGGAAAATGCCATAATATCAAGCTAACCATGGGGGAATATGTATTGAATGGTCCAATGCTTTCCATTCCTATGGGAGGTGTTGATGTCGTACTAGGAGTACAATGGTAACAATCTTTGGGGATGGTAGCTTTTAATTTTCAAGAACTTTTCTTGAATTTTTTTTCAGAAGGAAAGGAAGTCAAATTATGGGGTATCGCAGGGAAGTCCAGAAAGATAATAAGCTCTAATGTCATGATAAAGCTTCTGAAGAAATAACAACAAGGAATAATTGCACAATTATGCTCACTAGAAGTTCCAACATCAAAATCATCTATTTCTGTAGATCTCCAAAATGTATTGGACAATCATTCCAAGGTGTTTGAAAATCCCAAAGGACTCCCACCTATTCGTGATCATGATCATGCTATTAATTTGATTCCAGGAAGTGTTACTCCAAACATCAGGCCTTATAGATATCCTTATGTCCAAAAGAGAGAAATTGAACGTATGATTACAAAAATGTTAGAGGCTGGTATAATTCAACCTATTCAAATTTCTTTCTCTGCTCCAGTAGTATTTGTGCACAAGAAGGATGGATCATGGCGCATGTGTCCGGATTATAGGGAGCTCAATAAGCTCACCATTAAAGATAAATTTCCCATTCCTCTGGTTGATGAATTACATGGAGCAATTTATTTTACCAAGTTGGATCTTCATTCAGGATATCATCAAATTAGAATGAATATTGAAGATATTTTGAAAAAGGCATTTCAAAATCATGAGGGTCATTATGAATTTTTGGTCATGCCTTTTGGCCTTACCAATGCACCTTGTACATTTCAAGGGTTGATGAATTCCATTTTCAAACCCTTCGTTAGAAAATTTGTGCTAGTATTTTTTGATGTTATACTAATCTACAACAGGTCTTGGAAGGATCATGTTCAACATGTTGGCAGGGTGCTCAAACTATTGCAGGAGAAACAATTATATGAAAAAACAACCAAATTTTTCTTTGGAGTACAAGAGGTGGAATATCTGGGTCATATTGTGTCTCACGAGGGTGTCAAGGTAGACCGTAACAAAATTAAAGCCATTAAGGAATCGAAATTCCCAACAACCATAAAGCAGTTGTGAGGATTTCTCAAGTTAACATGGTATTATCACAAGTTTGTTAAGAATTATGGGAGAATAACAGCACCTCTAACAACATTATTGAAGAAAGATGCATTTTCATGGACTACTGAAGCAACTAAGGCCTTTGAACATCTTAAAGAGGCAATGTGCCTAGCACCAGTCTTAGCTACGCCAAACTTCACAAAAACCTTTATTGTTGAATGTGATGCCTCAGGAAATGCAATTGGTGTTGTTTTAATGCAAGAAGGAAGACCCATTGTTTTTTAAAGTCGTCCAGTCAAAGGAAAGTATTTACAGAAATCTATTTATGAGAAGGAATTGTTAGCAATACTACATGCACTAAAGAAATGGCGACCTTACCTAATGGGAAGACACTTCAAGGTAAAAATTGATCATGATAGTCTTAAACACTTTTTGGAACAAAGACTATTTTCAGAAGAGAAGAAAAAATGGGTCACAAAGATGTTGGGTTATGACTTTGAAATAATTTACAAAAAAGGGAAGCCAAATGTTGTTGCAGATGCACTCTAAAGAAATAATGAAGAGGTGGAAGCATTGCTTTGTGCCATTTCTATTATCCAACCAGATCGGATAACTGAAGCAAGGGATGAATGGAAGAAGGATGAAGAAGTGTGGACACTCATTCAAAATTTGCAGCAAGATCCTAGTACATCTGATACATTTAGTTGGAAAAATGATTCCTTATGGTACAAAGATCACTTATATCTTTGTAAAAATTCCCAACTAAAACAAAATATTCTTTTGGAATTGCACACTTCTCCTTTAGGAGGACACTCAGGATTTTTAAAAACTTACCACAGGGTGAAGAAAGAATTTTTTTGGGATGGCCTTAAATCTGATATTCAAAAGTTTGTGGAGGAATGTTTGGTTTTCCAGCAGAATAAAGTGGAAACAATTAAGACCCCGGGACTTCTACAACCTTTATCCATTCCAAGTCAACGTTGGGAGGAGATTTCAATGGATTTTATCACGGGTTTACCTAAGTCTGAAGGAAAGAGTGTCATCATGGTGGTAGTTGATAGACTTACCAAGTATGCACACTTTTGTGCATTATCTCATACATTTAAAGCAAGTACAGTTGCTACTACATTTATGGACAGAATTCAAAAGCTACATGGAAGCCCAAGGGTTATTGTGAGCGACAGAGATCCCATTTTTACTGGAAATTTTTGGACCGAGTTATTTTCTTGTTTGGGTACTCAATTAGCTCATAGCTCATCTTATCATCCTCAATCTGATGGTCAAACTGAGATAGTAAATAAATGTTTGAAAGGATATCTTCGTTGTTTTGTATCTGATAAACAAACACAATGGGTCAAGTGGTTACCTCTCGCAGAATGGTGGTATAACACTTCCTTCCATACTGCAACAAAAATGACCCCATTTATGGCACTTTATGGATATCATCCACCATCCATCACATCATCTTTAAGAGAAAATTCAAAGGTTCAAGCAGTGGAAGATCACATCGAGCATCAACAAGAAGTTCTCCAACTCTTAAAGGATAACCTGAATTTGGCACAAAATCGAATGAAACAACAGGCATATCAACATCACAGCAAGAGAAGTTTTGATGTAGGAGACTGGGTATTTTTACGGCTACAACCATACAAACAAATGTCCCTCAAGCAAGCTAAGAAGGATAATAAATTATCACCAAATTATTATGGTCCTTACAAGGTGTTGCAAAATATTGGTACTATGGCATACAAATTGGAGCTTCCTACTTCTTCGCGAGTGCATCCAGTTTTCCATGTTTCATGCTTAAAGAAGGTTATAGGTGAAAATCTTCGAGTTCAAACAATATTGCTAGAACTTGATGAGGAAGGAAAAATGATATTGGAACCTAACGCGGTCACTGAAACAAGAACTTGACAGCTACAGAATTGATCAATTTTAGAGTATTTCATCAAGTGGAAGAACTTACCCACTAAAGATTCTACATGGGAGGATGAGAATTTTATACAGAAGCACCCAGAGCTACTCAACACTTTTTTTAAGGAGAGGGCCATGTTAGGTCCCTATATTACTAGTTTATTCCCTTATTGTTATTAGTGTAGCCCCCTTATTGTTATTGTTGTACCCATGTAACCCTAATATTTTTATTATTGTGCCCTTACATTGTTATTGTTAGGTCGACTAGGATTATATTGTGGGACCATGGACTCCTATATATAGAAGGAGGTTTTTTTCATTTGTATCATCCAAGAATTGTTCATTTATGTAATGTATTGGAGGTTTCCCCCTCGAAGTGGCTGATTTCTAAGGCATTGATCCCTATTTTCTTCTATTTTTGGAGCTGGTTTCATAGCATTGTTTGATCATCAACAATTTCAAATTCTGACTTGCATTCACTATCCTCTTCATTTCTCCTACATGTATAAGAGACAAACTTGTATTCTTCTTATAAGCTCTAATTATGTACTCAATATCGTCTTTAAACAACTGATACTTATTCTCATGGTAATGAAATATTGTTTTCCTATCATACAGGTAAGGACTTCTCAATGCAATAGTTGATATCTCAAGCGGCACAACATCAAGTTCAACTTTCTCAATAAACTCTAAATTGATGGTGAATCTTAGTAAGCACTTCCTTGTAACGTGTAAGTTTGCATTCTTGCATATCTGTTGAAATTTGCAACTAGACACAATGAAATTGGTGTCCAGAAACAACATGAAAATGAAACACGCACTCTAGTGTGGGATCACAGGTCACATAGTGATGTGTCCTAGCGATACATTAGTGTGCAACCAATTTATTAAATAAATTGGAAAATTAATTGTAATCTTATCTCATAACAACTTGTAATAGTTAACTAAGTGTGATAGACTTAGTTAGCTCAAGAATTTCGAGTTGAGGATCTAAGGATAGGCATGTGGAGTGATTATATTATTAACAGGGTCTAGTTGCAGTTGTAGCACTAGTGTAGTGTGTTGGGATCAGTTAACTCACAATAATTGAGTTAAAATCAGTTTAACTAGTTCTAACTGTTTGATGAGCTAGTGGAAGATCAAGTGAATTAAAATAGATATAATTCACCAGTAATGATATACCAAGTAATTGATGATTCACTATTTGTAGCTGCATGCATGCTAATTCTGGTGGATACCCAGTTGAGACAAAGGTTCAAGGCTAGTAAACTAGTAGTTTTATTTTAGGAAAACTACCCAAGTGCAGAGATAAAACCATGGGAAGCCCATGATGAATTGAACAATCGAGGAAGGTTGAATTTCCTATTTAATAGGGGTTTAATTCTCTAGGGATTGCGTAATCAGGGTAGGCTGTGGGTAGGTTGATAATTGGCTATGTGTTTGTCCAATTTTGCCTAGATCAGTGTGAAGAAATTGGTAGAGTGTATGAGGTTGTGGTGATCACAATATATTGTATTGTTTCATGATTTCTTGGCTGATTATACAATAAATATGGAGGGGTTTTGAGAAATTGTTTTCCCCAAGAATATTTGGTGTTGTGTATTGATTTACTTATTTCTCTTACTTGCATGTGATTGAGCGATCATATTTTATATTCTGAAAATATTGTAGAAGGATTTAGTATCTTGCTTTAGTACATTGCATGATCGGATTGAGTCCATTGATATAATTTCTATATGGTATTATAGCTATGTTAGATATTTTCTACAATATCCAACCCAAAGGATGTGGTCTTGGATGTCTAATAGTTTCAAGGCCTAGTTGCTTAACCAAGTCTCCATAAATCAAGTTAGCTTGTGACTCACTATCAAAAAGTGTATCAATCTCGGTATGTTTAGAGACAACTCTAATATGGAAAATTTCTATTCTTGTATCTTCATCATGAGTAGCATTTGAACAATTTGAAGAAATAGTGCTTACAATATTTTTACCTTTCAAACCCATGGCTGTAATCTTTGTCTCATCTCTTGAATCTGAACCTAATTCATGTTCAACTATAGCAATAGTTTTACCCTTCTCTTTAGCTTTCAGTCTGGTTGGTTTCAATTCTAGATGAAGTTGCCAATAGTGGTCTTCATCATGGCCAGTCTTTGAACAGTTTTTGCATGTGATTTTTTCCTTCTCTCTTTTTACAGAATCATTTCTCTTTCCTCTTCCATAAAACTCCCATTTTTTGTTACCCTCACTTTCACTTTTCTCATCTATTTTTTGCTTCCCTCTTGCCTCTAAGTGTGTGTCTTGAACACAAAATTCATCTAAATTTCTTGGGTTAAACATAAGGATAGTATGTTTCAAATAGGAATGTAAACCCCCAATGTATTTCAATAGTGTATCTTTGGAATTCAAGTTTATTCCTAACAACAAAGCCCTTTTCCTAAACTCCTGGGTATATTCTTGAATTTTTTGAACCTTGAGTTGCCTAAAAATTTTCCAACTCATAATGGCTTTTTGAAAATAGGCTAAAGGATAAAACTGTATTTTAATTGAAGAAATAAACTCAACCAAAGAAATGGATATCTTACAATGGATTCGCATTTCCTCTTGACTCTTTTCTTCCCACCAAACTAGTGCTGCTCCTTCTAGCCTTAATGAAGCCAACTGGATTTTTATGTCATCTTCATGAAGGTTCTGAATTCTGTAATACACCTCCAATTGAAGTATCCTATTTTCAAGCCTCTTTGCATTTACATCTCCATTGTACATGGGAAGTTGAAACTTAATGTCCAATTTGAGTAATGGAGTTTTTCCTTTTGTGTCTTTTGGGTGAGTGTGAGTGGTTTTTGTGGTGGAAGTGGAAGATGATGCAGATGGAGATGATGAGGATGATGAAGATGGTGGATATGGAGGTGGATTTCCTCCACTACCCTTTGAAATCTTCTCTTCATACTTATTTTCATCTGAAGTTCCTTCTCCATGTGGAGGCTTAAAACCTTCTCCTAACATCCCAGCAGTAAATACATCAAACATAACTTTAACCATCATCTTTATATAAGTTGAATTCTCTCTTGAAATATTCCTCTTCTGAATTTCCTTGAGTCTCTCCAACACCTAACATGATGGCTATGGATTCAGGCTCAACGTTTGATGCTTGTACCTCTTCAATCAACTCATCTTCTTGTGCAATTTGTACCTTTCAATCTCAACTTTTTTAGACAAAATTTGAGTTTCTTCAAGTGCAAATATGAGTGGAAATTTGGGTGAATATGGTGCTCTTGTAGCTCTCCTTATTCTGGTCCTAATATCAGTACTTTCAACCAAATATTTCCCTTCACCTTTCTGCAACTTTAACCTTGTTAGCATCACAAATTTGCAACCATTAAACTTGCATAAAACTCAAGCAACTATCAAGAAAATAACCTTGCCTTTCAACCTGGCTCTGATACCAACTTGATATGATTATGAATGTTAGTTTTTATATGCTAATTTCAACCTCAGATATAAAATTTACTTGTTGATCTTATGCTTGAAATACATGTGTTTCCTTATTGCTTATGTGTGTCAAATAGGTAGTTAAATTGAGTTTTATGAGTGAACTTAAGAGCATAAAGTATGAATTTAAAATTTTGAACAACAAAAACATAAAGAAGAACAAACCATCACAATTGATCCATTAAAACATATTTTTGATGAAGAAGTTCACCCCTCCTGGGTTAGATCTCCTTGGTCTAGCTTCCATGGCTTGCGCCTCTATCTTAGCTCAATAGTGCTCAAATTTTTTTTACATACATAAAATGCTCTTGGAACATACTCCAATGAGTTTAAAATGTTGAAATCTATCAGAAATGACCATTCATTTACTCAATTTGGCCTTCAGATGCTCCAGACATGGCCTTTTGTCTTAGTGGCCCTCGGCTTCAAAATTATTCAAGGTAACAAAAAGCTCTGTAAAATTTCTCCTATACCTCTAAACCTTGTTCCAATGTGTTCAGAGAATTCGAATCTACTAGGAATGACTATTCCTAAGCCAAAATTGGTCAAAAATTGCTCAAGATAGGCCTCATTAAAGTTTCCCCTAGATTCTGCCTCTAAATCTGAAAAACTGCTAGTTAGCCTCGCCAAAGTTGGAGGCCGATCCGAATTTGGATATTTTGCTAAAAAACCACCCAATTTAACTGCATGTTTAATTAGGCTTAATCCCATATTAAATGGGATAAGCACGCACTTAAACGTGTTTTGTGCGAGGCGCTAAGTTGATGTCACTTGGCATGGTATTATGAGGAGGGATTGCCCATGGGGCTGGCCCCCTTCTTCCTCTGCCATTGGATTCCGTTGCATTGAAATATAAGTTGGTGGCCAATCCTTTCAAGGATCATGGTCGTGGCCTAACAATAAGGGGAGAGAGTGGAGCGGGGGAGGTCATGGGGTCAAGCCCCGACCTCGCCCTTCATACACGTTTTTGTAAACAATATATATTACACCCCACATTTAATACATGTGCTCTAGCTATGGTTTTAAAACCTTTGATATTCTCCAATATAAATAGACTTTGGTTTAAATAGTATTTACCCAAACCATATAATATGCCATATGAATTATATGCTCGGACCTTGGTTTAAAATAAATGGCAACAGACTTTTCAATATAGTTTAAATTCCCACCTTTGAAATGTTTTTCCACCATATGGTATACTTTGGAATATGATTTGCCACCACAATAAAAAATTCTAACTAAGGTTAAAATAATATATTTGGAAATTAAATTATATATATAAGTTTGTAATTATATATATATATATATATATATATATATATATATATATATATATATATATATATACACATGTATATATATATATATATACATGTATATATATATATATATATATATATATATATATATATATATATATATATATATATATATATATATATATATATACATGTATGTGTATATATATATATATATATATATATATATTATATATATATATATATATCTATATCTATATACACACACACATAGATATATATATATATATATATATATATATATATATATATATATATAGATATATATATTCATATCTATATGTGTGTGTGTGTGTGTATATAGATATAGATATATATATATATATATATATATATATATATATATATATATATATATATATATATATATATATATATATATATATATATATATATATATATATATATATATATAATAAAATAATAAAAAATAATTTCCCACACATAAAAATTCATGAACCCAAATTCAACCTTGGAGGATATTGGGAAAATTTCACCTTCACAATCCAAACTGGAGAATCACACAGTGACACTTGTCACAGTCCGATTGGACAAAATCTGAAGAAGATTCTCTACATGCTGGCTGGGTTTCCTTGTCATCAACCTGTACCTGTTCTGCAATTTTTTTATAAAAAATTCCTTGTTCTGAACAACGATCAACAGACCATGACTTCTTCATCTGAACTCGGTTTTTAACAAAACGAGTTGCGTTGGACTCCTGGCGATGGGGCGGTCATTGTCGTTCAGTTTGCAATAGATTCTGAGCACTTTTGTTTTTTAGCTAAAATATTGAGCCTCTGATCACAATGTCAGCATTTTCTAACATCTCATCATCGATATTGATTTGATTTGTACATATGAGAACTAAATGTAAAAAATGTGTTTAAATATTCAATAAATTATTAAATTTAAAAATAGTGTTTGAATGAAATTGAAAATTTAATAAATATGTATAATTTCAATAAAACACATTCAACATATATATATACATACCTGGTGATTCGATTTCTTCACCTGAATTTCTTTCAACATTTTCAACATCTTCAACCATTGGTTCAATATCTTTTTCACTTTCTCTTTCAACATTTTCTATCTCATCATCAATGTTATCAGTAATATCTCTCTGTTTACATTGGAAAATATTTTTCAAATTATTTCATCAAACAAAATTAAGTTTCACAATACATTAGTTAAATTTTAAATATCATTTATAATATTTACATTTACATATATGCTTCAACTTTTAGTTGAGGTTGATTTTCCCTTTCAATATTTGAGCGTTCTTCTCACTTTTTTTTGTGATATTCTCTCTCGTATTCTCTATGAGCATTAGGTTTTCTTGTTTGATCATATTTTCTCTTGAAATTTCTTTGATTTCCCATGATAATTTAGTATGAACCTCAAACCATTTCCTTCAAAATCCTGCAAAAAAAACTCACTATCAAAATTTCGAAAAAAAATCACTTTAAAATTTTTTCACAAAAAACATACTTCAACCCAAAACACTTACTTAAAAAAACTCTTTAAAAATTCTGCCAAAAAATGTCTTTTAAAAATGAAGTTCAAAATATTTCCTTCAAAGCCTTGAAAAAAATCTCACTTTAAAAGTTTAGACAAAACTGACTTTAAAAAATCATTATAAAAGATTTACTTCAACCCAAAACACTTACTCTAAAAAATGTCACTTTAAAAAATACCCCCAAAAAATTTCCATTCAAAATTAAGCCCAAAAAAAAAATTCCTTTGCAAATTCAACACAAAAATTTCCTTTGAAAATTCAACCCAAAAAATTCCTTTGCAAATGCAGCCCAAAAGATTTCATTTGCAAATTTAATCCAAATTTCAAGAATGGGTGGTTGATATATAGTGTCCATCACACAATTACCAAGTTTAGAAATGGCTTCATCAAGGCACTGGCGGTTTGATGTGGTCATAGAAAGAGCATCAATGATACGATTATGGTTTCTAGGGATAGCTTGAATGGAGAATTCTTAGAAATTTTTAATTAGATTCATAACTCATTCCTTATATGGTTTCAACTTTTCATCTTTGGTATTGAAAGATCCCTTCACTTGAAAATCAAGTCAGCGTCACCTATAATAGTCAACTTTTCAATTTTCTTGGAGGAGGTAGCATCAATCCCTAGTAGGAGGGCTTCATATTCAGCTATGTTGTTGGTACATTCAAATACAAGATTTAGTGAAAACAATGTGTAATCTTCGGATGGAGAGATAAATACTATACCATATCCTAAAGCATCCTTTGAACAAGCCTTGTAAATGTACATAGTTCAAATCCATACAGTCATTCAGTTTTTTCTAGGTTCACTCATATACAGCCTCCATTCACCAAACTCCTAATCTTCTTCTCTTATATCTTCATCAGATTCACAAGTGGGTGACCATAGGCCTAGTGAAGTTATATCTATGAATAATCGCACAAGAATTTTCTCCCATTGGGACCCTAATACAAGACATATCCTCATTGGTGGTTATCTTTAGTTCCTATACCCATTGTGTATATAAGTGCATTCCCCATGAGGGAAGGGTTTTAACTACAACTTTTTCCATAGTCAGTTTTCTTTGAGTGTAACCTTGTAAGAATACTTCCTTTCCCTTTATTATGCCATGAACTTACACTTCCCTAGAATTTATTATGCATCTATTCAAGTAATTTTTACATATAGCCAACCTTGAGTCTTGAATTACTCTTAAAGGAATAATGTTGACTGGGGACCTAAAGTCAAGTATGCAATTACTTGGAACAAATTCATCAATGTTCAAGGTAATATAGAATGGGCCATGTGTTGAATTTCCACAATCTTGGGTCTATGTTAGAGTCTTTAAATCATTGATGCTACAAAACAAAGAATATCAACTAAAACTAATTTGCACAGCGCAAAATATAAAGCAGTAAATCACACATGCACAAATATACAAATTTTTTAACAAAATTGTACAATAATGTACAACCCCAATCTTCGTTATATTGAACCAAATCTAAATAATACATCAGTCTATGGTATACAAGATACAATGGCAAACTGCGTTGTAGCTTCGATGTCGTATCATGTCTTGTCGGTCCTTTGCTTCTGTACTGCTCACTAGCTGCCCCTTACTCCTTCAAAGGACAACACATAGAGACTCCAGGAGAGCTACCAACTAACACTACTACATGTCAGGTATGCTACATGTACATGGGATGATCCAATCTACTCTCTAGGTTGGCCAATACCCGAGCTCCAATCTTCCAGGCTAGCAACCACCCTTTTCCATCAAGGTGTTGCTCTTCGGCACCAATATTTACCCAACCTTTAGCTCCTCTTCGTCGCTTCAAGATAGCTCGTCTAGGGCTACTTTGGGCTATTAACACACTTCCCTCCACTAGAAAAATGATGCCAAATACTACACTACAATATCTTCTCCTAGGATGGAATTTTGACCTGCACAAAAAGTCCTCCACAAGACATCCACAGGCTACAACTTGTCCACACTAGGACATCACCCAAACTAGCATTAAATCAGCACTATCTCATCAACATACCTTTGGTTGTGCATGTTGTTGTAGCTTTTCACTATTTAGGGCATGCACAGAATATGTCACAGCCCTAAAATTGCTCCAATAGTCACCTAGAAGACTGTGGCCTCCCTTCCACAAGATCCTCCTTCCTTCGTTTCCTTATATGGCACCCCGTTTCAGCGTGTTAAGTAAATAAATCCTCACAAAACTACTCTACAGGACTATGACCAAGTCTGCAAACACATAATAGGATTGCGGCATCATAACACAAGGAAGACAACCCTTAAACTCTGTGCGCAGATATCCATATTTCACCTCAAGGCATGTGGCCTTCCTTCTCGCTTAGTTCGGACCTGAAAAAGAGATAAATACCACCTAAAATCGTACCCATTTTTTCCTTTAGACCTGTGGCCTACCTCCTATAGAAGCTTAGCCTAATCACAAGTGTTTATTTTCCCTAAAAACACACTTCTTTACCTCCTTCATCCTCCTTCTTAAGCTTGGTCATTTTCAAAGATAATTTTATGAATGATGCAATTTTTGGATGAGTAAAATGAATCCATTCACCTTCTATTTATACACTTTAGAAGGGATCCACAAATTTAAGAAGAAACGTGTATTTTGAACGAATTCACTTCATGCCTACATGACTTGATTGTCCATTAATTAATTATCAACTTCAAAAATTCATATCTCCACTTTTACAACTCGGAATCAGATGATTCTTGGTGCATTAGATTCATCTCGCTGAAATGTGCTCATCCATCACATGTAGAAATGTGCTCATGGAAATTCCCCAAAACACGATTAGTGAAAACCCCCATGCTTAAGTTCCAAGCCCACAGGTGACTCTTGTGGCACTTTTCCCTCTAATCCCTGAACCTTAGTGCTTGGATTACCTCCCAAGTTACTATAAAATCAACACTCCCTCTTAGCAATGAAGGTACTTCCAAGACTAGGAGGTAACTCATCATCATCATCACTAATCACAACACTCGCCTAACTATTGGCACTCACAATCGCATCAATCCCTATCCTGTGAACTACACCTCTCTTGAAAGTGTCATTGTCACAGTTGGAAGCACCCTGCTCTTCTTCTTCTCCTATATCGCTTTCCAGTCCCCCCATGGTTCCTTCTTGGTATATGTGAAAGTACCCTTTCTTCTCACTGACCACGTGCTCTTCTTGGGCTACAAAGTCTCCCTCTAAATCTGCAAACTCCCGCTAAAACTTGACTCCCCCTGAGTCTCTGTAACCTAGACCTTCTTCTCAAGAACATGTACCTCCTCCTCTGAAGCCTGCACTTGTACCTACTTCTCTGGAACCTACACCTGCTCCACGTACTTCTCATGATCTATATTCTTTCTCGTCAGCCTATATATACCATGCTCTCTAACTCCAAGCATGATACCAGTGAAGCTAGAGCCTCTAGGCCTCAGTCTTGCCTTCCCATCCTAGAACAAAACCTCAAACCCATTATTCTCGATCATCAAGACAGAAATCACGCTATATATGAGTCTAGGTACAAACAGTACATCCTGGACCTACATCACACGTCATGTCTCCATCATGCATGGCACAAAAAGCAATCCTCGGATCTCCAACTAACTCTTGTCGCCCAACACCATGTGCAACTTCGAGTCTCATTCAACTAGAGTCTTAAAAACCTCCTGTGACCTTGTCATATTGTAGTGTCCCCTCTTGGTGAGATAGCTTTGAGGACACTTAGAGATGGTGATTTTGATATAATGATATAATATTATGCATCATAGACTTATGTACATGCTTATATGCTATAGACCTGGTTTGGTTCACTTGGTTGTTGTGTGCTTATGATAATATATATGGTTGTGTGTATAATAATTGATTTTGGTTAAGAGCATATTAGTGATGTTTTCTCTTTTGGTATCCTATTTTTGACATAGGTGTATGACATGAATGGTGATTTAGGATTGTGACACAGATCCATGGATGATCATGGTATGTGGAACATATAGTTAATTATGATTTATGGATGATACATGATTTGTATAATTATATGTGCGTAATCTCGTATTAAGCATGATGTGGTAGGGGACTTGGTCATTGCCAAAAAGGATGCTCAAGTTTTAAATGACTGCGGAAGTCATTTCTCCAAAACCAAAATGACTGTGGAAGTCATGCACAATATTTGGTAAATTGTGAATAAGTTAATTATGAAATTCATTTGATTTATTTGATCTATAAGATTGTGATGTGTGCAGGTCTTGGAAGAAGACCTTACCAATGAACCATCATATGGGTATGAGCTCACAATTAGTACCTTAGGGTGAAACATGAAGTTTCAAAGCAACGTAGATGAGAAGCCATGAAAATTAGTGTGCAGAGTCCTAAATCCATGAAATATAAAGACGTGGAATCTTGGATATATAATAAAAGGATTAGGGCACGGAGTCGTAAATCCATGACATATAAAGACATGGAGTCTTGGAGCTATAATGAAATTTTTGGGGCGTAGAGTCCTAAATATTTAAAAATATCAAGATGTGGAATTTTGGATCTTTAGAGTAGATCAGAGCATGGAGTCCTCAATCTACTAAGGCATGGAGATGCATACAATAGGGGTGCGGAATCCCTATTATCCGAAAGAAAAAAACCACTCATGGGAAGATCACAGATGAATTTCCTTAATAGAATCTCATTCCTAACAATTTTGGAGTGACTTTCTAAAAATAGAAAGTCATGTCTACCATTTCGAGTATGACTTTCCAAAAATAGTAAATCACATCCAATCAATGGGTAATCAAGTATACTTCCAGGAAAATCACCTAACTTGTGATTAATCAATCGTAATAGTTCAATCTCGAATTAATCCTCATTATTATTAATATTATTATTATATTTTATGAGACTATGATATTATTATTAAAAGGGAATTATATCTCCTCAATCACTTCACACCTCTATCCTTGATGATTCTCATGGCTATATGTAACTCTCTCTCTCTCTCTTTTAATTATACATTACACTATATTTTATGCACTCATCAAATAATGGCATATTCCTCTTACACTCATTAAAGACATGTCATAAAATATTACTCTTACACCCTCTTTAATGCATATGTTACAATCTCCTTAAATAAGGCATGCATACTTCTCCTTAATGGCATGAGTTACACTCCACTAAAAGGAATACAAGGTATGCATATTGCTCCTCTTTTATGAAAATAATTTATTTCTCCTCCTATATATGTGTCTCGTGTATTCTCACTTGGGGGGAGGGGGAGTGGTGCATTGTGATACCAAGAGTAGGAGAGATTTGAAAAATATTATGAGAGGAAGAGACTTGGAGAGTAGTCAATTTCTTTCGATATTAATTTGAAATTCCTAAACTATATTACTAAGTATCTCTACATGGTGGAGCTGACCATGAGTGGTATTGAGAGGAAGTGAAACTTGTCTTCCTCAAATTGTCTTGTATATCTCTCTACTCTCTCTCTACTGCTATACTTTGGTATTGTTTGTGAGATCTTACAACTCAGGGGCTCCAGGGGGAGAAGTTCTCCTTGGATATGGTTTGGTGGAAAACTGAATGGTTCAAATGAGTTGGTTAAGGGATCAAATATGGATCATATTCTCAGCGATTGGATTTGAATATACCTTCAAAATTTAAGAAATGAAAGCAAAATGTTTTTGAATGTAATTGCAATAAATAAATTCTAAAGGACTTGGGCAAGTGTTTCACGATTTATGGTTTTGTTCCAAGTAATTAGATGCATGTTTTAGAAAGGGTTTCAGGATATTTAGCAAAGTGTTTGACGGAATCCGTGAATGAGTAATGCTATCAATTTATTTATGCATGAAGAAGTGCTAACTTGCAGCTTACACCAGAAGTAAGAAAATGGACATGTACCCAAAATATACCTGGAGGAATTACAGAATCAACCCTTAAAAGAAAATGCAAAAATAATGGAAACTAAAATATGCTTTGGAATATCAAATGCTTGAGGTAAGTTTGAGATAAATTTCAGTTATGGGTTATGTTTCATATTCTTATCAATAATTCAATGTTGTGTTATTCAAGTTTTTGTAATAGTACTATCAGAATTTTGACAGAAAGCATTAATGGTTGTAGCATTCAGGGTTGCCATGTGTTTTTCAAATTGTAGCAATGGGTGCAATAAGCTTGAAATCATGTCAAATGAATTAGCTTGTGGGTTGTAAAATGTTTCAAGAACTCATATGGTGGATTTAGAAATGTGTGAATTCAATCAGCATATATTAGTAGCATAACTCTGGGTTGTTTTTCATCATGTAGTGTTGTAGTTGAAAGTTTTCATTCCATGTGTTTGACAAAAGTCATAAATGAAACATTAAGGATATAATTTTTTTGTTGTTTTAAGAATCAAATTCCTGGGCATTTTCAATTCGAATCAGCCCAACTTCAGGGTGTATCTGTGCATAATGGACCTGTAACCCTTGATTTGATTCCAAAAAAATAATTTTCAGAACCCATATCTGTAATATAGGCAATTTTTCAGATTGTTGTTGTCATTTATGTGCGGTTGTTGTTGAGTTTTTGACAAAAGACTAAGATTATTTAGTCCTTGTTTTAAGATGCCAGCATTTAAAGTTTCAATTTCTGAATTTTATGAGATAAATAGGTTGAAGAATAATATTAAATTCATTGTTTCCAAGTGTTTGACAAAATGTCTCAATGGATTTTGATTGCACACTTGCAAAGTGTTTGTCATAAGGGCTCAATGACTATAGATTGCATGTTTGCAAAGTGTTTGTAAAAAGTCTTGAATGGATCTAGCTTTTGTGCATATAAATTGTTAGTTATTGTTGTTTTTATGTACTATAAATTATAAATAAACTATTTTATGGGTGTAGCTTCTTATGTCTACAAGTTTTTGGTACGAATGTGAAAATAAATTTAATAATTTTCTGAAGTGTGAATAGAGAATAAGAAAGTTGTTTCTTGTACTATCTAAAGCTTTCATTAAAAAAAGAGTCTTGTTGTTGGAAACAATTTTACAGTGACTAATTCATTAGGATTTTGTGCAAATGAGTATTCGTGATTATGTGACCTCTACTTCTCTATCTTATTTATGGTGGGTAAGGTGGGACCTTACATATGGTATCAAAGCCAAGTTAGAACACTAGGGCCTAATGGGCCAACATGCTTACTTGTAGGTTGATGATGTATGAATGTCGATTTTGAATGCATCTTGAGTTGTTGTATATCTTGACTTGGAATCACATTAGTTGCATAGAGGATAGTATTATTATTATCTCATTTAGAAACTCATGAAAAAAAATGGTTTCTTATATTCCTTTATATTTTTGTTAAGACATATTATTAGAAATATGTTAAAATGCTTAAATACATGCTAGGAAAGGATGTGCTTGAGAAAGTTGGGGTTAAACCCAAGTATGTGAATGACTTGATTTTCAATCGATGAGTGATATAGGTGGAGTGCATGCATGGTTTCATATATTTTTAATGCATCAATTTCAATGTGATATAGGCTTAGTAGCCATCTTTACTAGCTGAAATCGTATCTACCAAGAAAAATATTGGCTTAATATAGATTATAGTATGATGACCTTGGTGTGTATGCTTTGGGAATGAGTAACAAGTATAAGGTTGAGATTCAATTAACGTGATGATTGAGTTCATCATGTTAATTTTGAGACTTTTAATACCTACACTAATGGAAACTTAACAAAAATCTACCTTGAAAGATGTCACTTTTAACTGTGAATGTAGATTCAAGAGTAATGTATGTGCATTAATTAGATGTGTTAAAATATGATTTGGGAATACATTCTTAATGAGTAAGAATGAAATTCCTCTAATTTATTTGACATTATTTAGTGTATTTTGGGTTGACATTATGCATCAAATAACTTTAAATTACTCAAATACTAGGTTGAGGTATGATCTTCCTAATAAACAAGAGGCTTAAATGAATAGTGCATGAAGGTTTGTGGAAGCCATTTTAAGGAACACTTGAAGGTTATGTTTTCCTTAAGCTAATGTATGGGTGTGGAATCCATACTAGCATATATCTATGAGAAAATGTATGGGTGTGGAATCCATACTAACATATATCTATGAGCTAATGTTTGGGTGTGGAATCCATACTAGCATATATATATGAGAAAATGTATGGGTGTGGAATCTATACTAGCATATATCTATAAGATAATTAATGAGGTAAGGTATGGGTGTGGAATCCATACTAAAATATATCTATTAGCTAAGTAATTCTTCTGGTTAGAATATTTTGATGGAATCTCATAGACATAATTAAGGAGTGATTACGTGTAATTAAAGTTAAATGGATAGAGATTTGTAACATGAATTTTCTTGAGCTTTAAATCCATTATTTTATGTTTATTACAAATGAAGATACTAAGATTGGTATACTGAACACCATTAGGTGTTATATAATGTTTGGAATAATTTATTTTGATATATGGAGTCAAGTGTGAACTGGATATCTATCCTCTAGTATTGTAATCCTTCTATATGTGTTTAATTTAGGTAGAATTAAAATGATTTCCAAATTCTTGAAATGTAGAAAAATTTTATTGTGATAAGTTGATGAAATAACTTTTCTATTGGATTAAGACAAATTAGGTCTAGGAAAGCCATAATAGTCTCTTTACTGATTTTATGAGTTGAATATTGGTTGAATTCTATTTAACCAAATTAATTAGAGAAATTATGAGGATTGAACTCATGTATTGCTCTAAACTATTGTTAGACGATCGAGTCAAAATTCATATTGTTTGTAAATTGTTAAGAGAATAACATGTTTAGAATGTAAATGTTTTATGTGGTGAGAACTTGTTTTATTTGAACTTAAAGAAAAAAAGCCATGTGATAAATGAAAAGCTTAGTTGAGTTCTTGTTTTACAAGAGTATGTGCTTGTGATATTTTTTGAGGGAGAAATTGAAGGAGAGTGAGATCACATTTTGATTAATTGGAATTCTTGCATGATTTAGAAGCCTAAGATGATTGTATTGTATGTGGAATGGAAGAGTTTGTTGGATTTAGGAATTTTGTATTGGGATGTATAGTTGTATGAGTATTTATTAGTCCTACAAAATGTTGTAATAATTTGAGAGGTTGGTAATTCTCCTTAAAAAAAAAACGTTTAAGTTTAGGCTAGAAATTCCCTTGTGATACTCTAAATACTATTTAAATTTAACAAGATTCATCATATTTTGGGAAATGTATGGTTTTCATAGCTTGCTGTTGCATACGTATTAATATTAAGGAATAAGACATGAAATCAAATGAATTGATTAATTACTGAATATAAATCATGACTAATTTCATAGTTGGAAAACAAATTGACTTAAAGTTATCAAGGTAAGTTCAATAATATAGATACCATATTTTCATAATTGTGAGAGTTGTTCTTAATTACAAGTCGCTGTCAAAAAGATATCATTAATCTACTTTCAGAATGAAGATCTTCTTACAGATTCATTCATAATTGATTCTCAAGTTAGAGAAGTGAATAATAATGAAGATTATGCAAACTAAAGGAATGATCTATAAAACATAAGTGGGTAAATGAGTATTGTATTTAACCTTAGGTTGTTATTTAAAAAAAAAATGGTGCCTTCAACCTCAAATTGTAATTTTTCCTAAAGAGTAAATGTTTAGTTAAAAAAAAACTAAAGATGGATCCTAAATATTTCGATTGCAAGGATGTCTTATGGAATGAAAAGAGGAAAATTGGATTGAGAAGACATAAATCAAGTGGGATGTAAGAGTGTGTTTTATATATAACATCATGTTTTGTTGCGTAAGAGTGGGTTTTATATATAACATCATGTTTTGTTGCGTAATTTCATTGACAATTGTATGTGGGTTATTTTATGTTTATTGTATGAAAATTTGATTGTGATATGGGATGGAACATCATGGTTGTGTATACAACCAATGTGTGATCTATGTATAGCTTGGCAAGCTCAACATTCTACAGAACCAAGAAGATGACACATGTAGGATTCATATAGACTATGAGAAAGAAAAACATGTAGAATATCAAACTATTATAGATAAATTAAGTAGATATCATATCAATTACATAAAATAGTATTTTTATATGGTACTATAAATTGTATGGTTGGTTTTGATACAGAAATCTTTGGTATTTTATGTCAAAACATGCCTAATATGGCATGGATATATTTTCTACTTGATTAAGAATGGCATGTTTAGTTTTCATGGAGTTGCTTCCAATTTAGAAAACACTAAACTATGGATTGGCATGAAAAAATATATATATCAAATATATATACATAAGGTTAACAACTTATTGATAGGAGAATCTAAAAGAACTAAGTATCTTATGACCGTAGGAAAAAAATTCGGGCCAAGTTTAGCCCAAGAGGGGGAGTATGTAGTGTCCCTTCTTGGTGAGATAGCTTTGATGATACTTAGAGATGGTGATTTTGATATAATGATATAATATTATGCATCACAGAATTATGTACGTGCTTATATTTTATAGACCTAGTTTGGGTCACTTGCTTATTGTGTGCTTATGATAATATCTATGGGTGCGTGTATAAGAATTTATTTTGATTAAGAGAATATTAGCAATGTTTTCTCTTTTGGTATCCTATTTTGGACATAGGTGTATGACATGAATGGGTATTCAGGATTGAGACACAGATCCATGGATGATCATGGCTATGTGGAACATATAGTTAATTATGATTTGTGGATGATACATGATTTGTATGATTATATGTGTGTAATCTCGTATTAAGCATGATGTGGCAGGGGACTTGGTCATTGCCAACAAGGATGCTCAAGTTATAAATGACTACGGAAGTCATTTCTCCAAAACCAAAATGACTGTGGAAGTCATGCACAATCTTTGGTAAATTGTGAATAAGTTAATTATGAAATTCATTTGATTTATTTTATCTATGAGATTGTGATCTGTGCAGGTCTTGGAAGAAGACCTTACCAATGAACCATCAGATGGGTGTGAGCTCACAATCAGTACCTTAGGGTGAATGCATAGTTTCAAAGAAAAGTAGATGAGAATCCATCAACATTAGGGCATGGAGTCCTAAATCCATGAAATATAAAGACATGGAGTCTTGGATATAGAATAAAAATATTAGGGTGCTGTTGAGATTCAACAAGATGATGAGCTTAGTGAAAAGAGTCACCTTCACTAAGTGGGCCCGCAAGCTATTTTTGGCACAAAGTCTATTTTTAGACTATGTCTATTTTTAGACATGTCGATCATATTCTATGAGTTTCAGGATGCTATTTTTGGATGGTTGGTCAAGTTGGAAAAATATATGGACTTCTATTTTTAGACATATTGGGCGGAATCTATTTTTAGATTGCCAGTCTAAAAATAGATATGTCGAATATTATTAGCTCTTAATAATATTTTGACTCTAAACATTATCTTATTCTCTTGGAGCACTTCAGTTAAGTGCACAGATGTGGCACAACAGCTGACAGAAGGAATTACACTATTCCTGAGGGTTTACTGGAGCTAATGCATGAGGACTTTAGTTAGAACTCATGTGACAGAGTTTGGTGGAGTTATAGAAGTAGTTGGTGGAGTTGTATTCAGTTTAACTCAGTTAGACTCAGTTGAGCTAGTTGTATCTAGTCTAACTGATTTATACACTAGTGAGAGTGGTGTGAATTAATTAGTTAATTAATTCAATAAATAATAACTCATTAATCAACTGAAGAATACATCAGTTAACTACAGTGCATGGTAGTTTCAGTGGAGACCAGTGGAGAGGTAGGTGAAAGAGCAAGTGTGACTATCAGTTGTGACTATAGTGATGCATTGATTGCATCCAACACTGAGTGGAGATGCCAACGAGGATTGCGTGAGCAAGGCTGGAGTAATTTTAACTCATTCAAAGCCATTCTTTAGAAGGGATTGTGCAGTAGAGGCAGGCTAGCAGGTGGCAAAGATCGGTGCATGGATTTGCAAGATTGGGCCTGATTAGTGTGTAGCGATTGTATTGTACTGAGAGCTTGATATGATCAAATTTGTATGAGGATTGTTACATGATATCTATGACATATATTATATACATATAGTTGGGGTTTTCAGCTTCAGGCTTTCCCGTTAAACAACTGTGTTAATGTGTGTGAATTTTTATTGTTTCATGTGTGCATTGAAATCTTGATTTAATTTCCGCAAATGATCAATGGTGGAATAGATTCTGTATTTTGCATGAAGTTAAAATAGTGTGAGATCAGGAGAATCTTGGACATATAACACATAAGTTATATAATTTCTACATGGTATTGGAGCAGTTGATCATTGGAGGAGATTGCAATTATTGAAGCAGTTGAGTTTTGGCTGGTGGAATTCGAATTTGCTGCAGTGTTTTCTTGGTGTCGAAGTTGAGCATTCATTGAAATGTCTTTCAACAGATTGCGATTTGAGTATGCCCTTGATGGGAGCTCTAATTACATAGCATGGAAGGACAGGATGGAGGCGGTGCTGGATGATAATGGGTTGAAGGAGTTCATAGATGTTGATATTCCGAAGCCTGCTTCTAGCAATGCAGCCGCACTTGACGCATGGAAAAAGAAGGTAGCAAAGTGTCGAAGGATTTCATGGAAGGTGTGAAGGATCAGCATGAATATTCACCTTCACGTAAATCTACTCCATTCTTAATGTGGAAAGCTTTGACAGACTTGTCTCCAAAGCATAAGCAACCAGAGGAAGTTGGTGCTTAAAGATAAGCCGAGGAAAATAAAAATGAGAAAGGCGATAAAGATACCAAAATACCTCACGAAGTTTTTCCACCGTAAGGATGAGTCGGGAAGTGTGGGGGTTATCGTTGATGAAGAAGACTTGGTGAGCTTGGCTCTCCTCGGGCTTCCGAAGAGTTGGCATAACTATGAGGACTCTCACAATGGTTGGGAGAAACTCGCCAGATGGGAGCGAATTTGGAGATTTCTTACAGGAGGAGATAAGGAGGCGGGGTAGGAGGGATGGATCTTCATCAAAGAATGCAAATGAAGAAACTTGCGCTTTGGCTGCCAAAGCAAGGAAGGGGAAGAGCAAGAAGAATGCTTCTCAATTCG